>OZ020184.1:1200000-1517430 GCA_963971135.1 Stenus bimaculatus | reverse complement strand
CAACACATGGTTATCTAACCGTAAAATAAAGTTGGAGCATAGGAATCATCAAGTGGTTTTACTTATTTACGATTCGTTCCAAATCAATCCAAACGAGCATCTTGTTCAATTTTTAATTGATTTATCTTTCGATAATTGCAATAGAGTCAATTCCCAGAAAATTACAGATAAATACTTTTTAAATTAATCAGAAATTACGAGGCATTCCAAATGGAAAAAGTGGAATATTTAGTTAACTATCGAATGAGAAATTAATGACGTCATAAGAAGTTTGGTTCAAGCTCAGTTAACTGAAAAATTAATCGTTGTCGGGAGTACAGTTCATTCTTTGGTTACTTTCTATTCTATCAGCTGCAGTGTCTTCTCTTTAAGGCCAGTTTACACGCAGCAATTAGATGGGTAAGTAGTTGGGGCCACCAAGTAACGGAGGAAGTAGCGTTTACACATTTTGCTATTTCAGTTATTTTTTTTATTTTAAGTTAAATGTTGATATCGCACTGAACTGGATGCGAACTGGGTATGTGAGCGTTCTCACGTGACAAATGAAGAGACAGGTTAGTTGGTTTGGGTGGTGGGGGAAGGCAAGATCAAAATTATAACTCAGCCCAAGTAACCTGCCTTTCCGGGCAAGTTGACTTGCCTACAAAACGTCCAAGTGAATATTTATACACACGTGCATTCAATTATAGTCTCCGGAGATTATCCTATTCTCCTCAAGTGTTCGGAAATCAGTTTAGATTAGAACATTACCTCGTTCAGAAAATATTTTTGTTCTCCGAAACAATAACTCCATCTTGCGGTGTTCCACAAGGATCCCCTCTCTCACCTACCTATATAATCTTTGCTGCTATGACATCTATGATCAATTCGACCCCAACTCGTACACACTACAATTTGCAGCTGACTCAGCATTAATTTCACACTCCACCAATTTGATCACAACTGTCCACCAACTTCAGAAACTTGTTGACTCTACGGCTCGGTGGCGCATTCAACCCATTCCTAAAAAGTCTGTGTTTACCATCTTCAACCACAAAATTAAAGATTCCTCTCCCACTATTAATCTATTGGGACAGCAACTATCTCCAGCAAACTCAGCCAAATACCTAGGCATTCTCATTGACAGCAAGTTGAGTTTCAATAGTCAAGCTAAAATCATCAAGTCTAAAGCTGGATTTATGCAGACACATTTAACACTTAATATTAAGAATTTAAATTTAACCTAAAAAAAATTAAGAATTAAATCTGTGGTATTAAATAGGACCGTTTATGCGCCACATTTAAAAATGTAAATATAACAAAGAGTTTAATGCTTAATTTTGTAGGTTAAATATTAAATTCATAATATTAAGTGTTAAATGTGTCTGCATAAATCTAGCTTTAAAGAACTGCAAGAGCTAAGAATTTCTCCAGTTTAACTTACAAAAGCAAGGGAGCCTCGATCAAAACTTGCTTGACTATTGTTTGATTTATTCAAACGTAAGAGTAAGACCAGCAACTTGGAGAGACAGCGGAGAGGATAAGTCTTAGAAATATCACTAAACTAAGACATCCACTCAACCCTCTACACAGCCCCTCTACGTAATTACTTTAGAACACCACATTTTTTACTCCAATTAGAGAGAGAATGTTGAATTTGTTATCCAAAATCTCAAAAAAATTCCCTCATGAAATAATCAATAAATTTATGTACTCCAGTGCTGCAGCCAGAAGAAACCCAGTAAACCAAAAGAGGTATTATTTATGTAAAATATATATAACATGTAAGAAAACTTATGTAAAATCTAGAGAGAAATTAGGGATAAATCATGTAAGGATGTCAGCCATATTTGGGGATAGGTTATTATGTGTAAATTATGTAAATTTTTATATACAATATATATATCAGATATAAGTAAATAAAAACAAAAAATATCATTTTTTTGCTTGGACGGTACAATTAGCTGCTACCAGGCCATTTCTACTAAGTAATCACAAGTATAATACATTAATATTTTCTTAACTTAAACCATGATAAACTTAAAGTGGGATTTGCGGTATTCGAACCCACGCCGTTGCAGTCGCAAATTGCCGAATCAAGCCACCTAACCGTTCGACCATCGAGGCTTCATGAAATGAAGACACAAAAACATTGTTTTAAAGCAATTCCACATATATTATATTTGTTTTAATACAAATAAAAAAAAATTAAAAATAAATTAGTGAAGTTAAAAGAAGTTCAATTATATATAAAAATTAAGTAGTTAAAATTATTTTTAACAAAATAAATAAATTATAACTCAACTTTTTTCTAATAATGTCGGTGTTGAATGTTGGATTTCTTTGGTAAGCGCAATTTTGCAGAAAAAATTAAGAAAAAATTCTAAACTTTAAAAATAAAGACATTACTTATAAAAATTAAGTAGTTAAAATTTTTTATAACAAAATAAATAAATTCTGACCCAACTTCCATACATTTTTCTAATAAGTTATTTTATTTTATATTTTATGTATGAATTATTTACATAAAGAATATAAGTAAATAATTTATGTAGGTATATTTTAAATTAAATGTCTAATGTAAATAACACAGGCGATAATTTACATTAATAATAAATTATTATTTATATATAAAATATACATATACGAACTTATGAATTGTATATGTAAATAATTCTATATAAATAACACATTATAAAATTTTACTTATTATTTACATAGAGAAAATAATATAATATTATATATGTAAAATATACATATATTTTACGTTAAATTAGCTACATATGAGAATTTACGAGCTATATATGTGTATTTTATATATAAGTTACAAATTGGTTTACTGGGAAACATCAACACCCAGAAAGAAGCCTGAAAGAGATCATCATTGACCTAAAAATAAATTAACACATTTTCTATAAACCATTCAACCCTAATTCCTATAACCTTCTATCTTCCCCAACGGCCGAGGGTGTTCCAGGAGGATCGGAGTGAACTACTCTGCAGCACTCCATTTTACCTCGTCCCTGTCCCCTGAAGTACCTACCAAATTTTTAGCGTGAAGTATTCCAGTGGAGTGGGGGTTCTGATTCGCGCTCTTTATTGGTTATAATTCGGATTTTGTGGTTATGTTATCAGAGCAGCTCCTTACGTGTTCCAAGTCGTTTTTATTTTGAGTAGCTCACTCCAGAGTAGTTAAAATTCACTTGTAAAGCACCTATTGAAGCATTGACACTGAAAATTATCTAAAACGTTCGGAAATACTCTAGAGGAGACTAACCTGTCAATTTACTAGTCTATGTGCATTATCTAAAACCGAATGTACCCCAGGGCACGTTACTTGGGCCAAGTTACTTCCCAGTAAACCAATTTGTAACTTATATATAAAATACACATAGATAGCTGGTAAATTCTCCTATGTAACTAATTTAACGTAAAATATATGTATATTTTACATATATAATATTATATTATTTTCTCTATGTAAGTAATAAGTAAAATTTATAATGTGTTATTTATATAGAATTATTTACATATACAATTCATAAGTTCGTATACTGTATATTTTATATATAAATAATTATTTATTATTAATGTAAAATATCGCCTGTGTTATTTACATGAGACATTTAATTTAAAATATACCTACATAAATTATTTACTTATATTCTTTATGCAAATAATTCATACATAAAATATAAAATAAAATAACTTATTAGAAAAATGTATGGAAGTTGGGTTAGAATTTATTTATTTTGTTATAAATAATTTTAACTACTTAATTTTTATATTTAATGTCTTTATTTTGAATATTTTTAAAGTTTAGAATTTTTTCTTAATTTTTTCTGCAAAATTGCGCTTACCAAAGAAATCCAACATTCAACACCGACATTATTAGAAAAAAGTTGAGTTATAATTTATAATTTATTTATTTTGGGAATTGCTTTAAAACAATGTTTTTGTGTATTCATTTCATGAAGCTTCGATGGTCCAACGGTTAGGTGGCTTGATTCGACAATTTGCGACTGCAACGGCGTGGGTTCGAATCCCGCAAATCCCACTTTAAGTTTAACATGGTTTAAGTTAAGATAATATTAATTTATTATACTTGTGATTACTTACTAGAAATGGCCTGGTTGCTGCTAATTACTACATTGTACCGTCCAAGCAAAAAAATGATATTTTTTGTTTTTATTTACTTATATCTGATATATATTTTGTATATAAAAATTTACATAATTTACACATAATAACCTATCCCCAAATATGGCTGACATCCTTACATGATTTATCCCTAATTTCTCTCTAGATTTTACATAAGTTTTCTTACATGTTATATATATTTTACATATATAATACCTCTTTTGGTTTACTGGGTTACTACGTGTAGCAGCTGTCAACGGTTGAACCAAATTTGATTAAACAATTTCGAATGTTTTAAATGTTACAATATTCACAAAAGCAATTCATTAAAAATGTTGAATGGCTATAAAGTTAAAAAATACAATATTATAAGAAAAGTGTGAAGCATCGATGTGTTGAGTTAATGGTAAACAGAAGGTTGTGGATAAAAATCATAATGATTCTTTACTCAACTTTCAGTTTTTTTTTGTATCTTTGGAAAGCCCTGCATAATCAGGGGCGGATTTACCAATAGGCTAGATAGGCTGAAGCCTACGGCGGCAAATTTTCAATTTTTTAAAATGTGGCAATAAAATATGTTTTTCAAACTATTTTTAGTGTTTTTTTAGGCGGCAAAATATGTTAGCCTACCGGCGGCAGAAACCTAAATCCGCCTCTGTGCATAATTAGTAACTTTAGTGGCTTTTCTAGCTAAGCGATCTCCCTCTTGCGATCGAATGCAGAACTAATGGGATGACGTCAAAAGTAGGTAAATGGACCTTTCCACAGTAAAATATTTTGAACATTATGACGTAACGGATTCATAAAATCAAATTTTTAGCTCTTACACAAAAGATATCAAAAAATTGATTGGATATTATTTTTTATTTTAACTTTATCTTTAAGACTAATTAAAAAATCGTGGAAAGGCCCATTTCAATGATGTTGTCCTGGTTGCCCTATAACTTTCAGTTGCCACCAGGGTTTTGCTGCTTTGCAAATCAATGAAATTTTAAACTCTTCTTGCAATTATCGAAAAATTAGTCATGATATTTGTAGCTTTATTTCAAATTTTCCGAAGTGATTAAAATATTTAGTACACACTTTTATCACATACAAAATTTTATCAACATTTTTAAAAATATATTTAACATAACAATCAAATCAATTTCTTTTCAATTGTAGCCTTTATTTGAAATACAATTTTTTATTAAAATAGCTAATGCATTTTCGATCCTTAGATCATCATCAGGCTTGAAAAATATTTTAAAAAATTCAAATAAAAATGACTTATGTAAAAAATTGTAAATAAATAAATAAAATTCTATAAAAAATATAATAATATAATAATATAATAATAATAATATAATTCTATAAATATAATTTTATTTATTTATTTACAATTTTTTACATAAGTCATTTTTATTTGAATTTTTTAAAATATTTTTCAAGCCTGATGATGATCTAAGGATCGAAAATGCATTAGCTATTTTAATAAAAAATTGTATTTCAAATAAAGGCTACAATTGAAAAGAAATTGATTTGATTTTTATAAAAGAAATACATACACCATGGACAATTATATTATTGATATATTTAACATAACGTCAACTAAATCCTATTTTATCGTATTGCAGGTAAAAGAGTATTATGAAGGCCTATAATTATCCTTACAAAAAAATTAAATAATTTCCTAATAATTGAAATATTGCGAGTAACGCACAATAATTTTATTTATGATATTGGTACGAAAAATTATTTAAAATTTATTAATACCACAAATCATCCTCATTTTTTACCTCAATTCATCCTCATTTTTTACCTCAATTGACTAAAAAACATGAAAAAGTGTGAAGAACGTCGCAATAAATGGCCAAAATAATTTTTATTAGATTTTGGATAAAATATCTTAATTTAATAGTAGTGTGTCGATACAAATACAATTTTTAATCCATGCTTTCCCTAAAATCCGCTCAATTTAATTTTAGTTTAATTGCTCCAATTGTATCGGCACTGCTACTTTTAATCTCGAATAATGTACAAACTGTTTAAGTTTATTATTTATTTTTTGTTTCATGCATGCCTCTTTATTTTTGAAATAATGTAACCGTTTGAGGCATGTGATTGATAAAAGAAGGGTCGTTGTTTACATATATAATTTTAAGCTATTTATTTATTTGCATTCATAAATATTTAAGAAATCGAAAGGGAATATTTTATTAATGTATTTTCAATTTTCATTTATTTATGTAGGTACTACGAATTAAAGTTTATAACAAATCTGTGATTACAATCTACATAATACTGTAACTAAGAGCAATTAAAAACTTTAATTAATTAAGACATGAGTTTATTATATTTTAATGTGCTTTTTATAAGAATGTAAAAGCAGAAATCTAAAATCGCCAGTATTTCCAATTTTTGTGGTATATTTTCAAATACATTTTTGATTCACCATTTTGTTTTTGCATTCAATGCACTTCAGAAATATTTTCTTTAATATACAAAATGATAATTGGTTGTATAGTTTAAGATAATAGTGTGTAATTATATAAGTGATTAATCACATAAAAACAACGTTTCTGTGATTTTTGATAGATCTTAACGAATATATTGCAACCGCTCTTCATTTTGTGATATACTTTTTTCAATTTTATCACTTTTTTAATAAAGCAGCTTGAGAGTATTTGTACATGGGTACAAATTCAGGTTATTGAAAAAAATTGACAGTACAAATTTGATAATCATTAAGCCAGATTATTTTCTTTCATTTTTGTATTATAATCATTTTAGCACAATTTAATTAATTATGATGTCCCCATACTATTTGTTCCTTTTAAATTTATGTTTTACAATTACAATTTATTTCTTTTTTATTGACATAATATGTAAGACGAATGAGTAATTAAAGACTTTATAAATTTTATATTTAAGTGGTGTCTGGTCTTTGATTTAATTTAAGTATTCTTGTAAATAAAATTATTATAACTACCTTTTGTTTCTTTTTAAAACCTATATCTTATTACAAATATATTTTGTCCTCTCTGTGACTAATGATAACTTTAGTTCATACTTTTGCCACTGGAGGGCAAGTAGCTACAGTCGAAGTGGTAATTTTCAGTAACATTTTTCCTCTATTTGTCCATATCGATCTTTTAAAACGATGAGTTATCGCGAAAATACGTTTTTAAACGTCAAATCGACCCGGATTCGGTTTTTTCACGATAACGGGTACATTTTCTAACCAAAATTCAAAAACCCGGTCTCTACTTAAAGGGGAATGTTTGTTTTAGAACCCCATCGGAAGGGATATTTTTTTTATTCGTTCCAAAGATATATGACTTTGCAATATTTTAATTTGCCTTGAAATAATGACAAAAAAATAAGCAAACAGTAAAAGTTTTTGACAGTAATTTTGATTATTTTACGAAATAATTTAATTGCCTTTTTGAATGATTTTTTAAGTTCTTTTATAGTAACGACACGTAATTCTATAAATATTTAAGTAATATTTTAACATGTTTACGATAAATGACGCTAGGCAAGTGCCGCAGTATTCCGTTTGATGCGGAAAAAAAAACTTCTTTTCGCCAACTATTTGTTTATCAAGGTATTTATATTAATTAGTGAGAATAATTTTCAAATTTAATTTGAAATAACGCCAACTAGGTAGTTACGCCAAGTGGACAAAGTCATGGATTGCCGAAAGCAGTCATATGACTTCGAGATTTTAAAGACACAGGGAACCTGATGACTAAAGGATAAAGGAGCTACCTAAGAATGAGTCACCGCCAATTGGTCTACTTAGACCAATTAGCATTTCACAGCGATGTGCGACTTCTGTCACAAACCTTTTCGCCACTGATGCATAAACCAGACCCATGACCAGCTAATGAATTTTGTAAACCAGTGTTTCAGACGTTTCCCATCACTTTTTAGGGGTTATTAAGAGGACAGTCGGCAAATGTGAGCGCATGATTTTGAAATTCGCCTGATATTTGCAGTTTTGCTCATAATTTTTTTCCATTGAAGCTTTTTTAAAATTTCTGTTTTTAGAAGACACAAGACCCTTCTGTTTGACCTTTCGTTTTTTTGTTTTAAGTAAAAAAACCAAATATATACATTTATTTTATTAAGAAGTTTGTATGACAACTATAAATATATATATTCCAATAAATGATTAAATTATTTCATAAATTACAATGTTTAATAAATATAAAAAAGCATTTATAAGCTGCATTTGATTCATCCTTTCAACACTTAAAGTTTTTGTTCTTCGAAAAAGACTTTAAAATTTATATGAGCGTGAAATTTTATTTTGTTGCCACAATCACGCTATAATTAAAGCAATTCCATAAAATAATTTTTTGGATAAATTAAGGATTAACGATGGATGAAATGCAGTAGTTATAGATAGATACTAGGATATTTAATTGATCATCTGTTGTCTTAAATGTTCCGGGGCGTGGTACATTTGTTGTGAATTTAAAGAATTATAAATAGGTGGTGGAAAACACCTAACATGCTCCACAGACTGTTCATCGTTATCACTTGATTTTAAAAACTTATTTAAAATAGCAAAAATTTGTGAATTTAATACTTGGAAGCGACGAATTCTATCAACCATTCTCTTCAAATTCTGTAAAAAAATAGAATTATTAAGCTTAAGCTTACGTTACATTAAAATAACTTACAATTCCTTTAACATTTTCATCTTTCATGTCAACTCTTTGAACCCGAAGAATGTGATAGCAAAAATCTAAAGCTTCGAACCGTCTCTGCTGCCCTAACAAAACAATCATCGTGCATCCAGCCCAATGCAGTCCTTCACCGAATAATTCCCTACAAACAATGATTTTATTAAATTGCTATTACATTTTTATTACCTAAAACATACTCAACGGTGAATTCAGTCTCTCCAACTGGAATGCAATAAACGAATTGTAAAGCAGACCACAATCGATGAAATTCAGTGCATTCATCAACATTCATGACTCCATTCGCAGGTGGTGGTCCAACCCAAATTGGATCATCCAGAAAGCTTCTCAATCGATTAAGAACCACTTCGAATATCGATAAACCACAACAAAGTCGTTCTCGCGTTAATAAATCACCCTCACGTGATATACTCGATTGCTAAATATTTACATTAATTATTTTCATATTAATTTTATTATAATTTTTACCTTGGCAGTTCCAAACTTTTCTATATTTGGCACTATTTGTAAAGCAGTATATTTGGCTTCAAGTCGTTTTTGTTTTGTTTCTGGTTTTTCTCCCTCTATTATATAAAATAAATGTTTAAATACCCCATTTTCAATTTAATCATTAAACTTACCCTTACAAAACGGCCTGGGGAGTATATTTTGGAATGGTGCTGCCTGTAATAAATCACAAACTTCTTCCTGTGATAACGCCTGCTCCATTAATAAGCAGAATAAAATAATATTGCCAAATTCGCGGAAATTGTGAAAGAGTTCAGTTCGAGCGTCAGGATATTGAACAATATCCTGAAGTTGTGCATGATAATATCCTAATACACCTGAAATATTTGAAATTAAATAAGTTTAACAAATCAGGTGGTTTAAGTATACCAGGTGATCCATAATCATATCTCGGTAATTTACAAGCTTTAGGCATGGCTTCCATTAGTGTTTTTGTAAATTGCAACAAATTTCCTTGAATTAAGCTTTTAACAATAGTCAATAATTCTTCCATAACCACCGCTATACCTTGATAACCCAACAATTTACACATAGTGTGAAAGTGATGAGGACCAACGAATCCACTGTATTGCCCATACTGCGTGGTGTAAGCAAGATTTAAAGATTTTGTGCCCCATAAATAATGATGCGACATTTGGGGTGGTTTATCTCTATGAACTTGTGCGGCAAATGTGATTTGACCTTTATATTTCGTGAAACGATTCGTTGCTGCATTGTAAACATAATTTGGAAGGAAATCATAATTCAATTCCCAAAATACATGCAAAGTTATTCTACCATAAGGCGCAAGCACGTTATGATTAGCTTCTCGGAACATACACTCAAAATCATCCAGTGCTAACCACTTACTTAGCAATTTATGACACAGACGATTAACCTTAAAATAATAAATTTTGTTATTAAAAAAAAATAGTCATAAATTGTAATAAGTTTGCGTATTTCCCCATGTAAAACCATGCGATTATTCGCAGCTTTTCAAGCAACAAACATAAAGAAAAGTCATTAAATTGCAAGACTAAATTATTTGACTTTGTACAAGGTGTAACAAAAGTGTCAAATACAAATTTCTATAATTTTTTAATTAAAAAAACATTTATTGCTTTATAAGTTGGTTAATATTGCAAGAAAACAAGGGAAGATTTAAATAAGCAGAAAATACAGAATATTAAGTTTGATACAAAATGCTTACGATTAGAAAACCCCACTTACTTTATTGTATTTATTCTATAGTTTTAACAGGACAAGTTAAATTAATCACGAACGGAGCGCCCTCTATTATTCACATAAAAAGTTTTAATTATAACTAACCTGTAATAACCCATTCAATTCCATGACTCCAGTAATATCCCCGCCTTCAAACTTACTTATGGCCAAGTCCAGTGATTTCTGCATATCCGCATTAATTCTTTGTGTAATTAATTTATTTAAATCAATTGAGCGGCCTAATAATTGAACGTGCCTTTGTTTTAATAACGTTTCATAGCGATTTGCTCTGGGATAAGGCAACAAGTAAGCCCCCAATGTTGCACATTCAACACGGAATCGTTTATCCAAGAATATGCTTGCAGCCAATTGTTTATAATAGGCGAAAATTTGTTCACTTAATTTATAAACAAATTGATCAAAACATAAGTTCACTTCAGCTTCAACTTCATCATATAAAAATTGTTTCCGGAAAATCGTGAGAGCATACAATGCACTGTCATTGTATAAATCCAACGGGTACAATACGTATCTAATAAAAAAATATTGTTTTATTTTTTCCTGTTTATTTCTAGTTATTATCCCAGATAATTGAGAATCTATTGCGTACTTATTAAGAGGATAGTCTGCAAATGTGAGTGCTTGATTTTGAAATCAAGCGTTCAAATTTGCCAACTATCGCCTTAATAAAATAAAGTATACTTACTCCATCATTGAAGGTTCTTTTGTTTTAAGAATATGATCAGTCAAAATCCAAGGCATTGACATATCAATTGGAAATTGAATTCGTTTTTCCATAGTAATAAGATCATTACACTCCTCATTATGTTGATGTCTCACAGTACATTTCTTAAATAAATTAAATAGCATTTAAAATAAAAAAGTATGCTAATTTTTAGTTTAAAATCATCAACCCTGTATATTAAATATATTACCTGTATTTTCTTTCCCATTGTCATTTCTAAATAAAACTCTCGATACCACAATTGTGATAAGTCACAACAATTTTGTAGAGATTCTAAAATAAAAATATTAACGGAGGTTTTATTATTGCTTTGGTACTAATTACCGCTAAACCCTAACAAATAATTCCAAAAAAATGATGTTTTATGAAATGAATCAATTTGTGATAAATACTGCCCGTCAATATCTTTTCTCAAAGTCCGTTTTCCTCCAGATTTATCAGCTATTAATGATTCCAACATCGTGCGCACCATGTATAATTGCGTTGATGAAGGACCTAAATTTGAAACAATTATAATTCATGCGACTATTCATGAATGGAAAACCTACCAACGTTCCTTCTTGGAACTTTTATTGTAAAACCATTATCATCTTTTTTGCCCTTCAATGCAGGATCACCTAATGGTTCCGAACCTCTTTGCCAATCCGCACATGTTTCTCGCACAGACATAATAATACTAAAATTTAAAAAGATGATTTTTCATCGTGTGGTTTGTTGAATAAAATTACCTTCTGATTAAATCCTTTTTATTTTTAATTGCCTTTCTTAAAGGTTCCCTTAATATTACTTGGACAAATTCCTGCAGTTCGGCGTAAATATTGCGCCGTATTGCATCGGTGAAAACAGTTTCCATGCGCGCCATTAATACTTGAAGACCTTTAATCATGGCGATCACCTCAATTAAAGCAAATTTTTCTTCGTCGCTATAATTATAGCGTGTCGCCTAAAATAACGAATTATTTATTTGTAAAGAGGGTGATTAAGAACGTACTCTTTCATATTCTTCTGCTTCGGAAGGGCAATCTTTATTTTGGTGATGATCTGTAGGATGTAATAATTTCCATGAATATAATTCAGTGACAACGCTTGTCCACTCAGATAAGAGTTGTAAGCCTCTTAAAGCAAGCTCAGCTGTTTCACGATTTTCTGGATCACTACCACTTTCTTTGTAAGTGGTTGTAACTTCATTACTATACTTGGCTAATTCACTAATGTATTTGACGTGATCTTCACGAATTTGTGGTAAATGTACCATGAGATCCGCTTGCGGTGATGGCGTATTCGAACTAGATAATGGCCACTTGCTTGGATCAAAATGTTTGCTACGTTTTATATAATTAAACGGAGCTATTTGCATATCACCGAATAAAGGTACGACTTCCAAGTTCTAAAACGATTCATGATAAACTCAAGGAAGTAGTTTATAAAATAAAACTTACTTTAAAAATTCGATCAATCCTATCAAGTTTCAATTTCTTTTTTTGATCTAATTTGTTAATATTGCATAAATCGCTATCCATTAAAAACAAACCAAATCCCATAACTTTAACCAACATGTGTTTTTCACTCGGTGTTAAATACATTGTCGTATCAAACATTTGGACACAAATATTAACAACATCGGCTAACAATTCCTCATAACCACCTATTTTTTCTAAATTTTCTTTTACGCTGTCTCTAATTTTATTTTGCGTAGCAAGAAACATCGACAAGTTTTGCGATTCTTGGAGCGTTTGCGAATCAGACATTACTTTTAAAAACTGTGCAGCTCTAGATTCGAAAAATTTAATAGTAATAACAACTTAAAAAATACAGTTGCATGCAAATTTCTTAACTTGAGGAATAAGAATATAGATTGGAAAATTTGGGGACCCCTAGATACTACAAAACTAGTCTCATCCCGAAATATTAGCTTACTTTTTTTTTTAATTTTTTAGAAAAAATTTGCAATTTAGCTTTTTGAGGGCCTCAAAAAGAGAGGGGCCCTGGACTGCAGCTCTATTAGACCGAATATAAATCCGTACCTGTTCTGCCAGAAATAAATCCGAGTTTATTGAAAAATTCCAGGAGGAACATTAAAAAAATTAAGATTTTATAAAAATTGTGCTATTGTACTTGTTGAAGTTGTAGATGACTCAAAAATTTGTAAAAAAATAACCACGTGCGCTAGAATTAATTTTGCGGTTGACTTGAATAAATTACAGAATTCTGAAAAAAATGAAACAGAGTTTATTGAAAAATTCCAAGGGGAACATTAAGAAAAATGAGATTTTCTAAAAATTGCACTATTTAACTTGTTGAAGCTGTAAGATGATTTTTAAAAATTTATAAAAAAAATAACCATGTGAGCTAGAATTTATTTTTTGGTTGATTTAAATAAATTAGAGAATTCTGCAAAGAGTAAATCTAAGTTTGTTGAAAAATTCCAAGGGGAAAATTAAAAAAATTGAGATTTTGTAAAAATTGCAATATTTACTTATTGAATCACTAAAATGATTTTTAAAAATTTGTAAAAAAATAACCACGTGCGCTAGAATTAATTTTGCGATTGATTTGAATAAATTACAGAATTCTGAAAAAAATGAAACAGAGTTTATTGAAAAATTCCAAGGGGAACATTAAGAAAAATGAGATTTTCTAAAAATTGCACTATTTAACTTGTTGAAGCTGCAATATGATTTTTAAAAAATTATAAAAAGATAACCATGTGAGCTAGAATTTATTCTTTGGTTGATTTAAATAAAATAGAGAATTCTGCAAAAACTAAACCCAAGTTTGTTGAAAAATTCCAAGGAGAACATTAAAAAAATTGAGATTTTGTAAAAATTGTAATATTTAACTTCTTGAAGCTGCAAGATGATTTTTAAAAATTTATAAAAAAATAACCACATGAGCTACAATTTATTTTCCAGTTGATTTGAATAAATTAGAGAATTCTGCAAAAAATAAACCCAAGTTTGTTCAAAAATTCCAAGAACATTAAAAAAATTGCACTATTTTACTTTTTGAAGCTGTAAATTGATTTTTAAAAATTTATAAAAAAATAATTAAGTGCGCTATATTTGAGAATTCTCCCAGGGGAGGGATTTAGGACTTGGAGGCAAAAATTACTATGGGGCCCCGGGATACTCGCCGGGATACTACAATCTCATCTCAAAATATTAGCATTTATTTTTTAATTTAAAAAGAAAAATTACAATTTAGCTTTTTGAAGGCCTTATAAATCATATAATACCAGAAAAAAATAGATTCAAAGCCAAAAATTCGAAGTGGGTCGTTTTATTTTATTTATTTAAATATATTTACCTTCGATAAGTAGAATAATCATTTTTGACACTAGATTTCATATTCTTTAATTCATCTAATACAGCGAACATATTAATAAACTTTCCTAAAGTTAATAAATAAGCTTCGGAAACGAAATCTTTACGTTTTTCAGTATGGCATAATCTTTTAACTTCAGCAGAAAATCTTTCAATGGCTTTTCTCTACAAATTTGAGATTAAGAATCACGTTAAGTGGTATTAAGTGAGTGTTACCTGAAAATACATGAAATCGAGGAGTTTTTTAACTTCTGGTGCTAAAACTTCCACTGTTTTTTCATAAATTTCAACACGATTGGGTTGCTCGTTGGATTTCGGTTGTGGTATAGCTCGCGAGCAACATCGCCAGGTGTATAACATAACTGCATGTTCTTGCCCTTCTTCCAATAATTCGTTCTACGAGTTTAATTAATTAATAATAAACGGTTGAATTAATTGAGCGACTTACAAGACTGGCATGAACTGTAGCTTCCTCAATATACTTTGCGATTCCAGTAACGAAACCATTTCTATCCTCAAAATTCGTGTCGAAATTAGCTTGATAAACAACCGAACACGGTTGGGCTTCTATACACGGTTGTTCATCAGGAAGTGGTAATTCATCCAACACATCAACGTTTGAAAGAGCATCAGTTAATGATACTCTATCCGTTCCAGCCATCATGGAGCTATTTATTTACTTATAACTATGTAAATATTTAAAAAACATCTTCCTTTACACCCATTTTTATAAATAAATTGCCAAAATATTTACACCCAACTATTTTTATCGTTAAAATTATACAAGTCGTAGAATTAAACTTAGAAATTATTTTAATTATTTGTACTTTTTATTAAAAAATTATAGGAATTTGTACAAATTAAGTATAAAAGTAATTTTTTGTTGTAAGTGGTGACACACCGGTCTGAAGTTAACACAATGACCTTTTCATAACCTTTTCAGTAGCTGCTTTCGTTTCAAATAAAAACCCTGTTCCGATTTAAAAAAAATGCATCAACAAAATATTAAAAAAAAATTATAAACGAGCCTTAATTATTTTTGATGTTAATAAATGTTAATTAATTATATTATAATTTATATCAGATTGTTATATGTATGGAATCCTTTAAATTATGTTTATAATAGTTATAATATAATTGTTAATTTATATTCATAAAATCTGTATAAAGTTGAAAATATAAAGTTGTTAATATTTTTTTTCGTATAAATAAATAAATAATAGTTTTATTATTGTGTTATTTATTTAGGCAACCAAATTAACTGCAATTTAAGTTGCGTTAAATAATTCATAAAATTCATTTCTTAGATTTTTTATTGTATACTTTTAAAAAATAATTGATAATGATTTATTAATTATTGTTTTTTTAAGATGTTATTATGTTTAATATTAATTTATTTAAATTTCCCGCACATTTTGTGTTGGTTAAACTGGGAGCTAGTGGTAGTACGAGCAGCTGACTTCAGCAGAAATGAATCGTCCATAATGGAGTTGGGTTAGGTTTATTTTCGAGAGACGTTTAATTTTGAGGAGAGGTATGTTTTAAAGTATAAATAAAAATAGGGAGGATCTAATTGATTGATCGGGTTTATATCTGATTGCAGTGTTGGATTGAGTTGCTGATTATTAAAAATAGACGAAAAATATGAGTCGTCATGAAGGTACATAGAGGGTATTTCACCATTTTTATTTTTTTATTTTCGTTCGTATTTTTCGTACTTTATATTACCGTATATTTTACGAAAAGACGATTATTTTATTATGATTGATAAAGCTCGCAGGTGATGAGGTTTGAATTAACTTGTCAGAAAAATCTTGTGGTTTTTCTTAATAGTGTTTTTTTGTTGAAGGAAAAATAACAGTCATTTTATGTGTTTAGGTGTTAGCTGCGATTCTTGTTTAAAAGGAAATTTTAGAGGTCGTCGATACAAATGTCTTGTGTGTTACGATTTTGATTTATGCGAGGCTTGCTATGAAACTGGTGCGACTAACACCAGGCATACGACTGATCATCCCATGCAATGTATACTAACTCGAGCAGACTTTGGTAAGCAATATTATTTTTGAGTTTTTGATTTAAGATATGTTATGCTTATTTCTTGTCGCCTGTTTTAGATTTGTTTTATGCCGGCGAGGCTATTACCAATGTCGATCAACCGCAAGCATACACTTGCCCGTATTGCTCTCGAATGGGCTTTACCGATGCGACCTTACAGGAACACGTTGCAGCCGATCACAATGATACTTCATTTGAAGTGGTGAGTTAAAACAAGTGCTTTTTTAATAAAAATTGTTGTACCCCATTTTTATATTATGGCTTAAATAATTTTTATCACAAATTGTGCATTAAATCAAGCTTACATTGCATTGGCTTTAATAAATTAGTACTCTGCTCAAATTTGTGAATTTTTTTTATGGCTTTTGACTTATCTTAAAAATATTTTTAATGATTAATTTTCTAAAAATGCAATATGAAACTTGAAATAATATTTTATCTAACATAAAATATAATCTTAATAATTACAATAGAATTTGTGATTTGTTTTTAAAAATAGACTTCTTAGAATTGGATGATTATAAGTCGTATATACAGGGTGAGTCACCAAACAAAGAGATTACAGCAAATTTAATCAACAAAAAAAGGTGTTTAGTTTTGGAAATAGTGTTTTGAATTTTAGGTCAGTGATTTTTATCAAAAATCAGAAAACTCAAAAAAACTCAACTGTATTACTGTTGTTACCAATTGAAAATGGTTTTAGTAATCATTTTTTAAAATCTTTACACACAATGATTAAATTATTAAAATTTAATTGATTATTGACAATTATAGACTTGTCTTGTTGATTAAATTCTACTTTCTAATCCTAATGTTTGGCGAACCACGAACAGAACACCTTGTATTAAAGTCTAGTACATAATAAATTTTTCAAATCAAAAAGAGTTGAAAACATTGAGGAAGTAAATTATGATTAACACCACCCACTTTCTTAAATTTGGTTTTATACAGATATCGACATGGGGTTTTTGACAGAATTAAGTTTTTTTAATGGAACACCCAGTATAACATTTTAGGATTCTTTATGAAAACAATCATTTTTGTATAATCTTTTATGGGTCTATCTGATATTTATCGTTTAAGTGAAAAAAAGATTTTGAAAAATCACTGCTGTAAACTAAATGACAATTTTGTGTTGAAATTTTGACAAAAAATTTTCAATATCGTCTAGTTTACAGCTGTCATGTCAAATTTAAATTTGTGGTAAGCTTTTATCAGGTATACCCCTTCCTTAGTGACCATATCACAGATCTGGCGGATCTACTGCACGGGGCCAGAGAATCAGCGGAGAAAAGACTACGCAATAAAGTTATTCGCTTGTGGTCAGACAGCAGGGCAGCAATGCTAGCCTTAGGAAGACCAAAAGTCACCTCTTGGCTAGTAACAGAATGCCACCAAATGCTGGAGACCCTAGAGATAACAACACGGTAGAAATCATCTGGATTAAAGGACATTCAGGAAACCAATGCAATGAGAAGGCGGACGAGCTAGCTCGAAGGAGTGCCATCCAGCAATTAGTAGGGCCGCAGCCATCAATGCCCCTAGCGAAGTTCACTATCAATGCCTTGATAAAAGAGCACTTGCTGCGACAACATGCCAACAGATGGGTAAATACAGAAGGCTGCAGACAGGATAAGATGCTCACACTAGCACCTAACCTGAAAACAGCGAACTACTGCCTACAGCTAACAAGGGATAAACTTAGAAAGCTCATAGGAACAAACACCTACATCAGCTGGGAATAACCAAACATCCCAGTTGTCGCAGATGTTAAAGAGAAGATGAGACAGTAGAGCACTTGTTCTGCAACTGCCCCGCGGTATCATCAATCAGAGGATCCATGCTTGGGAACTGCTGACCAAGTATGGCTGACATCAGTGAGATTCCACCTGGAGATCTTCTCAGACTAGCCGAAACAATCGGATGGACAGGAAGGAAGGTCACTGAATGCAGGGGAATTGGTAATATGGGCCCAATTATGGCGGCCTAATTGCACATGAAACTCATAACCACACCCTCGACCTAAATCCAGAAGCTTTTATCAGGGTGCCTTATGAAACGCAAATTGACCAATTATACAAAATTTTCAAATGCAATGTAAATTATATAGAAAGTTAGAAAGTAAATTAGGTCACCAATTTTAAACAGCACAATGCCTAAAGGACCCTAAGTTGTCTTAATCTACCTTTATCAGAGACGATTGCAACAACTCATGAGCAGCAGAGACATGGACACGTATTTCGTCCTAATAAGAACCAATATTTCGATTGCTGCAACTCTGTACCACTGTTGTTATTGTTTAAACTGTGCATTTCAAAAGGTGTGTTTCCCCGGGTCTCCAATTATAGGACAATTTCAATTCTTAGTGCTATTCCGAAAATAGTTAAGAAAATTCTTTATGAAAAAATCGCACCACTCTTAGCAACATTTTAGTTCAGGAGCAGCACGGTTTTTTTTTTTTGATATTCCTGTACAAAGTATCATGCATGTACAGTTGGTCCCAGCTGAAAGTAGGACAAAAGTAATCATGATCGCCTATTCTTTGTCCTACTTCTAGCTGGGAGCAACTTTACATCCTGATGATTTTTGTCCAATATCTGTCAAATGCCCTGGAAGATCGGTGTCAGGTTGAACCATTTACACCGACTTTTCCAAGGCATTCGATAAAATTAACCACAGAATCGTATTAAATAAGTTAGCTGCATTGGGGGTGAGTGGCAAGATGTTTGGTCTTTTGTGCAAATATCTAACTGATACAACTCAGATTGTGAAACTCAATCATTAACGTGACCTCGGGTGTCCCGCAAGGAAGCGATTTAGGCCCACTATTGTTTAATTTATTTATTAATGACTGTTTTCATTACTCAAAATTTTTATTTACAGATGATCTAATGGTCTATTCTAAGGTTGCATGTCGCTTAGATCATAACCGTTTGTAGTCTGACCTTGATAGATTAAATGATTGGTGTGTGAGTAATTGTATGGAACTTAATATTGATAAATGTAAACTAATTAGTTTTACTAATACTCATATAATACAGTATTATCCAAACACTAGGTCTTAGAAAAATCACTAAACTAAGACATCCACTCAACCCTCTACACAACCCCTCTATGGAATTACTTTACAACACCACACTTATTACTCCAATTAGAGAGAGAATGTTGAATTTGTCATCCAAAATCTCAAAAAAATTTCCTCATGAAATAATCAACAATTTTATGTACTCCAGTGCTACAGCCAGAAGAAAACATTAACATCCAGAAAGATATCATCATTGACCTAAAAACAAATTAAAACATTTTCTATAAACCTTTCAACCCTAATTCCTGTAACCTCCTTTCTTCCCCAACCGTTCTTTTTTACAACATTAACATAACAATATAATAAACAATAATTATATAAAATAGGCAGAAAGACTCCGGTCGTTAGACTTTTGTTATGTATTTAATATGTAACAATAAATATTTCTTATATATAAAAAATATAATCACATCTTTTTATTTTTCTTTAAAACAAACTCGGAAAATAGGCGTAAAACGAACCGGCGCAAAATGACGTTTATGATATGAACATTCAACATTAACAAAAAACTAAGTCGGTACGAGCCTCCAATTTATTCCAGCTCAAACCATAACTGACTCGCCACCATAACCTACAGTTCCAACAATATTACACTGCGCGTATCTGTCATCTGGTCTTCTGTATACTCTATTCTGCCTATCATCAGAGTAAAGACAAAAGGTGGACTCATCCAAGAACAAAAACTCTTCCTTTCATAAAAAAGTAAACTCTTTTGTTTCTTTAATTAAGTTTCAAGCACTTCAAATTCAAAGAAAGTGGGTGGTGCTACTTTCTTAAAATAAACAAAAAAATACAACGAAAGAAATATTTATGGTAAAATATTTATTTATAATAGGTCAAAATTGAGTGAAATTTAGAATTGTAGAAATAATTTAATTGAGTTTATTGATTTATTTTGATGAAGGTAATAAAAGTTGTGTTTATATTTGTAGGTGTGCCCTGTTTGTGCGGCAATGCCAGGTGGAGATCCGAACCTGATGACGGATGATTTTGCGGGGCACTTGACTTTAGAGCATAGGATTGTACCACGTGATTTGATATCGTTTTTGGATGAGCCAGTAGGAGTTCCAAGGCATAATGTGCGCCGTGTTACACACTCAGGCCATCTTCCAGGTCGCGGAGGACAAGCAGCTCGTCCGAGGCGGTCCAACATGCCCTTTAGGTATTGCAATGATCAATTAAACATGCCATTGGATTTTTCACTAACTGAACCCACGCTCGTCGGGGATTGTTTATCCAGTGTTTTTAGTTCAGCCGGATTGAGTTCCTTATCGCCATCGTCTAGAGAGCCAGTTGACCCGATTGCAGAATTGCTGTCCCAATTGTCCGGAGTGAGAAGATCAACGAGTAATACTAATACTAGTACTCCGAATCAGCTACAGCAGATTCAGATGCAACTTCAGTTGGAGCGACAGCAAGTGAGTGCAGCGTCTAGGCAACAGGTGGAACGAATGCCTCGTAGACAGAATCAAAGTCAAACAAGTCTTAGAGATACTTCAAACTCGAATCCAGTTTACAACTTGTTGATGAATTCCAATAGTACACCAGCACAGCCGACTGCGACCGCACCTCCAGTTCCGTCGCCACCATCGCACTTCCTTCTAGAAGGTTTACTCGAAGAACTGTCTTTAAAATCGTCTGCCGATCAAAACTACTCTGATCGTTACCAATTTGCCGATAATCTCCTATTAGGAACAATGACATATCTGAATGAAAGGGAAAACGTGGAAAGTGTGGAAAAAACTGACAGCGGTGGCGCAAAGCCAGTGCAACCTCAAGCAGAGGCTTTGCCCAGGATGTTACCAGAAACCAACCCGGCTAATGTAACTCCTGCCGAGACTCCTGCCAAACCCACTCCTTCTAACACTCGAGTTTGGCGAGGAAGAGCTCGTTCTGATAACCAAAATGCTCTGAGACGTGCTGATGCCAACAAAGGAGCCGTGCAAGAATGCAAGAATCCTAAGGCTGGCCCTGTTTCTAAGACTGCAGTTTCGAGATAGTAATGTGGACAAATTAGGTGCGTAAAGGGGTAAACCTTCTATTAATGGGTTTTCTCTTGTGATAGTTTTGCATTATCTTAAAAGAGTGTAAGTGATGTATGCATGTAAAGTCTTCTTATTGAGCCCTTAAGCTCTGCTTTTACCGTCAACCAAAGCAAAGGCTTGCGCTATACAGCTGCTGCAATATACTTTAACTACTTTGGTTGAATCAAGAAACGTGCTTTAAAATACCCGTACTGAGCATAATTATGAGGAATTTAATTCATTTTAATAACATTTCTTGATTCAATTCATTCTCTAGTTCTCAATGCCAATGATTCAGCAACACCACTTTAATGCGGCATCTTATTACAGAGGGCTAGGGTTCTAACTTTATATTCATATTTGTAACACTTATTTTTAATAAATTCAAGTAATAATATTAAATTACAGTTATCCTTTGCTGGCTTCATTATATTTATTACATTAATTATAATGAATTGAGTGTTTACTACGATTTTCATTTCATAGAACCTTTTGTTCCTGTATTTATTTTATCTGCACCTACTGTTAATAATTGTCAAATCAAAAACAAAAAGGTTTCATGTATTTCATATAATATACACTTGGGGATGTTACAAAGAGTTTTTTTCTTAACACATCAGTTTTATTAAAACTCCTTTAATGCTTCACGAAAATATATTTTAAGTTAAACATTTTTCAAATAGTGAAACATGCAATTAAACTAAGCTTTCATTTCTAACTTTAAACGATTCGAGGAAGCTTATTGAGTAAAATCTTTTCAGTCAAAACGAACAACGTGAAGTTATACGTAATGCTGCTCAAAAAGCTTCATATATTCTTTTAAAGTTTTATACAAACAACATTAATTACAAGGAAATTTTTTATTTTCTAAAAAAATGCTTCAATAGTATTAATTTTCGTTTAAAGTAGTATTTGATATAATTTTTTTATATTAGAGTTTTTTACAAATAATTTCAGTTCTTTAAAGAAAAATGTTTAGTTCCGGAGTTACACTGCTTAATCAATACATTTTTACACCTATTTATTAAACGACAAATATTTTAAAAATTCTTTTATTACACGTAATGAAATGGTGTAGTTTAATTAATGATGAAATCATTTGTATATAGTGAGAATCTGTTTTATTTTGTTGCCGTATTTTTTCCCAAATTTCTTTTGTAATTCATCTGTAATTCATTTATTTTAAACAGCTTGCTTTTGTTTTGGTCTAGGCGTAAGTAACATCTTCGATGCTTAAGAGTGCAGAATGAAAATTTGCGGTTGCTTTATTTACTTAAAATTTACTTGCCAATTAAAACAGCCTGGATCATTTGTACTATGTAATTTTTTATTTTCCAATAATTGGTTACAGATGGACAATAAATTCAAATTAAAGGCAACAATATTTATGGGATTCTCACAGCTATATTTTTATATATTATAATAATAAATTTAATTTGTGCATGACGTTGATATTTTATATATCCAAACTAGTCACAACCAAATAAAAATAAGTGGAGAACAAAATTTAAGTTATTAATTATTAATTTTAGGTATTACTTTGTTTTACGTTGATGAAAAATTTTAAATTTTTTTGGGTAAAACCCACATTCCACTAATCTTGTCTTTAATTGCCATTTTTATGAAAAATAGTGTAATTCGACTATAATAATTCAAACATAATTACTAATAACAAATTTAAAGAACTTTGATTATTTCTAAAAGAACCCTGTATAGGAACTAGGTATCTTCAATTTTGTTATTAATATTATTTAATTATATTCAATATGTTACTGTATTTCACATTTTTTGTTCTTATGTATAAATAAATGTTAAACAAAAATTAAAGAATTTATATTTTAAACGAACTATACCAACCGACTTCTTACCTTTTGATTTTTATAAATTAAATTTTATCCCTTTGTAAGTGCTCTCATAAAATTTAACTCAAAATTCACTCAGTTCAGTTATTTATTAGTTTATTGGATAACAAAAAAGGTAAGTGTAAATAATTTGTGTTCAATGGAAATAGCAACTGGTCTCGATTTTTCGTTCGGGGTGGAATAACTTTTTTCGGGGTAGTCCGATCGAAAAGGGACATTTAAACTTTTTTCTTAAAAGTTTCTCCTCGTACCTACAAAATTTCAACTCTGCGAAAAAACACCTTCCCCGTTTCTTACGGTTTTAGTATTATAGAGAATTGCTACTACTGTTTATTGTGGAAAGAAAAAAAATGCTATGTAAATTAAATAGGTCTAGTATATTCTTAAATTTGTTTTTATATAAATACAATATGTATATAAATATAAGAGGAAAGCTATTTTCAATCACAAATTTTCTAAACTTTAAGCAATCCAAGTTTTGCTTTTAAATCGATGCACACCTCCTCATGCTCCATAATTTGACGGACAAGATTCATTTTTTTAATTTCTAAGATTTGATTTTCCTTTTGCAAAAGTTCCATAACTTTATCGAAATTACCAGGATCATTAAAAATAGGAACGGATTGTTGATTATCACCCACAAGAACTTGTTTTAAATTAATAATTTCACGTTTTTCAATTTCAATATTTTTTATAAGTTTCTCCTTAAGTTCCAGTAATGCAGAAAATTTCAACTGCAATAACGCTATAGATTCATCCGAGCAAGGTCGAAGAGAATTCTCCAAAATTTGTTTGTTTTCATTTATTTTATCTTCAGGTACCAAACTTCCGTTTATAATTATATTGCTTTCGCTTGGAGGGTTAGAATGTGAAGATTCAGAATTATCCGTTGCATGATCAGCCTCATTTTCTGGAACTTCTATTTCCTTCTTAATTTCGGACGGTATTTCCACTTTTAATGGTTCACTTGCTGGTTTCTCAACCACTTCTTTATCTTTTTGCAAATTCTTTATTCGCCTCTAAAATTAAGAATTATTTTATACAATTAACTTAAATAAAAAAAAATTCTACTTTTAATTGTGTTATTATTCTTTGAACTTCCCATAGTAATTCTTCCCGAGTTGGGCATATATACCCAGCATTCATTTCTTCATGAATTTGAGAAAGTAAACTCTCCTGCTTCTTCAATTCAGATTCAAGTGCATCAAATTCTTCAGGAAGTTTTGCCGAACTTGTTAATGGAGGGATATATTTTTCCAAAATTACAGTTGGGAAAAGAGAGCGACAGTGATGAAGCAAAGCAGTAAGTAGCCTATGTGAAGTGTGCAAAACTGGACTTACAGATGCCACAACGTGTTGTATATTCATTTTATTATGGCGTTCCTAAAATAAGTATTAATTAATGGCTGTTATCACGCATGCGCAGCGCCACCTGTACATTGGAAACGTACTAAAAAGTGTGTGATAAAGGTAACAGCAACTTTCTGATTGCTCCAAAATATTTTTTACATTCAAATAGCAATGTAAACTAAAAATTATTGACTTACGTTTAGAACAACATTATCAAAATGAATTAAAAGCCATGAGAGAAGTGTCCGGTTGTTTTTTGGTAAATTTTCCATTAAAATTTTCAAATGTTTCTCCCTTGTTCCCACATTTAATATAGCACCAGCTTCCTCAAAGCGAATTAAAAAATCATTTGTAAATAATGGTTCCGGTAAATCCCTAAATATAATATAAAAAAAGTAAAAAACATTAAGAAATGTTTGTAATCATATTACCTTAAATATGATTTTAATAAGCTTGTAACTGTTGGCACATCATATTCATATAAATTAACATTCTCCCGTTGATTGTACAGCTTTCGTAACTGAATTACTTTTGATTTAGTCCCACTAATTTTGTAAACGCCTTCCATGGTTAAACCCATTTCTTGAACATAATCAATACAAGCTCGGATCGGTAGAGGTATATCGATTCCATCATGACATCTACTTCTTTCTACCGCTACATCTAAACTTACACCAAAAATTGGCATTCCATCTGAAAAAAAAAATATACATTGTAAAATTTAAGAGCGAAAATCGATTTGGCAGTTAATAATGTATTCCAACAAGAACAAGCTTAAAGGTTTACAGGAACCTACTTTAAAGATATTTTTGTTAGTTTTAGAAGCAAGAAGCGGAACACAGTTAATACTATAAATTTGTAAAGTAATTTACCTGCTATATCAATATTTTCCTCGTACGATTTAAACTTCCTATCCTTCTTATCCATTTTACTTTTCTCAATTTTCTTATCATTCTTTTTCTCCTTATCTTTCTTTTTCTCAACGACGTCTTTTTCCCGTGATTTTTCTCGTTTTTCTTTAGATTTAGTAGAGAATTTAAATGCTTTGGTTTTTTTAAACTTCGAAGGGCTTCTAAAAAATAATGTGGAGACTACATTATAAACCAAGTAATCGCATACCTTGATTCGGTTTCTTCGGCAGAACTTTCACCTTCTAAAGCGGCATACCCTCGATCTTTATCCTTCTTGTCTTTCTTATCTTTTCGTTTACTGAGCAAATCTTTTTTTTGAAGCTTATCAGGCTCATCGCTTTCTAAATGCGTTCAATTTAATGTATGTGATTGTTGTGTTTTAGAAAACTTACGGTCACTATCGTTATTTCCTTTTCTGCTTAATTCAGAGGCATACAATCCAGGGAAATCTCGCATTACATCGGGGCTTTCCAAATCCATTTCTGTACTTTCCTCGTACAGTGTTTTTATAAATTAGAGAGGCGACATTTAAATTAAGTTTTTTGAAATAAATTCTTGGGGAAATAAAAAACTGTTTATTTAATTAGTGTTGTTATTAAATTGTAGGAAAAATTTGTAGTTTAAATAACAAAAATCAGCTGGAACTTTTTGGTCAACAATTATTTAGTTTAAGGTTAGAATAACAGGATGTTGTTACTTGTTTTTTTGGAAAGTATAAAAAATTTTTGTTTATTATAGCAGGATTTTTTAAAATTTAGAATAATTTTTGGTTTTGCAGAGTTAGGATGGATATATGATTTAAATAAATAAATATTTGTATTCTTGGTTGCGGATTTTAAGAGGTTTGTATGCAACCAATCGTGCAATGTTTGAATTTTTTACAGGAAGTTCAACCATTTTGAAAAAAAAACCGCTAGATATTCACTTTTAAATTAATTTAGGCCAGAAACAGCATTTTTGCCAAAAGGGTTTTTGAAAAATCGTCGTTTTTTTGTTTAATCTTCAAGATTCCATACTTTTTAACACATTTTTATGCCACATGAAGTTGAGAAGTCCTAAATAAAAAAGCGATTGCTTTTGCATTTACTCATCTTCATGGCCATTAATAATTATCCAAAAAAACAAATTTAAAAAAAATCAACCAAAAGTCAATTTTTTTGTGCGGTTTCCTAGAGATTCGGGTTCAATAATAAAATAATGAAACGAATAAGGTTTTTTTAAAAAAAATAATACTTACCACATTTGAAATTAATGAATTTCACCAAAAATTAATTTTTAAGTTTAACGTTTAAGAATTTTAGTTTATTTACCACAAGTGCCTTATAATATCTAATTTACTTGTAGGTAAAAAATATAATTATCATTATTTACAAAAAAAATTAATATAATTATGAAGAGTATCAAGCCGTTTTGATAAAGGACTGCTTCATTACTCACTAATTACCAATATAAAACACAACACCAAGCATAATCACCGAATGAAATTCAATACCCCATTAAAACACCCACAAAAATTTCAAATAAACAGCTTTACCAAAGAAATGTAGTGTGTTAGTTGCATTTGTTAAACAAACATGTACTGGTAAAAATGTTTAAATCACTTTTATTAAGTTTTATTTATTTCCAAGCTGTTTCCGCTGCAGATATTAATACAAGGTAAACATTTTTATAAATAATACATATGTTTTAAAATTCTTTATTGCTAAATATAAATAAAACTAATTATTTAAGTCTCTTATTATAATTGTAATTTTATCATTGTTATTCTTATCCCTAAAATTATAAATCAACAGCTAAGGTTTTCATTTCGGTCATACATTCATCGTAAGAACTTTTATATTCTTCATGTTCCTTAATAAGCACCATCAAACAAGCACGTTTAACGCCCATAGCGGCACCCAAATCTGCCCTGCTTGGAAGGAAACAGTAAGGTATATTTTTGTCTTCGCATTCGATTGGAAGGTGGCACATAATATCAACAGGCGTTACATCACCAGCAAAAAACACCAATCCTCTCTCACCTTTACGTAGTCTTTTCTGCACATCTTTTAATCCACTTCGAATATGATCTCTATGCTTCATTGCTTTTTTAACCAATTTGTAGCACTTTTTTGTTAGCTTTTTACTGGCCATCGGTTTCGATATTACACTTGCAAATTGTATCTTCGTTTCATAAGGTACTTCTTCCTCAATGGTTTTATTCACCTCAGAATTATTTTCAGAGATTGATTTTTCACCCATTATTAAAAAAATAAGTTATTATTAAAATTATATTCTTAACTTCCAAAAACAACGTTTAGAACGGTTTAGCTTACACGTGTTGTTTTCATAAAAGTGAGGTTATGAAATATCATAGAACGCCCACTATAGAATTACACCTAGTCTTGACAACGCTGTAAAGTACGGTGTTTATCAGATTGAACATAAATGTTAATACAGGGTGACACGCAATTACTTCTTTAATTTTTATACGATTCATTAAAATAAAACGTAGTTTCACTTATTAAATATTAATACATAAAATATTTATTTTATTATATTTATCGAAATCATTTTTTACTAAATGTTCAAACTTTTTTTAGACCTCGAATTCAAGCATTTGATGGTAATCTAATCTTTCAAACAGCACCCAACAAAGACGTTTCGATTATAACTTCCGGTAAAGGACGTCTTCTACTAAACGATCGAGATGTAACACGTATTATAGAATTTGTAAGTAAACCACATAACTACGTTTAGCTCGAGGAGGTCAAAACAGCTTGAATTCAGGCTTGATTTGACCTTTTACATCTACTTCAATTAGTTAAACCGAATTCAAGCTGGGTTGAGTTGCTCGAGATAAATATAGTCCATTATTACTATTTAAAAATTACTACAATGACTATGTTTATCTCAGGCAACTCAACCCAGCTTGAATTCGGCTTGGCTTGACCTCTACCATTTGAAGTACATGTAAAAGGTCAAATCAGGCCCGAATTCAAGCTGGTTTGACCTGCTCGAGCTAAACGTAGTCAATTATCATTGCATCGGAATACTAATTATTAATTGTTTTTTGTGGAAAGGGTCAAAATTCTTCAGATACCCTAAACCAATGCAGAATTGATTCTGAAATATTTTCCAAAAAAATTCAGAATATCGAAAAAATAGTAGGTGGTGAAGGAACGAGTGCATTTTCACAACGATTAGAAGTCCTTGAAAAAGCTGTCTCTAATACGACTAGTCCCAGGGACAGAGTTGTAAGTTTTAAACAACAAAATGACTTTAATTTATCATTTTTTGTAGCTATTGCTGCTTAGGAGACGATTAAATGTTATGCAAAGAAAATTGAAGATTTTAAATGATTTATTGAATATTAACGAATGTTTAAGTAATCCCTGTTCGAATGGAGGGACATGTCAGGATATGTATAATTCATTTATTTGTCGTTGCCCTGAAGGTTGGGAGGTAAATACTAACATTTTTGGCTTTACAGATAAATCAGTATAGTTTTTATAGGGAACTAAATGTGAAAATGATGTAAATGAATGCAGCTGGTTTGTTGGAACCGATTTGGGGTGCCAAAACGGAGCTACATGCATTAATAAACCAGGATATTACGAGTATGTACACCATGTGGCAAACCAAACGAGGACACTATTTCTCCTCATTGGAGTTGCCTCCTAAAATTTACTTTAATCTAATTTTTGTTATTAAATTAGATGCACATGCACCGAGGGGTGGTTTGGTACTCATTGCACTAAGAGATCGCAAGATTGTACTTTTAGTGTTGAATTATGTGGACACGGTACTTGTGTACCTCAAACCACTGGGAAAGGTTTTAAATGTATTTGCGACCAGGTAAATTTAAAACACCAAAAATTTGCAGCGTGCTTTAAATTGTAATTTTAAGGGTTGGAAAACTGATGGAGTAAATCCTGCTTGTAACGTCGATATAAATGAATGCGAATCTTATCACCCATCATGCTCGGTTAACCCAAAAGTGGCTTGTATTAATTTACCAGGAACGTTTCACTGTGGAAACTGTCCGTTAGGTAATTTTTTTAATCACCATGTAACTACATAATCACTTTATTTTTCATTTCAAGGATATACCGGAAATGGTTTTTACTGCTCAGATATTGATGAATGTGAAATTTTTAATGGTGGTTGTAGTATGAATCCCTTAGTGACGTGTCTTAACACTTTCGTAAGTTTTATTATACCCACATAAATTATAAAAAAATAATATGTTTTTGCAGGGATCTAGAGTTTGTGGTCCTTGTCCTGCTGGTTACGTAGGAAATGGTGTCACTTGTACTTATAACGGAGGAACATGTGGAGTTAATAATGGAGGTTGTCACCCTTTAGCTCAATGTCGAGATAATCCTAGTAAGATTTTTTGGTGAATTTATATACAGGGTATCCCAAAATCTTTAATTCTAGGAATTAGTGCAACTTATGTTGATTGTATTTGCCCTACGAGGTATTCCGGTGATGGTATTGGTACAAATGGATGTATTCTTGGAAATTCTGGTGGTGATTTTTGCGCAACAAATCCCTGCATGCATGGGACTTGTGTTTTAAAAGCTTCCGGTGGTTACATGTGCAATTGTAATAGATATTACACTGGGAGAAATTGTGATATACGTAAAAATCCTTGTGATTCCTCCCCTTGTCAGAATGGGGGTACTTGTCGCACAAGCACTTTCTCATTTTATTGTATTTGTGCTCCGAATTATTCAGGATTATTTTGTGAAAACGAACGACAAGGTATTAATACTGAAATAAGTGGATTAAATATTTTAATCTAAAAAATTACAGCTTGTGGAAGACTTATTGGACATTCTGGCATACTTCGTTATCCTCCACAGAATACAACTTCCTATCAAAAATCTTGTGCCTGGGTCATCGAAGCTTCAACCGACAAAATACTTAATATTACTTTCAAACAATTCCATTTTCCAACTTGTTTACGAACATGGCTTCAAGTAAATACTGACAACTAATGTTCATATTTGATAATCAAAATTTTTATTTCCAGATTAATGACGGTCCCAACTCTGCAGCTCAAACTATAGGAAGATTTTGCGGATCTAAACTACCCAAAGGTGGCTCATTTTTATCAACAAACCATGATTTGTATATATGGTATAAAGGGGATGGAACAACATTAGGTTCTTTTGAATTAACGTGGACGGCGACTGATCCAAGTAATTAGGAGTAATATTCTTTTAAATAATTAAATAATTTTCGGTTTATAATTTTAGTTTGTGGAGGAACGATTCAAGTAAGTGGCCATGGGTCGTTAAGTTCACCTGGTGCCCCCGGAAATTATCCACCCAACAGGTTAAAATTAATTTTTAGTTTGCAAAAAAACAAAAATACTTTTTTGTAATTTTTTAAATGAATTGATATTTTTTAGAGACTGTTATTGGAGATTAATTGGTCCTATAGGAAAACGAATACAATTCCAGTTCTTTTCTTTGATGATAGGTTACAACAGTAACTGCAGTAACGATTATTTAGAGGTGACCCAAAAATCCTAATATTAGTAACAAAATGATTGAATTTTTTTATTAGTTTTTACAAGGTTCAGAAACGACAGATCGATCGATTATGAAATATTGCAACTCTTCACATCCAGAACCATTATTCTCTCCTGGAAATGAAGTAACAGTCCACTTCCATTCTGATGCGAAGGATTCTTATTCAGGATTTCAATTAACGTATTCACTTGTAGAAGGTTAGTCAGTGAAGCAAAACTAAAAGATTTGAACATTTTTTTTGAAGTAGGTGTTCCTGGTTGTGGAGGGGTTTACACCACTAGTGTAGGAGACATAACATCTCCACACTACAACGCAATATTCCCTGAAGGAGCACTTTGTGAATATAAAATAAAATTACCAGGTTCAGTGAAAATTAAACTCACATTCACTTCTTTCTTTATCTCCGAAAATAATAATTGCCAAGAGGATTATATCGCTGTAAATATAACAGATTATTTATTAAAGAAACCCTTCACTTTCTGAATTATTATAGATTTACGATGGAGGAAGTGTGGATTCTCCTTTAATAGGAAAATACTGCGGTAAAACTATTCCAGCTCCAATTATTTCAGTTTCAACTGAAGTTTTAATTGTTTTCAAATCCGATTGGAGCAAACAAGAAAGCAAATTCAAGATTCATTATGAAACAGGTAATAATCCGAATAATAAATTAACCCTTTTAATTCTGAAATCCGTAGTATGTGGAGGGATATATACATCAGACACGGGTGTAATTTCGTCACATGATATCTTTGCGGCATCAAGTTTAGAGTCTCCAAAAGAATGCTATTACACGATAGTTCAACCTATAGGAAATAATATTAAATTAAATTTTACTGATGTTTATTTTGGTAATGTTAGTACGCCTTGCGAAAATGCATATCTGGAGGTACATATATCTATCCGATCTAGTTATAAATTTTAAATGAATCAATTTGACATAAATGTGGATTTTCTGTATTACAGATCAGAGATGGTGATAATGAGAATGGAACACTTATAGGAAAATACTGCGACAAAGCTCCTGACTCAATAATCTCAACGTACAATTCCTTATGGATAAAATCCTTTGTTAAATTTAGTAATCTCTTAGAATTTAACATCAACTTTACTACCATTAATAATGCAGGTATGCATTTAGCTCTTTAATAATGCTTAATAGCAATAATTTTGATTTAAATAAGGTTGTGGTGGAATTCTTAAAACAAAAGTTGGGTCAATTGAATCGCCTGCTGATTTAGATTCATTCGTGGATGGGTTAAGATGTATGTGGCTCCTAATTGCTCCTGAAGGCTACGTTATTCAAATAACTTGGGTGAGGTTTAACTTGGAAGATAGTAATGCTTGTAGGTATGATCAAGTCGCAGTGTATGATAACTCAACAAATCCTGGAGGACAAATGGGAGTTTTTTGTGGTAATAAAATGCCACCCACCCTAATCAGCTCTTCGAATATGATTACAATTAAATTAATCCTCGATCCTACCAATAATTTAGATGGATTTTTTTTGACGTACAGCTTTTTACAAGAAAAACATAGTGAGTATTATTTGGTGACAAAAACTTTTATAACACAATTATTTTTAAGTTTGCGGTGGGAAATACTTCACGTCATCAGGAGTTATTAAAAGTCCTGATTACCCAAACAGCTACCCAATTAATAAGGATTGCATTTGGGTACTCACCGTACCTCCAGGTCAACAAATTATGTTAAACATCACCTTCTTTAGTCTCGAAAAATACTTTAATTGTCGCTACGATTACTTAGAAATCAGGTACATTCATTTTAAAAATAAAAAGCTGTTTATTTCAAATTTTAAAATTTTAGGAATGGTGGTACCTCATCATCGCCTTTGATAGGACGTTACTGCGGAACGAATATACCTAAATTATTACCATCACATGCAAATCAACTTTATTTACGCTTTCAATCTGATATGACTAAAACTGCACCTGGCTTTAAAATATTCTGGGACTCCTCTGCAACTGGATGTGGGGGTACCTTAACATCACCTACAGGAACCATTATTTCACCACATTATCCCGAACCTTACAGCAAAAGTGCCAACTGCGTTTGGAAAATCTCCATTAGTGCTGGATCTATCATACAAATCGTTTTTGCTGATTTGGATCTTGAACCACATGTGAATTGCTTACTCGACTACATTCGGGTAAATATTCTTTATTTCCAAAATTACAATTGTTTTATTTTTTTACAACCACATGAAAAAAAAATTTTTTTTTAGATCTTCGATGGTGTAGGAACATTTGCTGAACCAATTGGTAGTTATTGTTCTTTACGAGACCTTCCTCCCTATATACGATCAACATCCAATCACATGACGATTAAATTTCGCTCGGATTTAAGCTTTCAAGGGCGCGGATTTCATCTGCAGTACACAACCATTTGCCACAATAAATTATCTGGATTTAATGGAGTTATAGAGAGTCCAAATTTTCCAAATGAGTACCCACATGGGCAAGATTGTCTCTGGGAGATTGGGGTGTCAGAAGGAAATAAAATCAAGCTAGTTTTTTCTCATTTTGACCTGGAAACTTCTATTATTTCAGATATTGCGACTACTAATTGTTCAAAAGATTATCTGCAGGTAGAATTTTGTAGATTTTAGATGTTTTTATTAATTTTCGTTTTTAAGGTTAAATATAATGATACTGATGATGAAAGTAAGTTAATAACGCAAGGAACTTATTGTGGAGATACACTGCCGGGAGAAATTTTAATTCCAATAAATAAATCGTTCATTCATTTAGCAACGGATGATTACTCGCTAGGGAGTGGTTTTAGACTTGAGTGGGCCTTGGTTGGTAAGTTATACAGAGTTTTATTACTTCCGAGATTAATTCTTTCATTTCAAGGTTGTGGTGGAGTTTTGAATCATCCGGAGGGCATAATAGAAACACCAAATTATCCAAAAGGATATCCTTCAGAAACTCGTTGCGATTGGGTGATACAAGCTGAATATGGAAGTAGTATTGAAATATCATTCCAAGAAGTTGATTTGGAACATAGTGGAGATTGTAGTTACGATTTTATAGAAGTTTGCAACTGCCTTTCCTGAAATTTAGCATTTTAATGGTTTTTTATATTTTAGTTGTATAATGGACCAGATAACAGCTATCCACTGATTTCTAAAATTTGTCATTCAGTATCAAGTAAACCTTTGGTGCTCACGAGTACAGGAAAAACTTTATTCGTGCGGTTCCAAAGCGATGTTAGCTATAATGGGAAAGGTTTTAGGGCGAATTATACAACAATTCCTTCGAGTAAGATTTTTTGCACATTCCATTTATAATAATAATACTAATATTTTAATTGATAGAATGTGGGGGTACACTATCAGGGAAATTTGGAAACATACATTCTCCTAATTATCCCAAGAACTATAACAAAAACGATTCTTGTGAATGGTTTATAGAAGTTGAAGAAAATCATGTCATTAATTTGAATTTTGTTGATATTGATCTGACTAAAACTTGTGCCGTTTCTTATATAAAGGTAGTTATTAACAGGGAAATTTAAAATTCTATTTTATTTTGATTTTTCTAGGTGTATGATGGTCCGACACAAGCTTACCCACTTTTGGCCAGAATATGCGACAAAAATAAACCCAATAAAACCATAACATCACGAACCAACCACTTATTCATCGAAATGGTTACTAGTCCTTACATTACAAGTAAAGGGTTCTTGGCGAATTACTCGACTGCTTGTGGAGCACACATTAAAACACAAAGTAGCGGGTTAATAACATACACACCAGATAATATGCTTCATTCCGATACATATGCTTGTTCTTGGACCATTGAAGCTGAAAGACCAGGTATCTTTTTTGAATTTAAATTTCAAAACCATTTTTTTAACTTTAATTTTTTAGATGAACATGTGTTTTTGACTATAACTTTTATGGATGCAATGTATTGTCCATTCTATAACTCATCAGGAATAAGTATTTACGATGGGGAAAACACTGAAGCACCCCTAATTGGGACATATTGTGGTTCTGAAATTCCACCGATGATTAAGAGTGCTGGATCTATGCTACACATTAATATCGACCATGATGATATACGATTCAATGCCCAGTATTCAATTGGAGAATCAAGTAATTTAAAATTTTGAAAATCTTCTGCTTTTAAAGCATCTCTTCCATTAGGCAATAAAATTAATATAAACGTTTTTATAGGTTGTGGTGGAACTTTGGAATCCACAAGTGGTATATTTACAAGTCCAGAATATCCCAACAACTACCCATCGGGTTTACAATGTGAATGGTTAATAAAAGCATCACCTGGTGATATTTTTAAGCCCATTACGACTAATTTTTTTGATTAAATTATTTGTAATTGTAGGAAATAAGGTAAATGTTAGATTCACTGATTTTGATATAAGCAACTCCGTTAGTTGCAATGAAGACTATTTAGAAATTCGCGAGGAAGCTGCTGATGGAAAATTATTAGGAGTGTACTGTGGTAAAAATGTACCCATGAATGTGTCGGTTGATAAAAATATTTTATTGTTATTCAAAAGCGATAAGCCTGAAATTGGGCAAAGTGATACTAATGCCAAAGGATTTCGAGCTGAATATTCGCTAGGTGGGTTTAAATTATTTATATTATTAAAAGTAATTTATTTAATTTTAGTCCATGGAAACAGCATTTTTGGTAGTAAAGGACAAATTGCTTCGCCTTTATACCCGATGCTTTACACACAACCCGAAACATTTTCCTGGAAAGTTACTGTTAAAACTTTATATGAAATTTCTATTAAATTTTTGGACTTTTATACTGACTACACAGATACAGATAGGTGTTTTCTATCTTACATAGAGGTACCCTACATTTTTTATTTAATTTTTTTTTTGGAATTTAACTCTTTTAGATTTTCGATGGTTCTGATGACACTAGACCACTTTTGGGTAAATATTGTGGACATTCCCTTCCAGATCCAATTAAAACTACAGGAAATATAGCTTTTATACGTTTAAGTATGGATATTGTGAGGAAAGGTTCGAAGTTTTTATTGGAGTATGAAGAAGTGAAAATTTCGCCAAAATATATAACTGTTAGTAATGCGGTTAAACCAAGTGAGTGTGGCAGTGATGATCCGATTGTAATAAATGCAGGGGAAACGTATAATTTAACATCACCAGTATTTGGTGGTATTGGCACTCTTATTGGATATACATTAAAGACATGCACATGGATATTTACCACGACTAAAGATAAACATTTAGTAATAGGAATTGATTCGCTTAATTTATATGGGATTTTACCATGCGTTTATGGTGAAAATTTAAAAATTTTTTCTGGAATCGATGGTACTGATAAGTTTACGCTTAAACAAACAATTTGTGATAATAATATAACCGAAAGTAACAAAGTAGAAACCTCGAATTTAATGAAGGTTGTTTTTAAACACTACAAACCTAGCAGCAAACCCAAATTCTATGCAGAAATTTTTGAGAGTAAGCTAAATTAGATTTTTTTACCGATTGATGATTTCCCCAATTTTAGGATGTGGAGGAACATTGGATGACCCTAATGGTATCATCGAAGTTAATAACAACACTTTTGCAACGGAAAGGGGTTCACTCTTTAACGTAACAGGAATATTACACAATTTTTTTAAATGTACAAACCGTATTTTTTAGTGTCAATGGAATATCACTGTAAGACCTGCGAAGACCATCAAAATTGAATTTATAGAATTTAATTTGGGCGAAGATACAACAGATTGTCGCAATTATTTAATGGTAATATTATAATTTTCTCATTTTAATAACTTAATATCAATCAATTTTAGTTAAGAAATGGACAATATTCAGATTCTCCACTGTTGGGATCTGGAAAATTTTGTGGTAACAAAATTTTTCCACCGCTTGAAAGTACTGGGAATTTTCTTTACATAAAATATTACTCATTATCCGCTGTGACGGTAAGATTTACATATATCGTTCTAATAAATCGCTTTAATTTAAAACTAAATGTTTTAGAGTTTCAAACTAAAATACTCGGAGGTTTCTATAAATTGTGGTGGAAAAATAATTTTAACCCATAAAGATAATTCTTCAATAATATCCTCACCGAATTATCCAAATATACCTTCACCTCATTCCGAATGTATTTGGATTATCATGGTTCCTAATGGAGAGGCCGTACGAATTGATTTTCTTGATCGATTCGATCTTACAAGTTCCCCCAAGTACGTACAATCCAAAATAATAAACAAAATTTTACTGGTGTTTTTTAGTTGCACTATTGAATCAGTGGAAGTTCGAAGTGGTGGCACAAAATTATCACCGTTACTTGGAAAGTTTTGTGATGACGAGATTCCAAGTACTAAAGTTAGCTTGGATAACATGATGTATATTCGTTTCTTCACTGATACGGATGAACCCAAAAATGGATTCCAAGCAAAAGTTTCAATTGGTATGATTTTATTGCCGAACCAAAAACAAACTAAATTTTACTATTTTAGCCTCGTGTGGTGGTATCATAAGAGGAAAAAGTGGTGATATCAAATCACCAGGATTTAACGTAATGAAATTTTACCCCACGAATGCAAACTGCATTTGGATTATCGAAGGACCTAAAGACCATTACTTAAATTTAATTTTTAAAGTCATTGATTTACCGTACTCACTAGTAAATTGCTCAACTTCGTTGGATAGAGTTATGATTACGGAACAAAATGAAATTAATAATACTGGTAAATAACGAAAGGAAAATTTTCCAATTAGTCCGGTCAATTTAACCCTAAAAGAGATCGGGTTTTTGAAATTTGGTTAAAAAATGTACCCGTTATCGTGAATATTAGACGATTATGAATCTGATGAATAATGTGCATATTATGAAGATTACAACTTTTATAATCGTTATATCTCAGAAACGGTGGCTCTTAGGAAAAAAAGTATTAAGACATTTTTTATAGATAATTATATGATCTACAATTTTTGGCTGACCTAATTTTATGATAAAACTTAGTGTTTTGTTGAAAAACGCGAAAACCCCATTTTTAAGACGATTGACCTTGAATAAAATTTTTTCCAGGTACGGGATCGATGGGGACTTTTCAGAATTCATTTATACCAATTTTTAGCTCTACGCTAATTTTTGCACCCTCGCATGTCTAAATTGACCGGACTAAATTTTTTATTTGGATTTTGTAGATACCCTCCTGGGAACTTTTTGTGGGCGAAGACTTCCGGGAATACAGATTCGAACATCGTATAATAAAGTGAAGATTCAATTCGTCACTAATAGTAGCCCCAAAAATTACAACGGTTTTCACATTTTCTTCAACTCCAGTCAGGAAGGTAAGATTAACTAAAACGTATCGACATGACAATTAATCACAATTATAATAGTTTGTGGAGGTGAGCTGATGGAAGAAAGTGGAATAATAACATCTCCTGGTTATCCTTTAATGAATCACTTCAATAGAAATTGCGAATGGCAAATACGAGTACCTAAAGGGCGACGTGTAAAAATCGAGTTGCAAGATTTAGATTTTGATAAAACCCTAGATGTTTTTTCCCAAGGAGTTGCATTTTTTGACGGCGACGACTTCTCATCAAACGTTATATTTTTGAAAGCTGCTGATAAAAACAAAATTATCAGGTCTAGTGATAATACCATGAAAGTTGTATTTTGGTCAGCTGTTTCTGCTAATCGAAGAGGCTTTAAAGCTTTTTATTCTTCAAATGAACCCACAGGTATTTTACCATGATGTGTGTGTTGCTTTTACTAGTTTTAATATTTGTAGTTTGTCAAGGAGATTTGAATAAAGACAGTGGTGTTATTGTTTCCCCGAATGCAACAAACTACAAATGTCGTTGGGAACGTGATATACCACGATTAAACCAAACGGTGGCTTTAACTATTAAAGCAAACTTTTCGCATGATATTACTTCTGTATTGAGTTGCTCTTATAGTTTCAAAACAATTAATGTGGAATTAGGTAATTAATTTATTTATTTTTCATTTTGATATAATGCATTAAAATTTTAGGTAAAGACAAATCAAACATAGCAGAAATATGCCAAAACACAAAATCCTTAATAATCAGATCACCTTTACCAAAATTGGCTCTAACGGTAATACCAATTCAATCACACTATACATAATTAATAACGATTTTTAGGTAATGCATGAAGAATCTGTTAAATTAAATAGCTTCACTGTAAGCTACAAGACTTATCAATGTGGGGGAGTGATAACCGATTCTGAAGGGTATATTACATCACCAGATTTTTCAAAAAAAGCTTCTAAATCGTACGAGTGTGCTTGGTCTTTAGAGGTATTAACGAGTAACGCGATTTCTTTAAAATTTGTAAGTTTCGATTTGGGAGATGATTGCACTAAAAGTTTTCTAACCATTTATAACGGGGCCAACATCAAAAGCCCCAAATTAGGAAAGTTTTGTGGTACATCAAAACCTGTAAATATACAATCACAAAGTAATAATTTATGGATTGAATACCACCTGGAGGCAAGTAGTAATTCTAAAGGATTTAACTTCACCTATGAACCAATTACTAAAGGTAATAGAAGTAACAAGAGTGTTTCGTTTCAAATAAAAAATTTCAACTCTCTACCAAAAAAAACACCTTCTCCGTTTCTTGCGGTTTTAGTATTATAGAAATAATTTTTTTTTTTCGTGATTAATTTGAGTTTTATAGGATGTGGTGGTATTTTGCATTCAACAAAATCTATTCTACAAACACCATTTTATCCCAGTGATTACCCCAATAATGCAGAATGCTTATGGGAGTTACGAGCCCAAGATGGGTACCATATTAATTTGAATTTCATCGACCGTTTCCAAATCGAAAGTAGTGATAAGTGCTCAAACGATTTTGTGCAGATGTATAATAATTTTGAAGATGAACCAAAAGCCCAAAAATTATGCGGAAGAGAACCTGTTATCAAAAGTTTTAACTCGACTTCTAATAAACTATTTGTGCTGTTTCGATCGAATGATAGAATCCAAGGAGCTGGATTTAGGGTATTAATTAACAAAAAACAATAATTGGGGTTTAAACCAGACTTTTTAGGCAAAATGGTCGCTTGATTGTGGTGGAACTTTTGTAGCTACCGAAGAAAAGAATTATATTGTTAGTCCTGGTTATCCTGAAGATTATGCTAATCAATTGGTTTGTAAATACACGATTAAAGCTCCAGGCGAATATATTTATATTAATTTTGAAGATTTTGAGTTGGAAAAAAGTAATTATGCACTAAGTATAATAAGAAGGAATAAAATTTGTTTAATTTTGATTATTATAAAGTTAAGTCATACAGTGTGTCTCAACGCTATGTCAAATTTTATTCCAACTTGTTGATACAACTACGTATGTAACTAGCTTACAAAAATTATAGGTACCTACATAAATAATCTTAGGTACTTTTTCAGTTTGCATGTATGATAATGTTACAATAATCAAAAATGATATGTTTTCGCTTGTGAAAACTCAAGGATACTGTGGTACAGATAAACCTCCACCTATGAAGATCCTCAATTCGGTTAGTGTTATCTTCAAAACCGATAAATGGGTTACAAAGCGAGGATTTAAATTCAGCTACAACATCAATAGTAAGTTTAAATCTATGATTTCTCATGAACGTAAAATGATTAACAGAAAATTTAGGATGTGGTGGAAACATAACGAAACCAACGATAATAAGCTCAGTTATTCCAAAAGTGCCGGGCATGTCAGTTTTTGGTGACGTAGCAAGTTGTAGTTGGACAATAAGAGCGCCCAAAGATCAACGAATTACTTTACAGTAAAGTATTTTTTTGATAATTTTATTATAAATAAGATTTTATTTTTTTAGATTTTTGTCCTTCAAATTAGTGCATTCAACACATTGTTTTATGCAGTACCTAAATATTTTTGAAAAATCAGAGGTCTTGGCAAGAATTTGTGGTGAATTTGAAGGTGACAAATTGCCAATAATTCACTCAAATAATAACACCATGGATGTTATTCTGCGTTATAGAATGAATCATGCTGAGGATGCTACTATTCAAGCAGCTGTGATCTTTACTTATGGTAAAAAACTTCATTAAATCATTAAAATTATTATTAAATTATTGTTTTAAGGACCAAATGTGGGATGTGGTGGTGAATTTTATTTAAATAAAAATTCTTCTAAAACTATAAATACACCTCCGTTGGATAATTATGATTGTATTTGGAAGATTATTGCACCTGATGATAGCGTCGTTAAAATTGAAGTACTTGAAAATATTAAACATGAATGTCAAACAAAAGATGAGGCAATAGTGGGAAGCAAATGTACCTGTATTTTATATGAGGTATCTAAAGATCATTTATTGTACTTACCTATATTTTCGTGTAAACAGTTAGAGCTTCTAAAAAGATCAGTTAATCGGTACAGTTCGAAGTCCTGGGTCCTGGGGCACAAACCCATTATTTCTGAAAGAAAAATTTGTGGGGTAAAATGTGTAATTTCCAAAAATTTTCACCCGAAAAACAATTTTTCAGTTTATTTTATACAGGGTCTCACTTTTTTTCCAGCAAAAATGTTTTTTAGATAGTAAATGTCATTGTGAACAAAAAATTTCCTATAGACTAATATTTTTTTTCGAAAAAAAAATTTTTTGCTGGAAAAAAGTGAGACCCCCTGTTTATTTTAAATTTGAGAATATAGCTTTTTAAAAATATAGCTTTCCGTTTTCATGAAATGTAAATTTTATTGTAGTTAAGAGATGGACTTACTTCAAACTCTGATATTATTGAGAAAATTTGTTCTGATTATAATAACACAGCTACATACTTTACTTCGAAGAAATTTGCTTGGATAAGAATAGCGGGTATTGCAAAAACTTCAAGAAAAATTAAATTAACAGCAATACCACGTAAGTGATTTTTTAAAATTACAATTACAATCGTATTATTATTATGAATGTTTTAGATATTTGTGGAAATCTAGATCTTAAAGCAACAGAAAATCCTAAATACATAATGTCACCAAATTTCCCACTAGCGTACCCAAAAAATATAAAATGTATTTGGCGACTCAAAACTTATAGTTTCGTGAGAAAAATTGAAGTCAGACTGATTACATTCGACATTAATAACAATGTTAATGTGTCATCATTGCAAAACTGCAGCAATCATGATCGATTGGAACTTCGAGAGAAACAAGTGAGCTAAAACCATTGCAAAAAATAGTTTTATAAATGTTTTTTCTTAGGTAAGGAGTGTCAGTAATACTTCGGATATGATTTACTCCGTTAAACCAGCTGAATTCTTGATAACTGAGGTGATTATCATTATAAGCTTTTAAGTAACTTACATAAAATTATTTTTAGTTCAATTTGAATGTAGCCAAACAGACGTTTTGTTCGAAAAATGATGTGAACTACGAATTTTTCTCGCAAGGAGAATACTTGGAGTTAGCATTTTACAGTAATAACGATGAAAAATTTGGAAAAGGATTCAAACTTAAATACCAAATTGCTAGTAAGATAAAATAGATAGAAATAATCCAGAAATTTATTATTATTTTAGATTGCAATAGAAATTTAACACAACTTTCTGGGCGAATTGCGAAGAGCTGGTATGTAGGAAATTGCACCATCTATATTACAGTTCCTGAAAATTACACGATTGCAATGTACTTCAGCAGGTTTTCGCAACTATTTCCTGATTGTGATAAAAATGGATTAAATGTAAAATTTATTACCAAGTATCGTAGTGAAATTAATTTTCAAAATTTGTAGATTTATGAAGGACACACTACGAAAAATAAATTATTGGGGCTTTGCACTTCAACTTTACCACAGCCTCTTTTTTCAAAAGGAAATAAAATTAAAATGGAAGTGTATAGTAATGCCATGTATGCGGTGAACACCTACGACGTAACTTATATAGCTTCAAAAGATGGACCTGGATGTGGTGGAAATGTTTACAACTTCAAAGGTGTTTTTTCAAGCCCTTTACATCCAGAAGTATATAAAAAAGATTCAATTTGTACTTGGAACATACAAGTGCCTATGGATACACAAGCCGCTTTTAAATTTACATGTAAATATCTCAAAATTAATCACGATCTTACTTGATTTTTTGTATTTTTAGTTTTCGATTTACAAGGACCTTGCGAAGGTAATTATGTAATAGTTATTACATACTTCGATGGTAAATCCAACGAACACAAATATTGTAAAGGGGTAAGCTATTTAAATCTTATTCAAAGCCTTAAATATTTAAAAAATTATGTTTTTTTAGGATAAACCAGCTATTTTAATTTCAGACAATAAAATCACAGTTAAATACAAAACTAGTCCAAATAATTCAGGCACAGGATGGACTGCGAAATTTATGTCCATCGAACCTGGTAAAAAATATTAATTCATAAAAATTAAGTAAATTCAATTAATTTAATTTTAGGTACTGATATTACATCGGGAAGTGAACCAAAGTTATCTACATCAGTTAATGATATTATTTTGTAAATATTTTTTACCAATAAAATTTCATTTGATGAAAAGCAACTATTTTCATTTCAGACATCTAAACCAATCTAAACTAGTAGTGAATGAATTTGATAAAGAATTTGATTTTAAATTTTACTAACAGCTGTTAAAGTAATTTACGCAGTTGCCATTTAGAGATGCGGATTGAGCTGTGCTGCCCTCTTCTGATTACTAGTGTATAAATTAAGTTGTAGTAAATTGTTGAAATATAAAATCACCAATTTGCGCTAAAAACTTAATTTTTTCAAACTGAGGGATGATTTTAAATATTGAATCTATGAGAAACAATTTACAAAAAATTTTTGAATTATTTGTTTAGTTCGATGGTTCGATAATAGAGGGTAAATTCTTTCAAAATTTTCGAATTTCGTACGATTTCAAACCTTATGCACCTTTCCTAATAGCTTATTTTCGAAAATTTTAAGGATAATCTGGGATAATCACTTTATTAATGGCGGATGTTACCAAAAACATTACAAAAGTAAATTCTGTGAAGTAATGATTAATGAAAAAAAATTAAAAGTAATTTGGTTTCGAATAAAATCTATAAATTCATCAAACTTCCTCGAGTTACCATGACAATTTCCGCAAGTCTATTAGGGTTGTATCAAAATGGAGGAGCTCGAGGAACAAAAAGTACAATTCCAGAAGAGAAGTTTGGAAAAAACACAGGAGTAACTTAATATTACAACAAAATATTAATAAAAAGTAATTATAGTATAAATTGATATAAATAAAATGTCTGCAAGTGATATTTTTGTAAGAACTCGAATAGCGAGTGAAGAAATTTTAATTTAAACCTAATATACAATCATTTTGGGTATAAATATTACACGGCAGATATGTCTTTTTAACCAAAATTTAATTGAATTACTCTTTTTAGTTCTGCTCCAGAAAATGAAACGGTAAATTATTTGCTCGGGTAAAAAAGTATAGTAAATATAAGCTTCGCTTACAAATCTTTAATTTATTGTAAATTTTAATTTATAATCATAATGTAATGTATCGAAATACCTAGTAAAATATTAATAGTATTACAGGAGATTATGAAAAAAATGGTTCTACGAAAGAAGGCGCTGTTTGAGAACAAGAAACAGCCAGCACCACCGTCTTCATTTTGCGAAAGACAAGTCTTAACTTCAAGCAGTTATCTAGGAGAAGATCGTTAAGGATTATCTCTCCACAAAATTTGCCTTCGTTTAATAATTTGGAAACTGGGTAAGAGACTTTAATTTTTTTATATTGCAATTTCAATCTTTAGTATGTCAAAAGAATCATCAGAAAATAAAAAAAAATCTACAAAAATTGAAAATTTGAAATCGTTCAATAAGTGGCCTAAAAATAAATTTTTTTAGATTCGTTTGCCGGTGATGATGCTTTCACTTTTACCAATTATCAAATGACCACAAGTTGCTCGTGTTCTTACAAAACTACCTCATAGAAAAACAGGGACTATCAAGATGCTTCTGAAGTGGTAAGTTCAACAAGAAAACCAGAGGGCGAACTAACTTTTAAAATCGTGAATAGTCTATTGGGAATTTTAAAAACCCGCTCGCCCTCTGGTGTCAAAAATATGAACTTCTATATTCAATACTAACTTTTTCGATTTAATACATTGGTACATGTTTTTTGAGCTTTACTGAAGCACAAATAATAAATCTATTTGTGTTTTGTTAAATATGTAGTTATAAAATAAAACGCATTTTAAACACAATTTTTGACACTGACAAGTACCGAATATACTCCATTTATAGCGCCCTCTATACGTAGTTAAAATTCCTAATAATACTAAAACTGTAAGAAACTGGGAAGGTTGAAATTTTGTAGGCGAAAGGAGGCGAAAATTTTAAGAAAAAAGTTTAAATGTCCCTTTTCGATCGGACCGCCCCGAAAAAAGTTATTCCACCCCAAACGAAAAATCGAGTTCATCCCCTAAGTACCCGAATTCACCCCGAATCGCACCAAATTTTAGTATGTTCTGGGGGACCGAATTCTAAAGACGGCGGTTTTGACCTGCCCGTTTGTATCTATTAAAGGGGCGGAGATACGACCCCTTTTGTATTTTTACCCCGAATTCTGACGTTTTTTGCGAGGAGCGCCCGAAAGGGTGGTTTCTTTCGTCCGACTAACAATTCCGGTTCCGATGTAAAGAGGGGTGTTGAAAAAAGCCTTCTTTTTCGTCAAGACATGAAAAATATTTGTAATATAAAAAAATTTACTACTAATTATTTTTGATAAAAAAAATTAATATTCTGTTTTGAAAAGAACAATTTAAATTTAGGTCCTCCGTTCTTCAAAATTTAAAGTTAAATATTTTGTTCTAGTATGTAATTAGGCCATTGTGAATTTTTTCATTCGGTTTATCTTTAGGCCTTTTGTCTCCACACCAAGCGAGCGAAGGCGAACGAACGTTAACAAGCGAAAGAGTTCGCTTTGTGTGTACGCTTCAGCGAAGGCGAACGAGCGCAAGCGAAGGTGTTCGCTCTGCTCCAACAGTGTCGGTACGCGAAGATTTTGGAACGAACGCGGTGTGGACAGGCTAGCTAATGCTCGCTAGCCTCGGTTCGCCTTCGTTCGATGCGGACACAACTCCAAAAGCGAAGGAACGAACAAGATTATCGGCGATTTCTTTCGCTAGCCTTCATTCGCTTGGTGTGTTCCCAGCATTTGGCGTTGTGTCCACACTAACCGAACGATGATTATTAGAATTCACTCGCCCGCCCACACTGCGTTCATTTCAAATCCAGCGAAAAAAGCGAACACGAATAATATTGGGAATTTCGGTTACATATACTGCCGTCCAAAGCCAAAAAGACGTATCTCAACACTTTTCGGATACGGAAACCAAGCAAAATAATTATATATCTCAAATGATGAAAGTGCTAACATCAAAGTTTGAACTTCCATATATTAATATGGTTATTACGAAATTTAGAAAATGTTAAATATCTCAGAAACTGAAAAACATGAGATACGTCTTTTTGGCTTAATAGAACGGCAGTATAGATATGAGCCTATTTTAACATTTTTTTTATAAAACAATCAATGCATTTTCGGCCCTATAAGAACAGTTATTTATTTGATTTATATATTGGAAATACATACCTTATGAATAATTATTATATTATTGACATAAATTGTTTAATAAAATGGAGAAAGACGAGTAAAGGATTTTGATTAGCTTTAGCAAATGACCACCAGACGTCGTATATGATCGCCGAAACCAGAAATTATAAAAAATAACAATTTTTTTGTTTCTATGGTCTAATTCTATTTCTTAGTCAATGGTTGTGTCTTTTGACTTCCTTCTCCCTTGAAGCTTTTCATCAGAGAGGTACGGTTTTTGTTATTCCTAATTTTCAATGCGTTTATGCGTATTAATTTATTTGTTATACAATTATTTGATTTAATTATGTTGTATTTTCGTAATTTTATGTTTTTGTCAATCGATTCTTGCCTAAAATTATCTTCCTTTCTTTAAAAACAAGTAGTAGTAGTAGAGTAGTAGTAGTTGGCTTTGGCTGTGGGTCCGCCATTTTCTAGTCATCCCCCCATTAGGGAACTTGTTGAGGTTATTGTGTTTTTTATTAAGAAGGTATGAGTTTTTAGTAGTTTTACATTACTTTTTTAATTTAATTTGTGTATATTACTTTATTTATCATAAAATTATTAGGCTTATGAGTTATTTTATAGGTATGCGCATATACACTTTTTATTTCCCGCCCGCCAAATATAATATAACCAATTTTCAACAACTTTTTTTTAAATTATTCCTTTAATCTATAAAAAACTACATTATTTATCACAATAGTTTATTATAAAGTAAATTAGTTAACAAATCTTTCCTTTAAAATGAACATTTCATATAATATTAATAAAATTCATTCTTGAGCCGAACAAGTTTCCGATCAATTTTTTTACTTTTAATCATATTTTAACTCTACGATATTAAATTCATCTAATTATTCTTGTGGATACAATTATAATTCTTAATTGCGCATAGATTTTATTTTTATATGGCGAAAATGGAGCTTCTCTTTAATTTTTTGTCGAATGTCGTTCTTTAATTCCTGAAATGAGTGAGCTTTATTAACGAAACTTTTTCATTCAAAAGACTCTAACAGGGCAAGTTTTACAATACCCATTAAACTTTGTCAGCCGATTTTCAAAGCCTATTTAAAATTAATAAGAGTAAAAGTGAATGATTCAAATCCCAATTGTTTCAACGCGACAAAATATTTATTTAATTTGCAGTGCGACTAGATTCGCCTTCATAAGGGCATCATCGGGCACATTAACAATTCATGTCAAATGAGACATACTAACGTAATCTGGTACTTCTCATTCTGTGACGAACCACATATCTAACATTTGCACTACTATAGGGCTGTATTAAGGAGAGCACAAACAACTAGACTCTATATTACGGAACGCCTAAACTACTAGGCTATATTTAGGAATGCCTTAGCAACTATAGGCTATATTCCGGAGCGCCCAAACAACTTTGGGCATTCCGGAATACGGCCTAGTTGTTTAGGCATTCCTTGATATAGCCTAGTTGTTTGGGTATTCCGTAATATAGAGCCTAGTTCTTTTTGGTGTTCCTTAATACAGCCCTAGTAGTACAAATGTTAGATATGTGGTTCGTCACAGAATCAGGAATACCAGATTACGTTAGTTAGTCTCGATAGATACAAACTGTTAATGTGCCTCATGATGCCCTTATGAAGGGCGCACTGTACATTCAATACATATTTTCTCTAGTTAAAACAGTTGCAATTTGAATCAATCATTAAATACTCTACCAAATCAACGTCAGGTTCTCATCTTATTTAAAATTATTTGTTCGATAGTAATTTAATATAAGCCGATAAGCTTAATATTTACAAATCCATATAATACGAGAAAGCATTCACTTTTTGTGAAAAGATTAAATTATCTTAAAGAGAAAATTCTACGTCCTTGCTTATAATTTTATTACTCGGTTGATTGGGATCAGGACTTGGTTTAAATAAATCAACACTTAAATTTACGGTTACAAAAATTACTTTATTTTCTTCCCCAGAGCTCATTTAACATTGTTGATTTTTTGTCAATCTTAAACATATTATATTCCTCGTAAGAATCATTAGTAACAGCTTTAAATTTTAATATTAATTGCTATTGAACATTTAATGAGATGTTTTCAGATTAATTTTACAAAATGTTATTTTTATGTCGTACTCGTAAGTCTTGAGACTAACATCTTCTGGATCTGGATATTCTTCAAGGGTGTGGAGGGGAGTTGGTAAAATGGGCTCAATTGTAGTGACCTAATTGCTTGTGTGGATTTACACACCCTCGACCAATATCCAAATCCAGAAGATTCTAGTCTCAAGATGTCTTACGAGTAAGACCTAAGAATGACAGTTTGTAAAATTAATCTGAAAACATCTCAGAAAAATTAAGTGTTAATATCACAATTTAATGCTGTTGCTAATGATTGTTATGAGAAATGTAATATTTTTAAGATTAACAAAAAATTATTAATGTTAAATGAGCTCTGAAGAAGAAAATAAAGTAATTTTCGAAACCGCTCAGGAAATTTAAAACAGTCGTTTTATTTAAACAAACTGCTAATCCCTATCAACCGAGTAATAAAATTATCCCTTTTTTGACAAAGAACGTAATATATTTTTTTTTGTGTAAATATAATTATAAAAATGTAAAAATATTTATGTGTAGGTCCATTTAATTGTGGTCACAATGCCTAACGGAGATCAAGAAGAGACCCCGCCACATGAATTTGGGATTGAGCTGATTCCAAGTCCTGAAGATCCTCCAATTCCACCGGAGTTTGTGCCTCGTCTAGTAAATCCGGCCTATAATCCAAATCCCTCCTTTAACATTCCTGCTAATATTAGGTAAGACAATAATTGATTAAAATTTCAATTATTATATTATATTTGTTTATTTAGTGCTACAAATTCAGGGCAGTTGACCCCAATAACACCTATTACACCTTCTGCTTCATCTGACACATCAGCAGACTCCTTCCTTGACTTGCAGCGCCAGTTTGCTGAAATAAGAAGACCCGATCCTGCAAATCCATCTGTAGCAAGGATTCAGAGACAAATTGAGGATATGGAATGGCTTAGGGGCCCACGTACGCCACCAGAAAGACCGATACCACCATATCGATTTCCATATGCGCGCAGAACAGGAAATGTAACAATATCCCGATTTTTGAACACGCCGCCAAGTATGAGAGAGCGATTGCCTTTGAATATGCCCCTGCCAGAAATTCCAGTTCAAACAATTCAGCAGGAACCTGAACATAAGTTTCTCCTGGATCAAGTATTCGAAGATTATGCTAGAGAGAATGCCGCTGCTTCAGGTGACCCTGGCCGTGACGAGTTCATTAATAGCATCCTATATCAAACATTGGGATATTTCAAAAAGTTAGAGTCCGATAGTGTCGAAAAAACTGGTGCAACTAGTAACCTTAGACCAGAGGCTGAGGCTTTCAAGTGTGCCCCGAAAACTGCTGAGGCTTCTGCCAAGCCTCCTACTTCCAAAACTCATGATGCAGATAAAGGAGTTTCTTCCGCTAAAGGAGTTTCTTCCTCTTCTGACATTTTCGATTTAGACCTTGACATTGACGAATTGTTGGAAAGTGCTTGTGGAGGTGGTGCCAAGCCTTCTACTTCCAAAACTCAAGACTGGGGTAGAAGAGTTCAACCCCATGAAATGTACGGGATCAGGTTCAGCAACTTGGAAAATCTCGTGGAAAATGCTAGCGGAGGTGGTGCAATTCCAAAGGATATACCAGAGTATTCTTTAAAACCGCCAAGAAACAGCCCTGTGGAGGGTTCTCCCAGGATCACTAATTTATCACAAAATATCAAGATAAAGGAGAACTCTGAAAGTGTCAACGATACTTGTGGCGGTGGTGCAAAGCCAAAGATAGATCTCAGCATCATTGAAAATAATCCCACTATTCAAAAATTCGAAAGAGATTTAGCTTATGCTGCTTCTTTATTAGGAATACTCAAAACCGAAAACCTGGAAAGGGCCCAAAAACCAGAAACCCAACCTGCTACTGTAACCCAGAAATCTGAAGCCGCTGCCCAGACTAAACCTTTCGACCCTAAAGATTATTATAGTGACGTTTGGGAAGGTATTGATTTATGGGCATTTATCAACCGCAACGAGAAAAGGGAAGATATCAAAAAATCCACATGTGGTTTTGGTAGCGCAAAAGTTCAGTCATTGCCTCGCAACACTCTACCAGAAGACGATTTTGAAGGGGCTTCTGGCATATCCAACGCTTCTGGCATAACCAACACTTCCGGCAAAACCACCATTTCTCACAGATCCAGCGCTTCTGGCATGCCCAGCGCTTCTGGCATGCCCACCACTTCTGGCATGCCCAGCACTTCTGGTCGAGGTGGAAGACTTGGCCAAGCTGGTAGCAGACCATCCCGTATACCAGTACCTACAAGATTATTCTCTCCCAACCCTGATGAGTCTTCCGCCAATCCTAGGAAGAAAGCCGAGCGCGCTCCATATATTGACGATACTTGGACTGATACTGATAGTGACGAAGATAGTATGTAATACTGCCTTTTTTATACATAATTTAAGTCAATTAGGTGCCTTAAACAATCAATTATAAATGTGATTTCTTGTGATATTTTAACTTTGTATCAAAATATTATTGGTGATATTGCACTCTTAAGCTTTCGCTAAATACTGGATTCAAGAAGAGTCCTTCAAAATATCTTTACCGAATATTAATATTAATAATTTAAAGGAACTCCTTGATTTTGATTAAATAAATTTATCGAAGTCAAGAAGTTCGTTTAATTAGCTTAATAATTTCCTGATTGATAATTTCTCAATTCAATTGATTATTTCGTAATGCTGCCGCTGCAGCAAATTTATGCGAAATTTATAACACTATTTTCATATTGCCATTATTAGATTTTAAGTATTTTTGTTAATATCTCTTGTCTGGAAGCTTCGTTTTAGTTTTAGTTAAAAGTTTTTACAAACATTATTTGCAAAGAGATATTTTGATTTATTTGAGTTTCTCTTTTTATATTTTAGAAATTAGAAATTTTTTTTATTTTTTTATTTTAGAAATAATTATGGTTCTTTAATGTAATATTTTTGGTACATATTATACAGTTTTTGATTTGGTGTTTGTGTAAGTACCATTTGCGTTCCTAAAGAATTTAGAGTTGGAAAAACTCCAAATGGCCCGAAAAAATTTCCCTACAAGGAGAGGTATTTCCATTAAATACTTCACCGACTTATGCTTTTAATAATTACAATAGTATATGCAGAATCCAGACATGATCCGTTACTCACCTATGCAGGGTGTTTCGTAAATAATGCATAATAATGAAAGGTGTTGTTCAGGACACCAAAACAAGCAACTTTTGTTAATAAACCCATATCCGGAAAATAACCATTAAGTCACTAGGTTGAGACAACATTTTTTAAATTTAATGTACATAAATAGCTTTATTTTCTTTTTTTTGTAAATAAATGTTTGCAATTTATTATCATGTCTTTACAATGGACGGTGCACAACTGATTTTTAAAAAAACATGACACAATTTTTGTAAATTTTATTAAATAATTAACTTAATTACCTTAAATCTTTTTTATTTACCCTGGCTTAATGGTTAATTTCCGAATATGGGTTTAATGACAAAAGTTGCTTGTTTTGGTGTCCTGAACAACCCCTTTCATTATTATGCATTACTTACGGAGCACCCTGTATACATCTCATTGTAACTTTATTGCTGATAATATTTAAAGAACTTTAATTATAAATAAAATTACCCTCCCATAATATAGTTTATTATAATATAAACTTATCTTAAGATAAGTTTGAATATTTATGTGTTATGTGTAACTGCATTTCACAATATTCGTATCTATAATTCTTGTTATTGATGTGTAATACGTTTCAGAATTTTTGTAATACGTTTCACATTTTTTCTATGTATTCTATGTATTTGTTCAGAGTTTCTATGTTTGAGTTCAATAAACGTTAAAAAATAAATATTTGTTTGCTATTACTACTTCCTATATACTCAAAAAAAATGTTACGAAACAAAGATTGCATTGCAATTAGTAGATGTGTATAGCTATTCGTTGTTCCAAGGAATTAATTCGAATGACAAATAGAACGCCAATACTTGAGACAGTGAGACAAGTACATTTTTCGATATTTCTAGATTCTAGATATTTAATGTTTTCCAAAATCAATGCAATTGAAATACTGTTGGCAATATAAAACACCAGTAACAAATTTGTACTGATATTCGGTCGATTTTTATTTTAAATGGTTAAAACATAATCGTCCGACGGTTAAGAAATTTAAATTATTCAACCGTCCAGCCCGACGGTCAAATAATTAAAATAATTTAACCTTCCTACGGTTAAGAAATTTAAATTATTCAACCATCCGGCCCGACGGTCAAATAATTAAAATTATCCATCCGTCTGGGTCTTTTTAAAGTTATTTTTTATAAAAAAAAGCAATTATTGTGAATCAATTAAAGGGACCTGGGGGGTTATTCTCGAATCACACGACAAGATATCATATACGACTTTCATCAATCTATCCTTGTCATTCAAATGCAAAAATATGTTCTTGTCATGTCGAGAATAACGCCCTTGATAATTTGAAAGGAAGCGTCATAAAAAAATGTAGTTAGGTTAGGTTTCTCGGTGCCCGAAAAATTTTTTGTCCTGGACCCTCCAAAGAAAATTTCTGGAAACGCCACTGAACTCACTCCGGAGTGGAAAGCACAAAGACTTCTATGTTTTCTATTGTTATACATAGACCGGACACGTGTCAATTTTTGTGTATAACTGGCGGCCATTTTAAAAGTGTTCGTTTTGGCGGTTAATTTAAAATTCTGGTTCACATAACCTATAATACTCATAAAAACTTTTCAAATTCGATTTTCATTTAATCAGAGAACTCAAAGAATTAAGAAAATTACCGAGGTGAATATAGCTAATGGACACTTTTAAAATGGCCGCCGTAGTTCACGCTGATACACATTGGGGGCGCTGGTGTCTATTTTAAAATAGTGTGTTTTTCTTTATTTTACAAATTACCAGATACAACAAACAACTAATGCGGTGGATTACAATTGGGAATTTTAACTACGTATAGAGGGCGCTATAAATGGAGATTATTCGGTACTTGTCACTGTCAAAAATTGTGATTAAAATGCATTCTTGTACCTTTTAACTACATATTCAAGAAAACACAAATAGATTTATTATTTAAAGCTTCAGTAAACCGCAAAAAACATGTATCAATGCATAAAATCAAAAAAGTGAGTACCGAATATCGAAGTTCATATTTTTCCACCAGAGGGCGAGCGGTATCTAAAAATTCCCAATAACTTTGGTTATTATTGGATTGAATAGTAAAAGTTAAACGTCCAAAGTTAGCTCATTAGCAGGTAAAAGTGTGAAATAAAAAACACCTATTTTTTCGAAATGTTAAGCGTGTCCGGTCTATGTATAACAACAGAAAACATAGAAATCTTTGGGAAAGCACCTATTATATTATGGTGAATGCGCCGGAATAAATTACAGAAAACTGTATTTCGAAACATTTCAGTATTAGTTATTACCCTTAACACGAGATGGCAGCACAGTTTAAATTTCTAACTTCCAACTCAAAAATGTCAAGTCAAAAAAAATAGGCTGAGGTTATGAAGAAGATAACAAATGTGTAGAAGCATAATAAAAGTAATTTATGAAATGATGAATTAAATTAGCCTTTATTATTTTGTTTTGGATAAAAATCATGGTTTATGAATTGCTGTGAGTTACAATGGCACCGCCTCCTGTTGTAACAGGGTTGTCTCCAAATGAGGGACCTCCTGGCACGAAAATTACCATTAGAGGAGAACATTTTGGAACAAACGCTACAGATTTAATAGGTAACATAATTTTTAATACGAAAATCATAAATTAACAATTATTTTATCGAAGGGTTGAAAATATGCGGATGTGATTGTTTGTTGTCCGCCGAATGGAAATCACCTAATAAAATTATAGCAATATCTGGACCCGGGAAGGGTAAAGGTGATATTATTGTAACCACTCGATCGGGAGGTCAAGGAACTTGTAATGTCAGCTTTAAAGGTAATTTTTATCTAATTGCCGTTCGTGTTAATAATATTAAATTATAGGGTATTATGAAACAATTGGACCTATGAAAGAGAGCGCCGTTTGGGTTGAAGAAGCACCCCTATTCGTGTACGGTCGACATGCATTATCTCCAAGCAGTTATCAACAAGAAGATCCACTTGGCTTATCTGTCGAAGGAAATGATAAAAAATTTCCCGAGGATGATTTACTTGATCGATTTCCAGAATGTTCAGGCGATATTGCTTCGGAAAATTTCTCCCCTGGGTGGTTTTTACTTGAAAACCACCATGCAACATCATTTAACGATTTAGAAGCCGGGTAAGACACTTGTACATTAAATTATAAAATAGTTACGAGTAAAATCATGATTTATCAATATTTTTGAAACTGCAGCAGTAACTATTTCTTCGATTTTTGTTTATTACTGCACAATTTTGCAATGTTGCCTATGCATTGTGACAGTAATAAATTCAATTTTTTGCAATTTTACCTTTAAGCTTAGTTACTTAAATATAATTAACAATATTGTGATTATTTAGCTTGGTGCATTTACGACGTAAAGTGGAGGGTCAAAAAGAAGGTCAATTGTCATTTTTAAAAGCCAATATTTCCTCCGTAATTGATCAAATTGAAACAATCGTAAGCTTAAAAGAAAAGTTTCAAAAGGATGTAAAGGAGTATGGAACGGAACCTGCGTTAAAATTAGAAAAAGCTATTAAAGGTCGGTATATTCAAAATCTTAAGGTCTCATTTAATAATTGATATTTTAGAATCTGAACATGAGGCGCGTAAATTATTCGATGATGTATTAACCCGCCGTGATAGGGCAGAAAAGACTAGAAATGCTTTAAACGTCTTAGCAAGATTCCGTTTCTTATTTTGCTTACCATGTGTAATTGAAAGAAATATTAAGAAAGGCGATTATGATATTGTTATCAACGATTATATGAGAGTTAAAAATTTATTCAATAAGAGCGACGTACCTGTTTTTAAAACTGCCTTATGTGAAATCGAAAAAAGAGTGATTGGACTGCAGAAAATGCTACATCAGAAATTAGTTCAAATGCCCATTTCTGTTGAGGAACAGAAGAGGATTATAAGACATTTGGTTAATCTTGAAGCACCTTATGAACCTGCTTGGGACGCTATTAATAGTCACTCAGAATATATTAATTTACGTATGCAACAATGTTATAATGAACATAAATGTGATGAAACTACTTTCGTTGAAGAATATGGTTGGTCTAGTAAAAATATAATATTAACCGGTCACACACGAGTGATGCAGACTAGATCTGTGGATTTTTCCTTTGGGTCAGATCCGCGGGTTTTAGATCTGCCGTTATACACTAACGTACCGACCAGATCTGTCGATTTTCCTTATCAAATCCGCCAGATCCAGATCCGTTCGTGTATGGTGTAAATCTGCCGATTTTACTGAATTTATCCGAGAGACAGATCACGGTTTTCATTAACTCGACCTTCGAATTTTGCAAAAAAAATCTGTCAAATAAATCCATGCGTTATTGGCAGTCCGTCCGCCGGATCTGGGATCTGCCAGAGATGTCTGTCACAAACCTTTTCGCCACTAACGCATAAACCAGGCCTGCTGATTTTACTGTTTTTACTCGAAAAATCCGTCCAGAGACGGATTAAGACCTAGGCAGGTGCCTATGGCCCGGAAGTTTGTTTGATATTTTCCACTTGCTGAGGAAGAACGGCTTCTCGCCCACACGCATTTTCAATTTAAACTACTGTCTAAAAAATCGGGACGCAATTGTAATGTTGCCTAGGGCCCTTCTTTGCCTTAGTCCGGCCCCTGAATCCGTCATCTGTTGCAAAAATCCGCTCGTGTGTGGCCACCTATTAAGTCAAAATTTCATTGCTCGCTAGTAGCCTTATTCTTGGGTCGGGCGAGATCGGGTCGTTGACGAGACTAAAGGACAGAATGAATGTCGTCGACGACACGATCTCACCCGGCCCAAGAATAAAGCTGCTGTGCATATTGAATATATTTACAATTTGAATTTATGTTTCTTTTCAGGTAAACAAAAATCCTCCAGTTCTGGACAAAAGCATCCTAAATTCAACTCGAATCCTCTAGATTTAAACAGTGTTCCCGACAACGTCCTATTTTTTGAAGAACTATGTGAAGTAATCTCGGAACTATTTCCAAATTTGTGGAAAATAGGTCAGGCTTATTTCACTGAAGAATTGCATGTAAAAGTAGAATCGGGAAGACAAACAGAATTTAAAGTAAATAAACTTTCTGTATAAATAATGTTTATTAATAATTTTTTTTAGCATATAGTTTTATCTATTATGGAAACGTTTTGTAAGACTCTCCGTGCGGCTATAATACCTCACACTTTGGATAAGAATGTGGATAAATCTCTTTTAAGTGCTTGGCCCTCGGCTGATAATGATTTAGTAAAACCTTGGCTGCCAGCTTGTTTAAGATATATCAGGTCAACGTACTCGATACTAATTAAGTTAGACCTACCAAGTGATGCTTTAAATATTATTTTTAATTTGATATTAGATTTACGAATCCATTGCATGATTGTTTTATTCAAACAAACCGCCGAGCAAATTGAACAATTAGCGAAACAAGAAACGTGGAAAATAGAGTTCAGCGGGAAATACAACGGGATTACTGAATTGGTTATTATTTAATGCATTATTGTTTTTATTTATTAATTTATTTGTGTTGTAGCCTATTAAATTTGAGCAATTGATTCAGGAGGTATTGCAAACGGTACGTGAATCGGTTTTAATAAGCGAACAACGTGAAGGTTCACTTTTGGATAATCCAACTGCATCGAAAGAATTAAATAAACAAGTTGAATCGCTTTTATTAGTTTTTCATAAAGTTTTATCGAGCTTATCTTTAAAGCAAGATAGTGATGATGGTGATTGTTCTCCTGTTGTCTCGCAACTAATTGGTTCCTCTAACGCGTCCTATCGCCAAAATTCCAAGAGCAACATTCCTATTTGGGAGCATAGACTTTTAACGACATTAGCTAATTGCCAGTACACTAGGAAGTTAATACTTAAAAATTTAGAGGATGCTTTCGCTAAATTAGGGTATCCTGTACCAACTCAAGCTTTCGAAAATTGTAGGAATAAGCTTGGAGCGTTGGAGAAGAAAATTTTGGATTGTTACTTGGAAGAAAAGAGTGATCCTTTAGTGGGGACTATTGAGCCATCGATGTATTTAGATAGATTCGATTGGGATACCAAGATTTTACCTATGGATATTCGACCGTACGCCAAGGAATGTATTAATAATGTTATTCATGTTCATAGAGAAGTAAGTGATTAGGTCTTTTATGCGTTGAGTTTTAATTTACGAGTTTGTAGGTTAATAGTATTTCGCCTTATTTACTCGATAGTGTTTTACCTCAAGTGGTACAAACTATAGCAGAGGAATTGTATCGTTTAATGGTGTGCGTGCAGAATTTTAGTACTCAAGGTATACAACAAGCGAGGGCTGATATTACTACTCTACAAGTTGTTTTTAAAATGTATGCAAATGAAACTGCACAGCATTATTTTAAAGAGGCTTTACAAGCATTACCAGCTTTATCAAGTGCTGATTCAATGTACGTTATTACTCTTATTTGATAATTTAATTAAATGAATTTTTTTTAGAATCGTAGCTGATATTACTAATAAGTGTAGTGAGCGTATGAAGCTGCAAATACTGTGTTTAACTCAAGAGGTTAAGAAGAATGTCGCTAGGTAGTTTTATGAAACGACTAGTAATTCAAATGTTTTTATTTTAACAATTGGGTAGTTTTTGAATAATTGTATATTCGTTATAATAATGTATATGTGTATATAATAACATTTTTGTAAATATTTATGAGAGGTACTATTTTTAGAAAGAAATCTAAGCCAAATACTGTTATCACATCCTCTATAAGAAGTTTTTTATTGATTAATAAAAGTATTATATTCTAAAGTATTTATAATTTATAAACTAATCGATATTTTTGTAAATCACTGAAGGTTTTTGTGACGTTTCGTTAAATATTTTTGATTCATTTGAGTAGAAATCAAATTCTGTGAAATGAACGAAAAAATGACCACCATTCGTTTTCAAGGTTTAGGTCTATTTGATCAACTTATTTGCACTAGCCAAAGAAATCGATGTTTGTTTAAATAATGACATAACTTAATATTTATTTGATGATGATGGTTTTCTTAAAAACTGGCCTTAGTATTTGCACACCTAATCCAAATGTAATTCAGAAGAGGGACTGCTATAAAAACAACCACACTTGTGACTTGTGATTCCTTTAATAACAAATACGTGTTTGCAAGAAAATTTTGGTTCTTACAATGAGTGCAAGTACTGGAATTTTATTACTTTCCTTGTTTGTTCTAAATTGTTATGGTAAGTGATTTTAAAATATATTATAAAAAAATTTTCGATTTCAAAAACACAAACAAGATTTTTGACTTTGATGCACAATTCCCGAAATAGTTTTTTAAAACATTTGACTTTGACCATTTTAAAATTTGTAGTTTTTTACTAGGAAGCGGATTTAGAACTTGGGGGGGTCCTGGGCAAAAATTGCTATGGGGGCCACTACATCCTAAATTTTAACGGCCCCAAAAAGAGAGGGCGCCCTGAGCTGCAGCCCAATTAAACCCCATATATAAATCCATCCCGGTTCTGCCAGAAATAAATCCGAATTTATTGAAAAATTCCAAGGGGAACAGATTTTGTAAAAATTGCATTATTTTACTTGTTGAAGTTGTAAGATGTCTTTCAAAAATTTATAAAAAAATAACCACATGAGATAAAATTAATTTTGCGGTTGTTTTAAATAAATTAAAAAATTCTGCTAAAAATTAAACCGAGTTTATTGAAAAATTGTAAGGGGAACATTAAAAAAATCGATATTTTCTAAAAATTGCACTATTTAACTAGTTGAAGTTGCCAGATGATTTTTAAAAAATTATGAAACAATAACCACGTGAACTAGAATTTATTTTCCGGTTGATTTGAATAAATTAGAGAATTATGCAAAAAATAAGTCCGAGTTTGTTGAAACATTTTAAGGGGAACATTAAAAAAACTGAGATTTTGTAAATATTGCACTATTTTACATACTTGTTGAAACAGTAAATTGATTTTTAAAAATTTATAAAAACATAACCACGTGAGCTAGAATTATTATTGAGGTTGATTTGAATAAGTTAAAGAATTCTGCAAAAAATGAAACCGAGTTTATTGAAAAATGTTAAGGGGAATATTAAAAAAATCAAAATTTTCTAAAAGTTGCACTATTTAACTAGTTGAAGTTGCATGATAATTTTTAAAAAAATATAAAAAAATAGCCACGTGAATTAGCATTTATTTTCCGGTTGATTTGAATAAATTAGAGAATTCTGCAAAAAATAAGTCCGAGTTTGTTGAAACATTTTAAGGGGAACATCAAAAAATTTTGTAAATATTGCGCTATTTTACTTGTTGAAACAGTAAATTGATTTTTAAAAACTTATAAAAAATGAGCCACGTGAGCTAGAATGAATTTTGCGGTTGATTTAAATAAATTAAAGAATTCTGCAAAAAATGAAACCAAGTTTATTGAAAAATTGCAACGGAAACATTAAAAAAATTGAGATTTTCTAAAAATTGCACAATTTAACTAGTTGAAGCTGCAAGATGATTTTTAAAAATTTATAAAACAATAACCACATGAACTAGAATTTATTTTCCGGTTGATTTGAATAAACTAGAGAATTCTGCAAAAAATTATTCCGAGTTTGTTAAAAATTTCCAAGGGGAACATGAAAAAAATTAAGAATTTGTAAAAATTACACAATTTTACTTGTTAGAGCGGTAACATGATTTTTAAAAAATAAAAAAAAAATAACCACGTGAACTAGAATTTATTTTCCGGTTGATTTGAATGAATTAAAGAATTCTGCAAAAAATGAAACCGAGTTTGTTGAAAAATTCTAAGGGGAACATTAAAAAAATTGAGATTTTGTAGAAATTACACAATTTTACTTGTTAAAGTTGTAGAATGATTTTTGAAAAATTATAAAAAAAAATAACCAAGTACACTAGAATTAATTTTGCGTTAGATTTGAATATATTAGAGAATTCTGCAAAAAATAAATCCGAGTTTGTTGAAAAATTCCTAGAAGAACATTAAAAAAATTGAGATTTTGTAAAAATTGCATTATTTTACTTTTTGAAGCTGTAAAGTGATTTTTAAAAATTTATAAAAAAAGTGCACTAGAATTAATTTTGAGGTCGATTTAAATTTATTTGAGAATTCTGCCCAGGGACGGATTTAGCAGTTTGGGGCAAACATTTCAAGGGGGCTACAAAACTGGTCTCATCCCGAAAGCTCTTATTTTTTAATATTTTAAAAAAAAGTTGCAATTTAGCTTTTTGAGGGCCGCAAAAGAGAGGGAGTAGGTATTTAATTTTGATAAAAAAACTAATAAAGTATTTTCAAACAAATTTTAGGTTTTCCGTATGAATATGGTTCTTATGGTTACCATCAAAACGGGTACTACCAGAACAACTACCCAGTAAGGCCTAATATTAATCCACACAAGTGTAGAAACTGTGGTCCTCCACAAACGTATGGAGGAAATTATGGGTATGGAAAAGTACCTCACCACCCGATTGGTCACCCCAATATTCCTGGAGGCCCAGGATTTGGAAGATTTCCAGGACAAAGTGGATCGTCATCTTCTGCTTCAGCTAGTAGTTTTGGAGGGGGAGCAGGTCACAGCAGTAGTTTCGCCGAAACAAAAACAGGAACTATCAATTTAGGGCCGCTACAAGCTACTTTTACAAAAACTAAAGCGAAAGCTAATTCTCACAGTATAGGAAAATGAATTACATAAAATATGAAATAGTGTGTGATGACTGCAGAAATTTACTGAAACACAAAAATCATAGTCGTTTTTTTATTTTAGGCATTTTACCTACTTTTGACTTTAAGAACCGATTTAGGACCAAAACCTTTTCTAATTGTACAACATTTCAGCTAATTTATGATTTAAAATAAAATGAATAATTTCCTTAAAATAATAGCCTATTTTTATTTAAAAAATCCTAATATTCAAATTGGAAGAATGATCTCAACATTCAGGTATTTTCGAATTATTTTTCCCAAAATCTTCTTTTGGTGCCAAAATTTTAAACTTTGATAAATTTATTTTGATATATGAACTTATCAAATTTTTGGAGTCAACATTTAAAATTACTTATAATAAAATGTTTTTTTTGTGATTTTTTGAAAAATAATAAGTATTAATGTTTATTAATATTTAGTAAAAATTATAGAAATTTTTAATGTATCTCTAAAATTTTGTAGATTGTAATAATATTATGGAATTTAAAAAATGCGTTTAATTCGTATTTTGGATGTAAGTTTTAGTATTTATTGTGAAATGGCATAGTTTATCAGATAAATCTGAAGAGGCGTGAAGATAGTGGGTACAAATTTATGGACTCTTGGTGGTATCGCGGATAAAGTGAGGTCGGAGGAGAATAAGCAGAAATACAAGTTTAGTCGGGTCCAGAGCCTGTAAAGTTTATTATAAAATAAGATTTAAAAGCAAAATGAAGATTTTCGTCTTCATAATTTTACTTATTGCCGTAATAGAAGCCATAATCGGTGCCCCGATTGACCCGAAGGATTCGCCGAAAGAAGCCCAATGTAAGATCGTCACATAAATTATCAATTATTATTCCAAATTAAATAAACGATTTGATTACATATCATCAGAGTGAATGTCTGAATGCAAGGCTCAAGTGAAAGTTGACCTGAGTGGCCTGACCGAATTCGTTAAATTTATTTGGCCTGTTGCGCGTGTTGCGCTGCTTAAAAGCGTTGATTAATTTATTTTTAATTTCCAGCTGCTTTCGGAAAAGCTTTCGATGAAATTGTGGTTGAATCTTCGTTGACTGTCAGGAGAAAAACTGATGCTTCCAGACAAGGAAGGAACAAGAATAAAAACGAAATGGTCACTGGAGGAAATTAATTTTAAAATGTTATGTATTCATTAAAATAAATTTAATTTTTAATATTTTTTGCTCATAATTGGTAAGGTCCTCAAATTAATGAATTATTTATTAAATATTATGAAATGAATGCTTAAATAGCGAATTAATATATTAGGATATTTGCAAGAGCAAGCTTTGGTACAATGAACCTCCTTTTTATGATTTTGGCAGCATTTTGTATTCCTCTCGCGTAAGGTCGTAAATGGTAATGGGTAATGGTCAGACATTTATGATACGATCAGATTAATGCATGTGAGAAATGAAAATTTTATTATACCAATTCCTTAGTGTAATCATTTTTACTCCTGGTATTTCCACTTTTATTAACACCCTTTCAAACTACTAATTTTTCATTTACATGTCCCCATAACTCGCCACCTTCTGCCATTTATTTATATTCAAAAACGCAGCTGCTATTTTTTTCAACTTCACTGAGAAGCTGAATCATTTTCCCATTAGTATTAGTAGCGGACTTTTTATTTAAATTTTTATACTATGCGTAGAAAAATTACTTGGCCTGTTTTATGAAATCATAAAGCATCCTGTTTATCGCTTTTCATTCAAATATCTTCATTAACATTTCATTCTTTTACATTCTTCACATAATTATTACTACATATCAACAACTCCCATACCAAAAATTTGCTTCTACGATCAATACAGTGGCATAGAAATTTATTTTTACGAAAACTTGAAAAAAATGTGGACAAAAATTGTGCACGATCTCCTGCAAAAACAGGAATAAAAATTAAAAATCGCTACACGTGGCGACCTTGCTAAATGTCCAAGCGAGTACAAGTTCAAAATTTGAAGTCGATATCTTTTGATTTGCTCCTACACCGACTACGCAAACTCGTAACTTTTTTTGATATTTTTCCTGCTCAAAAACGGTAGTGGACAAAAATTGTGCACGATCTCCTGCAAAAACAGAAATAAAAATTAAAAATCGCTACACGTGGCGAGCTTGCTAAATGTCTAAGCGAAAGCAAGTTCAAATTTTGAAGTCGATATCTTTTGATTTGCTCCTACACCGACTACGCAAACTCGTAACTTTTTTTGATATTTTTCCTGCTCAAAAACGGTAGTGGACAAAAATTGTGCACGATCTCCTGCAAAAACAGAAATAAAAATTAAAAATCGCTACACGTGGCGAGCTTGCTAAATGTCTAAGCGAAAGCAAGTTCGAATTTTGAAGTCGATATCTTTTGATTTGCTCCCACACCGACTACGCAAACTCGTAACTTTTTTTAATATTTTTCCTGCTGAAAAACGGTAGTGGACAAAAATTGTGCACGATCTCCTGCAAAAACAGAAATAAAAATTAAAAATCGCTACACGTGGCGAGCTTGCTAAATGTCTAAGCGAAAGCAAGTTCGAATTTTGAAGTCGATATCTTTTGATTTGCTCCCACACCGACTACGCAAACTCGTAACTTTTTTTAATATTTTTCCTGCTGAAAAACGGTATGTGGACAAAAATTGTGCACGATCTCCTCCAAAAATAGGAAAAAAAAATTGAAAATCACCACACGTGGCCATTTTGCTAAATTGTGAATGGACTAGGCAGTGCAAGCTCAAATTTTGAATTTGGTCCTACACTGACTCCGCAAAACCGCCCGGAGTAAGATTTTTGATCATAAAATAACCGAACTTGCTTTTATATTTATGTCCAACATCTTCTTTAGTACATCAAGAAATATTAAATCTTGTAAGATCAATCCAGTCGCGTCAAAATTTATTTTTACGAAAACTTAAAAAATTTAGTATTTGGATAAAAATTGTGCATCATAGCTACACGTCGAGATTTTGCTAAAAGCCCAAGGGAATTCAAGTTGAAATTTTGAAATCGTCATCCTTTGTTCTGGTCCCATACCAAAATGTATAATAGAATCAAAAATTATTTTTCCCAAAATTATATTTAGGTATTTTTTGTAACAAAAAGAAATTTTGAAGGTTCCAAAAAATGTAAAGTACTTAAAAAAATGCTCATTTCTCCAATATCTCCAAATGATATTCATTTGATGTGTTGTTTTTGATTAATTCGTAATAATTTTATTAAATTCCACTTATGTCTCATCAAATGTCAAAATTCTAAGAAGCCACACCAGTGGTAAGTATCAATTCTCACATTTGCACATTATGAAAATATACGATCTTCTCATATCAATGAGTTCCGTTTTATCCAAGCAAATCACATCGCATGAATTACGTTAAAAATCCGTCTGTCACTCTTATTTTACATGAACGTGAACATGGGATGAATTTTTATTATCCTCTCAGTAAGATCTTTGGGTGTGTGCTGGGGTTGCTTTTGGTAGTGGGGTTTTTTGAACAATATAAAAGAAGAATAAACATGTAAGAAGACCAGTTCAGATTTGATAGTATAATCTATTAAACATGTTGCTTTTCAATTTGTGCGCTTTAATTTTTGGGATTTCAATTACTTATAGTTTTCCACACCAAGGTAAGTGATACACTAAAAAACTTATTTTTTTAATTGTAATATTAAAGGTTATGGATTACGACGTCCATATCCTCGACAAACGATGATGTTTAGTGGATTTTACGGGGGACCAAATTTTCCTCAAGGATCAATGAGTACAGCGATGGCTTCTGAAACTGGTGCTGCTAACACAAATAGTTTTTCGGGGAATGATTATCTTTCGTTCTTCGATGAGGATGAATCTGATGTAAATTTTAATCAAAAAAGACCTGAATTGACGGAGGATAGGGATGAAACAATCGGCCAAGAAAAACCTTTGAAGAAAAAGCCACAAAAACCACAAATTGCTGATGAAGAGGAGGATGATTCTTATGTAAAACGTGGTGGAAGTGGGAATAATCCTGCGTATAACGCGTATTTTCCTATTTTCTTTGGAGGACAAGGGGGTGGACATTCGAGGGGAAATGATGGATATTTGGGTAGCGGTGCTCCTATTGCAATTGCTAATAGTTATAGTACAGGAAAAGGGGGTGTTGCCACGAGTCATGCCACAGCATATGGTGATCCACTTTTAAGCATGTATTTACGAAATAGAAATAATAAAAGAAAGTATTAATTTAATAATTAATGTATTATCAAGGATTGATTAATAAAAATTGGAATTTACTTTTTTAATTTACTTTTTCAAGCATTTAAGCGCGTTTAGTTAAGAATATATTAATCTTGATTTGTAACAGTTGTCAGTTGTCATCATTAATTTACCCTTTGAATATATTGTTAAATTATTTCATTCTCATTCAGCTGCAAACCTATTATTTAACTTCGTTTCTTAATAACACACAATTAGTCAGACTTCAAAATTGTAAACATTCGAATTTCGCACCTCTACTCTTTTATCAACTCGAACCTTCAAGAAGTGCCCATGAAAGGAAGTTTAATTACCTTTTTTTCTACCTAAACTACCTTCAGGGTGTTCTCAAATATTTAGCACCTCAAAATAAAATGAACAATTCGTTTAAAATTTTCATAATACGAAACGAATTATACTTAATTAAAAAACAAGGTGTATTGTTTTGCAAAATACCTTTATTCAAATTATTTGGACATATTTTTGTGATAAATTCTATCATATTTTTTGAAAGAATAAAGGATTATCTTTTTAAGATATTAAACGTTTTCATCTGTCAAGCAGTTTTCTCAAAATTAATTATTTTTCGATTAAACAAAAATTTCGAAATCGGCGAAACCGTTTTTGAGCAGGAAAATTACCAAAAAATGTTACGACTTTGCGTAGTCGGTGTAGGAGTAAATCAAAAGATATCGACTTCAAAATTTGAACTTCCACTCGCTTGGATATTTAGCAAGCTCGTCACGTGTAGCGATTTTTAATTTTTATTCCTGTTTTTGCAGATGTGCACAATTTTTGCCCACTTCCGTTTTTGAGCAGGAAAAATATCAAAAAAAGTTACGAGTTTGCGTAGTCGGTGTAGGAGCAAATCAAAAGGTATCGAATTCAAAATTTGAACTTGCACTCGCTTGGACATTTAGCAAGCTCGCCACGTGTAGCGATTTTTAATTTTTATTCCTGTTTTTGCATGAGATCGTGCACAATTTTTGTCCACTACCGTTTTTGAGCAGGAAAAATATTAAAAAAAAGTAACGAGTTTGCGTAGTCGGTGTAGGAGCAAATCAAAAGATATCGACTTCAAAATTTGAACTTGCACTCGTTTGGACATCTAGCAAGCTTGCCACGTGTAGCGATTTTTAATTTTGATTCCTGTTTCTCCAGGAGATTGTGCACCAAAATTTCCAAAAATGGTACCTCAAATTCAAACTCCTTGAAAGGAAAGTAAAAACTAAAATTTTGAAATAAAAACGTGTTTGTTTTAGGAGTACTTGTTTTTTGTTTATGAAAATACTACTCATAATTTTTTTCGTTCGGTCAAAATTAAAAAAAAAAACTTGTAATTTCAATTTTTCTGAAGAAAAATTCGGTAACACAACTGGGTTAAACAGAGAACTTATAGATCTCATAAATAAAGATGTGAAGAAAAAGGTACCCAATTCGATTTTAAGTTTGCTCAAAAAATATTCGACTTTTCTGGGAGGGTTTCGAAAGCGTTCTCGTGGCTGGAATAAAATAAAATTAATCCCAGTCAAAGAGGAAACATTTATTTTTAAGATGCATCTCTAATTTTAAAAATTGATGAAAGTTTCATCAGGAGTTTATCAAATTTAGTAGTGAGTGGGATGAAATAATTGTTGTAGTTTGAGTGATGGGATGAGTGTAGGTGCTTGTAAAAAGTGATAAAAAATTGAGTAGGTAATTTATTTAATGATATATAAAATTAGTTAAATATATAATTGCACGTTAATTGGTATAGTTATTAAAGAATAAAACAAACAGTAAGAAATATCTATCTATTTTACCTAAAGTTTAAAAACAATTGCTTTACTTAAAACAGTTCTAGCTAAAATTTAAACAAATGTATACATATATTATCTACTTACATTGATTAAAAAAAATTACATCTACTATCACATAAAGTGACACCTTCCGTTTATAAAAATGTTTGTATGAAAATCAGTATTCAGTAATCAGTTTAAGAAGTTTATTTGAAGAACATTGTGGGTTTATAGTACATAATAAATTCTCTGAGCATATTTGGCAGGTCTTGGCTATTTGCTATTTTTTAACAGTGGGCTTTTGTTCGAGTCAAACACAAATTACAAACATTTACTAAATATAAGTCACTATACTAAATATTTGTTGGTCTAGCAAAAGCCCATTATTAATAATTAATATTAGTACCTGATATTAATAAATTTCTTAGTTTTTATCGACAATTGCAATAAAAATATTAACTATCAATTTGTTTACTGGTTGATAAAACCATGTCATTAGCTTACTTAAGCGTAAATAAAAGTTTAATACATTAGAGCCTTATGTTTGTTTCGTATTAACATCATAAATAAATATTTAATTAAGTTTAGATTCATTTAATATTATCCTAGACATAATTGTGTGATTTCGTGTAAAAATATACATTTTCTCATCGTATGGCGTATGAAGAAGACAAAAGTCTTTAAGTGGATTTAATGTTGTGATGTGTATTTTTAATTGAGCCCTGTTAAGAAATAAAAATACTAAAAGTAAAATGGTAACTAGAACTAACTAAAATCCTAAAAATAAATTCCCCCAATTCATCGCCCGAGGAACTTAATTTCTTTATGTGTAGAGAGTATTAAATTTAAAATAAAAATAAAATGATATTTACATTTAAGGTAGTGAAACAAATCTATTTAAATATATCACAGATCATCAATGCACGGTTTATCAGATCTAACTACAGTAGGCAGAAAAAAGGCATTAAAGTTATTCGTTAGTCTAGGATAGATAAAAGTTCTTTCAAATTTCAAAAAAAAAACAGTTGTGAATAACATGCGTAACATAAAATAACACATTTACCTATCTATTACTAGTACGGTAAATCATTCATAAAAATATATTCATTATTATAAATAATATAACTGATTTAAGAAGGACGATTCGCCCAAAATTATACTAATCATAAAAAACTTATATTTTAACTTATTCACAATTTTCAGTGCGGGGCTTCGCTGTTATTGCATGCAACTCTTCTTCCAAAGGCGCTTGCTCATCAACGAAGTTTATACTACCAGCCTTATACCAAACAATTAAATCTACGAAAAATGCCATCAATAAGATTGCCCCTGTTGTCCCTGAAAAAAAAATAAAAACGTCAAAGTCAATAATCACCCTTGATCATATTTTTAGGCAGAGGCTAAATGACCGCCGGCGGTATTATTGGTGAACCCCTACATTTCATCCATTTTTTATTATCTTTCATTTGCGGGATCGATTTTGAAAAAATTCGAAAAAAAAATGTTTGAGATATTTTTAAGGCTAGGTTTTTATTTTTTTTTTCTCGAAAACTATAAAAGTTACCGATTTCAAATTTTTACCAAAAGTAAACACCGTGGATAGGCGCGTTTTAAAAAATATTTGGTTAAAATCGGTTAAATAGTTTTTTTTGGAAAAAATCGCAAAGTTTTGGAAAAATTTTGGTACAAATACGGTTTTGGACGGCGCAATTTTAAACCGAAAATTAAAACTTTCAAGGAATTCGGTGGAGGAGGTTACGGTGCGAATTTTAAGCTATTAAACGTCTCGGTGGTGCTAATAGTTTCGAAGATATTAATTATTTTGAGAAAAGTGAAAAATTTCAGACCGAAGTTTTGGCTCCAAACGGAGATTTTGCTTATTTTAGCTGCATTTTCGGTGATAACTCGAAAACCGATAGAGATAGCGAAGTGATTCTTTTTTGACGTAAAGTGGACTTAAAGAGCTTTTAGGGAAGGTGCAGTGAAGTGGGGTGAAATGTAATTTGACGGATGAATTTGACCCATAAATACGACTTTTAAAAATGCGATTTAAAATTTTTTTTTTTCGTATCTCCGCCCCCTTAATAGATAGATCCGGTCGGGTCAAAATCGCCGTCTTCAGAATCAGGTCCCCCATAACATACTAAAATTTGGTGCGATTCGGGATTTAACTTTTTTCTTAAGATTTTCTCCTTTCGCCTACAAAATTTCAACTCTCTACGAAAAAAAAACACCTTCCCCGTTTTTTACGGTTTTAGTATTATAGACCACCCGCGGTCATTTAGCCATTTTGTTTTTTTTTTAATTCGTAATATTATTGTGGTGGTTAAAAATTATCTTGCAATGGCAAAATTGTGATTTCATTGCAAGAAAAATATCCACGTTTTAATTATGTTTTTATTCGGTTATCTAAAAAACGTTGCTTAATTCAAAGCGTTATCACTCCAAATAAAAGGTGAGTGACCTAAAATATAATTAGGAAAACAAAATTACCGTGATAAAACATCCTGAAGGTGCCGGAATCGTAAAAATTGCAAGCGCCTTTTTCGTCATGTACTTGTTTCCAGTCGAGGCAAGCCGAGTCAACCACGGCTCCATAAATGATGGGACAAGGGACGTTGCCGAATAACCCAATGGCAAATTGAATCAAACCCAACGCCATGGCCTTGTCCCTCGGGTCGACACATCGCAGAATCAGCAGCATCGAACCCACTTCAGAGGTAGAATGTATGAACACAAAAACGGAGAATAAAATGATGTACCAAATAAAATTGTCGCAAGGAACATCGCAGTAACCAATAGTCGCATTCCCATAATCAAAACCTGCTCCGAAATCATGAGGGATACTTGAATTACCCGAATCTAGAAGACAGGAACAATCGGAGTATTCAACTATCTGCCCTTCTTTTTCGGTGAAGTTCCTACACCCAGCGTGGCAAGCGGAGTAATAAGTTCTACCATCCTGCCCACAAATCGGCGCGAATTTCTCACCATTACAACTACAAATCGTCGCATTACACACCGGCTCAAATTTCCCATGCCTACAAATCGAACCATTAAAACCACCATTTTTAACATAAAAACAAACCTACCCTTGCAAATCACTCATGGGACACCCAATAAACATAAGTATACCCATTCCTGAAATTACAAAAATAATTAAAACCTATAATAATCACGCAAAATCGGACAGGATTCGAATTTGAGACTTCTAAAGTGTAGTGGTTTAATATTTGGAGGTCGCAGGTTCGAATCCTGGATAAGGACAATTTTGCATTAATTCCTTCTAAAACGATCCAATTTGATCGGACGTTCGGCATTAATTTAAATGCTTCGAAGTATCAAAATTGAACTGATCAAATTAATCCGTTCAAATCGGATCGTGTAGAGGCCCTATAACAAAAGGTATAAGTTTTGATATAAATTATTATTACCCATCGCATAAATGACTGCAGTACATGCAATCCAAGCAGCAACAAATCGAGCATTTGGTTTAACTCGAAGAATAAAAACACCACTTATTATAATAGCTAGACCCATCACTAGTATGCCCCCTACTCCCGATATCATGTTCGCTGAAGGTGTAGGTAAGCGGAATTGTGATTCCAAGTATTTCGGCAGGAATGTGTACAAGCCTGCTATTGGAAGAATGTGGAGGACACTACTCGCAGTTCGGAACATTAGGATATCATTTTTCAAGAGCCGCTTTATTGTCTTTGGAAAATCTAAAAAACCAATTTTAAGGAAACTAAAGATGCGTTATAGTAGTGATAATTACCTCTGATGCTTGGATGTTTGCGTCCGGTGCGGTGAATTTTGGGTGTGGGTTTCGCGCTGGATAATCTTTTGGGAAAAGCAAACATGGCGAATGATGTTAACATAAGTAATCCGGCAATTAAAACGAAACCTAAAAAGAAATAATGATGAAATGGTGATTAATGTGTGTTTTTGTGGTAAGTACCTAACCACCAAGCGCCGATCCATCTAGGATCGCTGGCGTCAATTTTGGGGTCGACCGTGATGTCAGCGTAAAGACTGGTACAAAGAGAGCCGACTATAAAACCCAGCGCAGGTCCAAGAATTCTAACTCCAATAGTGATAGCTAAAACGCATTGAATAAAATTCTAAATTTATAATTTGAAGAGAATATACCAAAGTATAACGGGGACTCCTTGCTAGCGACGTTGTCGTCGATGTAAGGAATACCCAAGGTATAAACCGCGGTTTGTCCCATCCCAGCACCTAGTAAACTAATAAAAAATATAGCCAAGACAATTTTGGTGACTGAAGGGTGAATTCGATGCTCCAACTCCCAATTGTCCGCACTCGCAACATTGGTAAAACTTTGGTCGTCGGTCAAGTTGTAAAAATCGGAATGAGTGAAGGAGAGGTTGGCTCGGCAAATGTTGGGATCTTTGGTGATTCCGGAAAGGTCATTCGCGGTGATGAGCTGCTTGCCGTAAATGAAATGAGGCAAGGAGCAAGTAAATGAAGAAACTGCAAAGAGTACCATTCCCCACGCAATCCACTTAGGTCTATGTCCCTGACCTCCGTAATAAGTTAACAACAGCGAAGAACCAATTTGTCCGATTTCCGTCGCACTCATGATTATACCCGTAACTTTTGATTGGATTTGAAAAAGTTTTTCGATCGTGGTAATAGCACTTACGAAGTAGGTGTGGTACATCCCCAGGAGCACCCATGCGATGCAGAAGACTATAAGGAAGGATTGTTTGGAGGCGAATTTTTGCAACCAGCTGGGCGCGCATGGTCCTAAACCACATTCCGTATCACTGTCATCAAAGTCTTCATCATCTGGAACTGTGTAAGCGTGCGATTTGTCTTCGGTTAACGTCGTTTGTTCTTCTGGTATATGAGTTTCGGCGCTAAGCAGGGAAGTGCCGTTCGTGGGACCATTATTGTTGCTAACTTTTTTACTTGCATTCCAGGCATCGCCGTTTTGAATCTTGGCGGTTAAACGCGAAGGACTCTCCATATTAGCCATTTTAATTAGCTACTCCAATATATTGTTGAACCAGTTTATCTCTGAAACAATTAATGATTATGAGGATTAAAGCTTACAAATTATTGATGAGTGAGTTTAAGGAACGCAGCGTATTTTGGCCTTCACGGAAATGATCCTTTCAAATCGTGCTCTTTTTAGGTTGCCTGCTGCCTTCATTTTTTAAAGCCAAATAAGCAGTTTTGTTATTTTAATTCTCGAGAATTACATGCAAATTTAATCAATGTGCGATTAATGAATATTGTATAGAGGTCAAAACGTGGCGAGTTTATTCAAAATGCGCACCGAATTTTTCAAATGGGATTTGAAAAGGTTTGTTTCTGGCCGCGAGCTGCGACCGCGAAAGCGGAAAAGTGAATCCAGTTTTCTTGTTGGGAGAAATGAGAATGTAGTTTCATTTTCATACTTAGATGAGAGAGAAAGGCGGAATGAATCTTCGCGTTGTTATTGTTTTATGTTTTATGGTTATTAATTAAAGCACACCTGAGGAGTATTTAGAGATTCGAAATCGTTGCCAAATTTTAGAATTTCGGAGGATTCATGTTGGTGATGTTGGTTGGAGTTGGTTGGAGTTCTGATTTCTGAGTGATAGATGATAGAGAGAGTTCACAAGTAACTGATTAGTAGTGTATCGTCCTTGCACTCCTCGCCCGTATCTGCTCGAATATGGTTTAGTTTAGTTTGAGCGATTGTAGACCGGCACCAATTGGATGTGTTGGTTCATGAGCACTTTCTCCGTGTTACACCCTCAGGAGTTGGGCAAACACTGCACGACACGAGGAGCACGAGGCACTAAGCACTTAGGCAGCTCACTCAAACTCAAAAGTTGGGTCTGCTGATCGTGACTCGCTGTTGTCGGAGACCTGATTAGCATAACCGAATGCTACAGGCTTCAGCCTACAGCTCGTATCTTAGTGACCCGGCCCGAAAGGATGTAGGTTATCTTGCGTATTGTTCTTATTTTGAAGAGCGAAGAGTCAGAAGATTGGAGATGGAGAAGTGAATAGAACAGAGAAATGACGAAATGACGAAATGAGAGAAACGCTGCTGAACTACTGCAACATCAACAGCTCTACCAGAGATCAAATTCAATTAAAACCCAACTCACGAATCGAGGAGCTTCACATCACCAACAACCAACAAATAATACTTGAAACTATTACGTTGCGGCAACATACAATTGATATTCATTAAATTTAAGTACGCGCAATTAAGGACATGAACTGTACAATGTACATACAATGTTATCGTCAAAAACATTTCCAACACCAGTGATACACTTTTTCACAATTAAACATTCCCCAAAAATATTCTATGACGTACAATTCACTCTTCAAAATCTCATCAATCGTACATAAAACCGTAAACTGCAGACAACCACGCTCATTTTAAAACTACGTGTAAATTTAAACGCGAAAGGTACCATTAAAACAAACTTTGTGGTGTGGTGTTGATGCACCTCCAAGGTTAAACAACCGAATTTAAATGAACCAAACTATAATAAACTTATGATTAAGTAAACAAACTTTTTATCTAATTCCCACATATAATTAAACAAAAAATCAAATTTTATTTTTATGAAATTCGTTCAATTTTAATTATTACATGCGTTTACTTACACATCACTATTTGCTCCATTTTCGACCCAATTATCAAACCAATTAGGATCGTTTAAATACAATTTTAATCAACACACGTCAAGTGGAAGAATTTAAAAAATTGACCTAAAAATTTTTTTTTACAAAATTTTGGGATCCAACATTTTTTGTAAAAGTAAAAAATTAATGGAAAAATTTTTATGACGAAAATTCAAACCTATTTCAAAATCAAGCCTAAAGATTTACCAATCAAACATCACATAACGCGTATTTTTACAATAATAACTTTCTGTTACAAAATCAATAGCGCTAATTAATTTTATAATATTGTTATGTTGAAATTGGATCATATGTCCGTTAGGCTTCATTATTTTTCAAAAGACTTATTGTACAGGTAAGCAAAGCCTTTTAATATATCACAACAATGGATTGTGTTTTACGGCTTTACCTTTACACAGCTCTTCAATTAAATACACGGTATTACACTGCAAAACATTTTATTTAAAAATCATTTTTTTTTAACAAAAAAAAAATGTTTAACTCATTAAGCGTTTTGATAGACCAAGTATTTTACCAAAAATTCTCCAAAAAAATGATTTATTCAAAATAGGTCTACTTTAAGAGGATAATCAGCAAAGTTGAGCGCTTGATTTTTTTTTTCCAGTGGAGCTTTTTTTGGTACACAGAAACAGAAGAGTCTTGTGGCTACCAATTTCTTCGTTTTGTAAAGAGTATATTTTAGTACTGCCGTATGCAGTGGCGTAACCAGGAATTCGGTCAGACTCTAAAAAAGCGCCCAAGTGGGGGTGGCGTGCCCGGATTCTGAAGACGATGGCCCGCCCGGATTTTTACCTCGAATTCGGACGTTTTTTGCGAGGAGCGGCCGAAAGGTTGGGTTTTTTCGTCCGATTTTAAGAATTCCGGTTCCGATGTAAAGAGGGATGTTGATTCCAAGTGTGGTTCGAATTTTAATTTTTTTGGAATTCCCCGACACTTTGAAAAAAATTCCCGAAAATGGTCGATTTTTCTCGCTTTATTTCGGGTTTTCGGCGGCGTTAACTTTGAAAAATCGCAACTCCATCGGATTTTAAAGGGAAGCGAAGAAATTTGGCCCCTTTTATTCTAAATCCTGGGGATTACCGTGACCGATTTTTAAGCCTCCTGGCACAAAGGTGTGACGTCACGGCCCCGAGACGCAAACTATACAATTCCACCGTTTTTTCGGAAGGCAAAACTACCAAAACTTTTTGGCTTCGATTAAAAGTTCAGCAGGAGGAAAAAAATCGCGGTTGCTTTAATCCTCACCTAAATTCGACGTTTTACCTTAAAACGGGAGTTTTTTTGATGCGTTCACTCTTTATGTCGTTTTGGTGCCCCCAAAGTAACGCTTTATTTTTCGCGCTATTTTGACGCGGACTTTGAAAATTCGTAACTTTTCATCGGAACAACCTGTAACACTCGAATATTTTTTATTTTACTTATTTGGTATTTACTTATGAGAGAAAAAATCGGCACCTTGAAATTTTTACCCTGGACCTTGGAAAAAAATCGAACGTAAAATATTCAAAAAATCGGGTAAAACGCGGTCCAACCTGAGCCCGTCTGGCTCCCGCAGTTTTCATAATTTTTGCAATTTTCTTTCGCAACTTTAAAAATGAATATTTTTTACAGTGTATAGGCTACTAAAATTTTTTATATTTGGTAGGGTTGGGAAATTGCGTACAAAGAAACTCGAAATTTTGATTTTAGGAGTGAGTGGCTCCCGCCGGGTCACTTTTTAACGGATTTTCAATTTTAAAAATACTTTAGAATCTACTCTTTGAACCGAAAGCTCCCACGTAAAGGGTATTTTAAATTTCGAAAAAATAACGAAAAAATTTTTTTTTTATATCCAATTCGTATTTATGGGTCAAATTCGCCCTTCAAATAACATTTCAACCCTACTTTATGCACCTTCCCTAAAAGCTCTTTAGGTCCACTTTACGTCAAAAAAAGAATCACTTCGCTATCTCTTTCCGTTTTCAAGTTATCACCGAAAATGTAGCTAAAATAAGCAAAATCTCCGTTTGGAGCTAAAATTTCGGTCTGAAATTTTTCACTTTTCACAAAATAATTAATATCTTCGAAACTATTAGCACCACCGAGACGTTTAATAACTTAAAATTCACACAGTCACCTCTTCCACCAAATTCCGTAAAAGTTTTAATTTTCGGTTCAAAATTGCGCCGCCCAGAACCGTATTTGTACCAAAATTTTGCCAAAACTTTGCGAATTTTTTCCAAAAAAACTATATAACCGATTTTAACAAAATATTTTTTAAAACGCGTCTATCCACGGTATTTACTTTTGGTAAAAATTTGAAACCGGTAACTTTTATAGTTTTCGAGAAAAAAAAAATAAAAACCGATTTCCATTAAAAATTTCAAGCCTTAAAAATATCTCAAAAATTTTTTTTAGAATATTTTCAAAATCGACCCCGCAAATAAAAGATAATAAAAAATGGATGAAATGTAGGGGTGCACCTGCCCTCTATATCCCCACCCCCAAAATTTACTCTACAAAAACTCAAAAAAATCTATTTTTTTAGGTAATGTATCTCAAAAAATAATTGAATTAAAAAAATTTACTAGATATGAAGTTTATATTTAAATACCGACATTTTTCAAAATTTTAAATGTTACAACGTGATTTCTATAAAAAAATGGGATTCTAATAAATAATTATTTTTTTATTTATTACGAAAAAAAAGAAACAATAAAAATATATACAGGGTGTCGCAAAATTCGACCGACACCGGTGTAGGCATTTTTAAAAAATAAATAAAAACAACTAAATCAATTGGCGTCGAGATGAAAATGTTTACATAAATTTATGCTTTTCTAAAAATTTTGTCATTGATAAAAACCCTTATTAATCATTAATATTATCATCATTTTTTTGGTCATATTTTTTATTCCTCAAGACTAGATACACCCATTTATTTATCATAATCTTTAATTACCTCAGACGGCTTATTATCTTCTCTCCACGCCATTGAGCGTTATCTCTACAAATTCTTGGAAATTTGTGATTGGAGAGTTTAGAGTTGTCATCAATGTTTTTTGATTATTCGGTTCACGACCCGTTTAGATTATATTTAAATTAATATCACCCCCTTGATAAATATATTTTAATAATTTATTACTCGTAAGGCGTTTATCTTAATGATTGACGAAAAACAATTTTGGAGCTGGCCAAGAATAGAATCTATCAGCCCATGAAGAAAAAAACTATTTTTACGTTTTTTTTATCACATTCCTATTCCATTTCAACGACTAAAATTATTTTGGCCTACTTAAATAAAAATACACCATCATCAAACTAAATAATTCTGATGGTTTAAATTTTTAAAAGGTAAAAATCAAAATTCTCCTTTTTACTCAACAAAAACGACCGACGAGTACGGTTTTTTAAATTTCGCAAAAACGAAAAAAAAATGTATTATTTTTGAACAAAAAACTTATTCGGGAGAATATTGTTCCCACAAATCTCAAAAACGTTTTTTTTTTTAGAATTATTGCAAATGAAAGATAATAAAAATGGATAAAAGGGACCAGTTACCCCCAAAAAAATTTGACAACGCAAAAACTCAAACAAATTTTGAATTTTTAAGGTAAATGCACCATTAAAATAACTAAATTTAAAAAAAATATTTGGAAAAACCATAAAGTAGTATAAATAATTTATTGATATGCTTTACGCTTTATAAGCTTTAATAAGAAATATTTGATGGTTTTTTAAAATTTTGTTAATCAATAATTTTTTTATTCCCTGCTTTTATGTGGCACGAAATGACCTAATTTACACCCATTTGTTTATTTATAAGTTACAATTGTTAATTCTACCCAGGCTTTACTTGCATGTAATTATTTAAATTTTGATGATGGTACTTGCAGCTTTTGGTGTTAACTAATGTCATCAAACGCCACTTTTTCGATTAATGATGCTGTTTTAATTTTTTAAATATTTTTTCGATGTTTTACAACGCGAATTAATATTTTTAATAATTTCGCAGGTGATTTTTTGATTGAAAGCGCGAATCATGAAGTAAAAAAACAAGAAATTTGGCAATAATTTTCTTGCGGTTTATTAATTCAAGCGCGAATAATAAAATGGAAATTTCAAAAAATTATTTTGATACTAAATTTTAATTTAAATTCGAAAAATTTAAATTCTTAATTAAAATAAATATAGACTCCTCCATTTTTTTAAATTTTTTGTGGATTAAATTTGTTTTATTTTGGACGCACAAATGAAACACCCTGTATATAGATTTAAGAAAGATACAGGATTATTCAATATTACTGGAATATTTTTTAAACTACAAAAAAATTAAAAAAAATGTTTTAAATAAAAGTTTTATAAAATTAAGTTAATTACATTTTTACATATTTTTATTATACAGGGTGTTCGCTAAATTGTCCAAACTACACCAAACTTTGTTATTTCAAATGGTGTTCCCTATACAGGGTGTCCCAATTTGAGTTGCATTGCATTGGTATCTTTGTTATTATAATACAGTTACAGATTCGGTTAAATGGACAGTGTTTTGCAGTTTTTTATACTCATTTAAATGCTTTAAAAAAAGCAAAAATTTCGAGCCATTTCGAAGTTAAACGAAAAAAACCGAAAATGCAATTTTTGAAAAAGTCGATTATTTCATTAACTTTTTGGCTTAGCAATGCGCCCCTCTCCAAGAACAGTATCATCAATTGAAACACCAACTTGAAAGTACTTTCTTTTCTTTGTTTCCTGATTTTGGATTTGCTTTATTTGGAGTTTCTTTCTTCAAAGGAGTTTCTGTTTTGTCTTTCTTTAGTGACATTAGATTTCTTAGTTTATTTTACATTATGTTCTTCCTCTTGATTTCTCTCAAATAACCTGAATCAACCTCATTTGTTTCTTCATCATCATTGTCTTCCATCTCATCTTCATCCATCATCATCCTCATATTTCCCGAAATCCTTCTCAACAAATATTTACATCAGAGCCATCATCATCTTGAAATTGAAATTTTCATGAAATCTAACGAATTTTGAATTTATTCCGAAGTTATTACAAAAAAACGTTATTTTTACGAAAACATGTTTCTTTTAAATAACACAAAACGTGCGGTAACTTTTTTATTTCGTAATAAAAATATTTGAAAACTGCTTTATTTGTTGTATGTTCACAAAATCTAACAAATAAGACCGTTTCGAATCTTTTTATGGATTTGTTTCGACAGTGGCGTACCCAGAAAATTTTAAAGGGGTGCACGGGTGGTCTGAATCACTCTGTATACAGGGTGTCCCATTTGACGTTGGACTGTATGGGTATCTTTGTTATTATTGGAGATAGAAAATCGGTTAAATGGACAAAGTAGTAGAGATTTTTTCGAATATTAATAATTCATTTACAAAAAATTTGAATGTCGCATCGTTCCAACGCTATCTTGAAAAAACAAGAAAATGCGATTTTTAAAATATGGCTATAACTTCTTTATTTTCGGTGGTACCAAAAAAGTTTTTTGACATAATACAGACAATTTTATGTGTACAATGCAGTAAAACAAATGAATATTTTTTTTCGCCAACGGATTGACCGAAAATGAACCAAACTTATTTTTTTCTTATGCCAGCCATATTGGATTTACACATATTCGAAATCAGTATTTTTTTCTGAGTAATTTTGTATACCATATGTCATATTTAAAAAAAAAATAAAATTATTTGATTTTACAAACTAACATTGGACTTTTAGAGATGTACATTGTCAATAACATAAATGTAAGTATTTATAATATTAAATGTAAAATAAATCTTAACACAGTTTACATCTATTCAAGGCCATTTTTGGTTAGTAAAATAAAATTATTTCTATTTTTCTTAAAATATTACATATGATATATCAAATTACTCAGAAAAATACACAAATTCCGAATATGTTTAAAAAATAAGTTTGGTTCATTTCCGGTCAATCCGTTGGCGAAAAAAATATTCATTTGTTTTACTGCATTGTAAACAAAAAATTGTCTGTGTTATGTCAAAAAACTTTTTTGTTACCACAGAAAATAAAGAAGTTATAGCCATATTTTAAAAATCGCATATTCTTGTTTTTTCAAGATAGCGAACGATGCGATATTCAATTTTTTTGTAAATGAATTATTAATATTCGAAAAAATCTGTACTACTTTATCCATTTAACCAACTTTCCGGTCAATCCGTTGGCGAAAAAAAATATTCATTTGTTTTACTGCATTGTACACAAAAAATTGTCTGTATTAAGTCAAAAAAAATTTTTTGGTACCACCGAAATTAACGAAGTTATAGCCATAGTTTGAAAATCGCATTTTCTTGTTTTTTCAAGATAGCGTTGGAACGATGCGATATTCAAATATTTTGTAAATGAATTATTAATAAACTACTTTGTCCATTTAACCGACTTTCTATCTCCAATAATAACAAAGATACCCATACAGTACATCGTCAAATGGGATACCCTGTATAATCCAATATCACAAATTCATCAAAATATCAATAGCAACTTTATTATTTTAAATGAGCGCCATATTGGATTTTTAAACAAATAAATTGCATTTTCTTTTCTGCTTTCAAATTTTAAGTAACATACTATGAACTATTTGACATTATTTTGACACGATTCAAGCTGTAATGGAACTCAAATTGGGACACCCTGTATATTTTTTTATATGTCGATATAAACGAAACACCCTGTATGTAGGTAACTTACAATAATTTATCACTTATAGTATTTTTTTTTTAATTTTAAGTGATACAATCGTTTTCTTTTTTGAAAATGGAGTGTTTTTTAAGTGTTTACTTCCAGAACAGCTTGAAATTTTGTGACATCTCAATGGATAAATAGAAAACATAAGATTGAGTTTTAAAGTGCAAGATGCTAGAAAAATTTAGTAGGTACATTAGGGAAGGGAAAGTAATGAAACAGATGTTTTTGTTTTTATGTTAAAAAGGGTTTCAGCTGGTACAAATTAAGAAAATGGATGAACCACAGACACTATTAATTTTTTCGTTTAAATTTTGTGTCAAATTCATAAAATTATTTGAAAAAAAAAGAATGCGTTGTTGGGTATCAACGTAATCATTGTACAAATATTGGGGAATTATTGCGACAATCGTTGATAAAAAGATTATACAACTTAAAAAATCAACATGATTACGACATCAACAAATCTATTATTAAAGTGTTGACCCCAGTGAACTGAGCTGCTGGCACACATCTTGTGAAATAGGAATCAATTAAAATTGTTGTCCCAAAAATTATTTAGGGCGGCGTTTTTTGATCACTCTGTGATATTTATGTGAAAATCGTAACTTCCGGTATATTTGAGGTCAATAATATTTCGAGTGATAATCGTACTAAAATAAAATGAATAATTTAAAACCGTTCACGCTGATGTTTTATAATTAGCAAGTGAGATGTCCCAAAAATAAACTCGGAGCTTTAATTTGACCTAAAATCGGCACAATCAACTTTCGCTAGTTAAAAAACTGAAATTTGAAAGTGTTTTATTATAAAAAATCGCATGTTTTATGTTAAAGCATTATTTAATTACAAAAAATTTGCACTTTGGTGACACGGTTTCCTTAAATTTTTTGCGAATCCAAAAACGAATCTCACGGCTTTAATCTTTAAGATGATATCGCGATTATTAAAAGTGTGTTTATTTTTATGTCGGTATAAATTCGTATTTACGTACAATAAAGTACGTTAAACGTTAAACGCCTTGTTTTGGTTTTAATTAAAAAAAATAATATTACAGTTTATTTTATGGTAATTAATATGTAGATAGGTAGATGTAAGGAAAGTGGAACTTACCGTTATTTTTTACTTTACGGTAAGAAATATTTTTTAATTAATTTAAATATGCAAAATTTACATTTTCAAATCGGCTATTTACTTTCTTATTACTCGTAATTTCAATTTCGTAATGATGTTATTTGTTTTTAAGCGCTTACAATAAAAGAATTACTTTTACTATTTAAAAATAAATACGTGAACAAGTGTAATGTAATGAGTAATGAGTGAATTAGAAAATTTTGCTTTCGCGCTAGGCTAGTTGCCAATTGCCAATTGCCAATTTTAATCAAACAAAGAATGTTGCGGCGAAATTAAGGTTAATTTTATGTATTCTGTATTCACCTAATCCACTCTTCGCGTTTAATATGTAATAGAAAGTTTTTTCATTTTCAGATTTATTTTTTCAAACGAACTAAACTTTTTTAAAATTATTTAATCAATCTGTATTAGAAATCTTATTTAGTTATTTGGATCAAATATTTCATCAATAATCTTGCTCTCCTTGTATGTGCCTTGTCCCATGCCGATGAACTATTTCTTAATTTACATTTTCTCTTTTTATTCAAATTCACTTCAAAATCGATCTCGACACTAAATCTTGTGCAATCACCAAAAATACTACCTTCTATTATACTTTCATTAAATTAATTCCTACATTTCTCATCCTGTCTTGTTTTTCTTTCGAACCAATTGATACTTCAGTCTTCTTTTATTAACCTACTTTTTTAACAAGACCAAATTACACAATTGCGTCACTTACTCTCTTTTTATTAGTTAGAAGTTTGGCTGCACGTGTCAAGTCTCTACCATGTTTCTTTCAAAAGTTATGAATTTTTGATATTAACATGAGTTTTTGGGGAGTAAAATTTTTTGCGGACGTGTAGATGGCAGGTGAACCCCTACATTTCATCCATTTTTTATTATCTTTCATTTGCGGGGTCAATTTTGAAAAAATTCGAAAAAAATTTTGTTGACATATTTTTAATGGAAATCGGTTTTTATTTTTTTCTCGAAAACTATAAAAGTTACTGGTTTCAACTTTTTTCCAAAAGTAAACACCATGAATAGACGCGTTTTAAAAAATATTTGGTTAAAATCGGTTAAATAGTTTTTTTGGAAAAAATTCGCAAAGTTTTGGCAAAATTTTGGTACAAATACGGTTCTGGACGGCGCAATTTTAAACCCAAAATTAAAACTTTCATGGAATTTGGTGAAGGAGGTGACTGTGCGAATTTTAAGCTATTAAACGTCTCGGTGGTGCTAATAGTTTCGAAGATATTAATTATTTTGTGAAAAGTGAAAAATTTCAGACCGAAATTTTAGCTCCAAACGGAGATTTTCCTTATTTTAGCTCCATTTTCGGTGATAACTCGAAAACGGAAAGAGATAGCGAAGTGATTCTTTTTTTGACGTAAAGTGGACTTAAACAGCTTTTAGGGAAGGTGCACAAAGTAGGGTTGAAAAGTAATATGAAGGGCGAATTTGACCCATAAATACGACTTTTAAAAATGCGATATAAAAAAATTTTTTTTTCGTTATTTTTTCGAAATTTAAAATACCCTATGCGTGGGAGCTTTTGGTTCAAAGAGTAGATTCTGAAGTATTTTTAAAATTGAAAAAGTCACCCGGCGGGAGCCACTCACCCCTAAAATCTTCTTAAAATCGGACGAAAAAAAAAACACACTTTCGGCCGTTCCTCGCAAAAAACGTCCGAATTCAAGGTAAAAATACAAAAGGAATCGTATCTCCGTCTTCAGAATCCGGTCCCCCATAACATACTAAAATTTGGTGCGATTCGGGGTGAATTTCGGACGCTTAGGGAATGAACTCGATTTTCCGATCGAAAAGGGACATTTAAACTTTTTTCTTAAAATTTTCTCCTCCTTACTCCTTTCAACTCTCTATGAAAAAAAAACGCCTTCCCCATTACTTATGGTTTTAGTATTATAAAAAAAAATAAATATGTTTGTGTTTAATTTTTCTACAAAAGCTTTTTCTCTTAATCTTCTTAAAAGTGATACATCCTCCAATGATAGAGAAGCTCTGCCCAACAGCAATATCTAAACTTTTGATTTTGATCACCTTTGAAAAAGTTAATCTTGTCTGTCATGTCAACTTCTTCATTATCTGGGTCGTTCAATTCATGAGAGTTTCCTGAATGATTATCTATTATTTCTTCATCCGTAACCATATTGTAATTCTCGTCTACTCCTAAAGACCATTCCATGATTTCTGCAACATTTCGTCAGGAATAACTCGTCTATATAGGTTTGGAATTATAATTTTATTTCGTTACCGAAGTTTTTCTAATGGAGTAAGATGCTCCTCATCCCATGCACCATTATCTTCTAAACTTGTTGGGTTGAAGATGACCTTAAATATAATTTTTAATCACACTTTTTGGTTCCATCATTCGGTAATCATATACCCAACATCCTGAATGCAAATAGTTTTCAATTTTGACGAAGTGTCATCACCAAGCATTGAATTTAATTGCATCAACATTTTTTTTATATACGTCCTTCATGGATTTAATAATTTGTTGATCGAGCGGTTGAATGATAGATGTTACATACCGTCAACTGATGACAGCTCACTGGAATTATTAGATGTGTTTCTTTTACCAAAATTTTACTGATTTGTTCGAGCAAATCACTTCCTTCTCCTTTTAGTTCTATAGGAGAACATGAGACAGAATATGATTTGCTCATATTTGCTCGAGCAAAGTATGTAAAAAAAAACACAACTAATGTAGCAGGAAGTATTGTCGAGTAGCAATACAGCTTAGGTTCAAGATTTTGGTCTTGAAGATATGTTGTGATTTGTGGTATAAACTGGTTCTGAAACCTCTCAGTAAAGAGGGCTCTAGTTTGCCCACCATTTTTTGAAGAGCGATAGTACATCTCAGGTAGAATTACATTTTTGAAAGAGCGTGTTTTTTTTAATTTTCCAATGACCATCAAACACATGGCATTATTGTTAATCTTTCTTTTGAATTTTTCCTTCCAGGTGCACATTTATCATTCAGGGTATCTAAAGTTCGGCAGTTCAGATTTTTAAAAAGTAAAGTCTCGTCTACATTATATATTTGATCATTTTTTTTAATTTTAAGGTAACAAATGTTGTAATGTTTCAATAAATGGATGTACTGCAGATTCGATAGAAGACAGTTTTTCTCCTCAAATTTTTAATGTCAAAGTTGCTTTTATCAATTACTTAGACGAAGTGGTGCAAATGTGGAAACCCTGTTACTATTCTTTTAATATCTTTTTTAACCATGAAACCTTTCAAAAATCTGTATAACTTTTAAACCAAAAAAAAAAATATCAAAGCTAAATTTATTATACATTACTAAAATATATAAAGATTTAATACCCAGATTCAGTTTAAATCATTTAAGTTTAAAGGCCTTTTAATTTAAATTTGTTATATGGGCTGTAATGGACAATTTCCATGGTTTTCTTAAATGTTTCTAACTAAAGGCCTTTAAATTTTACCAGACACTCCTTATAAGACTATAAAAATTTTTACATTCTCTAATCTATATACAATACACTCCCAGTTTTATGTTTCCACATTACCAACATCGTCATTGTAGATTTTAACATTATAACTACGCTAAGTTTTCAAGTTTTTAATTTACTTAATTGCACAAGCATGTACTGTTTTCTTTCCTCAACAATGCTTGCTGGAGCATTATTAATTATAACTTAACAGGTTATCTGATTAAAACAAATTTGAAAACTTTTCTTAAAATATTGAAAAGTTGAGAAAATCTTTGAAAGAACCACTGACAACACCATGCGGACCCACTGCCGGCAATCCTAGGAATTGCAACACCTGTCAAGCTCTACAGGCAACGTTTCCACATTACCACCACGCTTCCATTTTTGCACCACTTCGTCTACTGTATAAGCTAAAATTTCATAAAATTCACTAAATTTAATGAAATTTATTTTTGTTTAAATGGAATTAGAAATACATTTATTTTTTTACTTGTTAAAAGTGCACCCCTTTAAAATTTTCTGGGTACGCCACTGTCGGAATAAATCCATAAAAAGATTCGAAACAGTCTTATTTATTAGGTTTCGTGAACATACAACAAATAAAGCAGTTTTCAAATATTTTTATTACGAAATAAAAAAGTTACCGCACGTTTTGTGTTATTTAAAAAAAACATGTTTTCGTAAAAATAACGTTTTTTTGTAATAATTTCGGAATAAATTCAAAATTCGTTAGATTTCATGAAAATTTCAATTTCAGGATGATGATGACTCTGATGTAAATATTTGTTGAGAAGGATTTCGGTAAATATGAGGATGATGATGGATGAAGATGAGATGGAAGACAATGATGATGAAGGAACAAATGAGGTTGATTCAGGTTATTTGAGAGAAATCAAGAGGAAGAACATAATGTAAAAGAAACTAAGAAATCTAATGTTACTAAAGAAAGACAAAACAGAAACTCCTTTGAAAAAAGAAACCCCAAATAAAGCAAATCCAAAATTAGGAAACAAAGAAAAGAAAGTACTTCCAAGTTGGTGTTTCAATTGATGATACTGTTCTTGGAGAGGGGCGCATTGCTAAGCCAAAAAGTTAATGAAATAAACGACTTTTTCAAAAATTGCATTTTCGGTTTTTTTCGTTTAACTTCGGAATGGCTCGAATTTTTTTTTTTTTAAAGCATCTAAATGAGTATAAAAAACTGCAAAACACTGTCCATTTAATCGAATCTGTAACTGTATTATAATAACAAAGATACCAATGCAATGCAACTCAAATTGGGACACCCTGTATAGGGAACACCATTTGAAATAACAAAGTTTGGTGTAGTTTGGACAATTTAGCGAACACTCTGTATAATAAAAATATGTAAAAATGTAGTTAATTTAATTTTATGAAACTTTTATTTAAAACATTTTTTTAAATTTTTTTGTGGTTTAAAAAATATTCCAGTAATATTGAATAATCCTGTATCTTTCTTAAATCTATATACAGGGTGTTTCATTTGTGCGTCCAAAATAAAACAAATTTAATCCACAAAAAATTTAAAAAAATGGAGGAGTCTATATTTATTTTAATTAAGAATTTAAATTTGTCGAATTTAAATTAAAATTTAGTATCGAAATAATTTTTCGAAATTTCCATTTTATTATTCGCGCTTGAATTAATAAAGCGCAAGCAAATTATTGCCAAATTTCTTGTTTTTTATTTCATGATTCGCGCTTTAAATCAAAAAATCACCTGCGAAATTATTAAAAATATTAATTCGCGTTGTAAAACATCGAAAAAATATTTAAAAAATTAAAACAGCATCATTAATCGAAAAAGTGGCGTCTGATGACATTAGTTAACACCAAAAGCTGCAAGTACCATCATCAAAATTTAAATAATTACATGCAAGTAAAGCCTGGGTAGAATTAACAATTGTAACTTATAAATAAACAAATGAGTGTAAATTAGGTCATTTCGTGCCACATAAAAGCAGGGAATAAAAAAATTATTGATTAACAAAATTTTAAAAAACCATCAAATATTTCTTATGAAAGTTTAAAGCGTAAAGCATGTCAATAAATTTACACACAATCGTAAAATACATAATTTAAAAACAATATTTAAATATGCTTATATTTGTTAAATAACGTATTTTGAGTGTAATTAATAACGTAATTCTTTAGTAAAAATTTTTTATTACAATTTAGTCAGTAATTTGTGTAAAAAAAATGAAAGCTCATATACAGAGGGGTGCATAAAACACGGCGTAGCTTCGTTATTTCTTATCCGATTTTAGTAAATGATATGTCAAATTAAATGGTTTGAAGAATACTACTATCAGATAATAAAAGATTAATTTTATTTTTGAAAACATCAGAGGAGGAGGAGGCAACTTTTGTTTTTCAAATGGCAACATATTTTTTTCAATTGAAAAAAATCATTAACAAAAATAATCTAAACCAATTATACCAATTTAAATTTTTTTTCCAATTTTTTTTATTATTATTAATTTTTTTTAATTTAATTCAATTGTTTTTTTTAATTTTGAATTAAATTAAAAAAATAATAATAATCATAAAAAAATAAGAAAAAAATTATTGGTATGGTTTAATTATTTTTGTTAATTATTTTTTCAATTGAAAAAAATATGTTGCCATTTAAAAAATATTTCTTTAAAATCGGTTGATTAGATTTTTTTTAAATCACAAAGTTCATACCTGAAAACAAAAATAGGTATCAAAGTGATCTTTTTGTTAAGAAGAAGACCATAAAAGCTTTTTGGGGAGGTGTAAGATTGCGTAGGTGGTTTTTTGGTTATTTTTATTTTTAATTTGAATAAAAACAAAAGTGGCTAAGTAATTGATCTCGTGATTTATGAATTCAAGTTTCGATAAAATGATGTATTTGTAATAATTTTGAATAATTTATAAAGTAGCTAATGTAATGTGTATGAGTGCCTGTGGTTGAAATTTTTTGAAAGGTCACTTAATGATTTACATTAGTAAATAATTTGAATCAAGTATTTTTGCTTAAATTTTGAATAAATATTTAAAAACGACCAAAGAGGTGAGGTGATTTGTATTGGGTTGTCTGGCTTTCAAATTTCAAATGTCAAGGTTAGCTCATTTGTTTTGATTGTATGAATTTGAGTTAAATTTAGGGTAAAAATAAAAAAAAAAAATAAAAAAAAAATGATTTTGTGTTTAAATGATGATATAATTGAGAGGGTTTTTTGCGTTTAATTTTGGGAATTAAAAAAATTAGTGCACAATAGTGATATAAAAGAATATAGTCAATTGGTGGGCAATTATATTCACCTTGACCTATGTTCCAAAAGTTACTAAATTTGACCGTCTATCCCATTAAAGGTCATCTAAAATTTTAAATTTGAAACTATTATAAATTTAAATCTTAAGACTGTCTCCGTTTGATGATAATGGGTGTGATAAGCGTCTGGGGTATGTAAATAGAATTTATAAGAAAGAAATAAGTAAGGTAATAATAACATAAAATCTTATCTAATGTTAATACGATAGGAAGGTAGAATTGTCTACGAGTCTACGGTTTTAAAAAGGTGTAAAACGTAAAACACGTTAGTGCTTATTAGTTCAGTCAATTCATTTGAAACGAGATTTCTTGTGGAAAGCGAAAGTTCATTCACTAGATCTGCGATCTGCGTTCTCAGATGTGTGTACATAGATGTATTAAAAATAAACTATTGCTAAAGAGTGGATTTTAGAGTAGATGGATGAGGTTCGGTGTAATTTTGGGTATAATGGGGGTGGTGGTAGGTAAAAATAACTTACTTCACACAAAATTTGGGTGGTTCAATAAGTGGTCCTGGGTTATGATGAGTGGATTTGTTGGACACAACACATGACCAATAAATAATCACCACACGGGCATACTGAAATACGGAAAACTTCAACGACACGAATGAAAAGTTTAAGCAAAGCTACGGAGAACACGAATAGGTCGAATAGGAATAGGAATACCGTACGGTCTACGGTCGGATTCCATCGAAATGAAAGCGAATGAGGGAAGTCGAAGGGAGAGCGAACGACGAACGATCTACGATCTCCCGTCTCTCAACTTTACGGACTTTACATGTACAATGTATGCAACAACCAAGTACAACGAACGGATCACGGATCAGCCGGATCCGAACGGAACGGAGGCGGCGGGGATGGGATAGATGCACGTATTCTTGTCTAGACAAACCGTTCGTTTACCATACAACAAACCATATTCTAAAATAGTCACTAATGCTACTACACTACCTACTACCATTACCAAACCAACCGATATCAACAAGCCTGCGCACGAAATACAAAATATAGCGGTTCGATCGGTTGTTAGGTTGTTGTATAGCGTTTTGCCACTTGCCACTGTTTAGCCACTGTAATGTGGAGTTGTATAGTCACCGAAGGAAACTTCGGATCGGATCGATCATATTCTACTCATTACATAACAACTAACACACGACTCTTTTCTGTTTATAATTCTTATACCTTTATACACTCCTCCCACAGTCCCACAGGTTCTACACACTACACATTACCACATCCTTCTTGCTCTAAATCTTTCACCCAACTCTCTCAAATCTCTCGCCCAAAATAATTCTTTTTTAAAATAACACAATACATTAAGTAACATTAACAACTCATTTTTTTAGAATTTATAGCTCTAACCTACTTAGAGGCCTTCACACATTAAACACACTTCTTTTTTCCAACCATAAACATCAGTTTTTTAAATTCATTTTTTATCAATTCAACAAGGCCTAAGGCCTCAACCGAAAAACAAATACCAATGTTTAATAATATGTACAAAAAAGATATAGGTTGTTGCATTTAAAATAAGAAAGTTCATGTAATTTCCGGTGAAACCGGAAGTGATATTGATTTTTTCTTATGACATCTAACAGCAAAATCTCAAATGTTTATTTTTATATATAACGTAATGGCAGAGGTGGCCCTAGTTTGGTGTACACCCAGTATACAGGGTGTCCCATTTGACGTTGGACTCTATGCGTATCTTTGTTATTATTGGAGATAGAAAGTCGGTTAAATGGACAAAGTAGTTTATTAATAATTCATTTACAAAATATTTGAATATCGCATTGTTTCAACGCTATCTTGAAAAAACAAGAAAATGCGATTTTCAAACTATAGCTATAACGTTATTTTCGGTGGTAACAAAAATTTTTTTTGACTTAATACAAACAATTTTTTGTGTACAATGCAGTAAAACAAATGAATATTTTTTTTTCGCTAACGGATTGACGGGAAATGAACCAAACTTATTTTTTAAACATATTCGGAATTAGTGGATTTTTCTGAGTAATTTGATATATCATATGAAATATTTTAAGAAAAATAGAAATCATTTTATTTTACTAACCAAAAATGGCCTTGAATAGATGTAAACTGTGTTAAGATTTATTTTACATTTAATATTTTAAACATTTATGTTATTGACAATTTACATCTCTTAAGTCCAATGTTAGTTTGTAAAATCAAATAATTTTTTTTAAATATGACATATGGTATACCAAAAAATATTGATTCCGAATATGTGTAAATCCAATATGGCTGCCATAAGAAAAAAATAAGTTTGGTACATTTCCGGTCAATCCGTTAGCGAAAAAAAATATTCATTTGTTTTACTGCATTGTACACAAAATATTGTCTGTATTATGTCAAAAAACTTTTTTGGTACCAAAGAAAATAAAGAAGTTAAAACCATATTTTAAAAATCGCATTTTCTTGTTTTTTTCAAAATAACGTTGGAACGATGCGATATTCAAATTTTTTGTAAATGAATTATTAATATTCGAAAAAATCTCTACTACTTTGTCCATTTAACTGACTTTCTATCTCCAATAATAACAAAGTTACCAATACAATCCAACGTCAAATGGGACACCCTGTATAAATTATAAAAATGAATTTTTCCAAAAGCACACCCCTATAATAGAGTATACATGAACAACAATTTTATATGAAAAATAAATTAAATTTGAAGGGCGTCAAGTTGCGTTTTTGTTAAATTTTTTACTACAAATACCCAAAAAATCAAATTTTTCTAGCGAAAAGTGTGCTTTTAAAGCATGTTGTTATCTTTTTAAGTCATATTTTAAAATTATTAAAAAATTAAGAAAAATTACACAGGGTGATTTTAAAGTAACGCATAAAAATCATAACTACCTTATTTTTTGGAATTTTCAAAAACGGTAAAAGGCGTTTCATTAAAAAAAAACTGTATTTTGAAAACCACTTTATTTTTTCGAATTTTCAAAAATAGCAAATGACGTGTCGCTTTGTTTTTGAAAGACTATTTAAAAATAAAAAAAAATTTCTCGGTTGGCATGACGTCACTATATCATAAAACAGTACCTTATTAAGAGTGTATTACAACGGACCAAAAAAGTTTATATTAGCGCCATCTGCAGGGTGTCCCTGAATAACTGTAACAATTTTTTTGTGGTGATAGAGGAAGTGAAACTAAGCATTTCCTTGTTTAAAAAGTTACACCACTTCAAAAATTAAAAAAAAATATATTTTTTTGTAAATAAAATAAATATTATAAGAGATATTAATTTGAAATTTTGGCCACAGTTTTTTCACATAAGGATAAACATTTTCGGTCAATAAAAGTTTAAAAAATATTTTCAGAGGCGTTACTTGTGAGGGGGGGGGGGTCATCAACTTTTTTTGATCATATCTTTTGTTTCTTTACGTTTTTGATAATTTTAAAAGTACTAAAATAATCCTTGATCAATGTTCTATAGAAAAGGTACTCTTATTGTATGTCGCTCCGGTGCTTCATTTCGGAGTAAAAGAAAATTTTATAATTTATAGCTAAAAATATGAATTTAAAAAACATATTTTTTTTTGAAAATTTTTGATGTGGTATAACTTTTTAAGGAAGCATTTCCGGACAATACTTTATAGGTAAAAAATGCTTAGTTTCACTTCCGCTATCACCCCAAAAAATTTGTCACAGTTATTCAGTGACACCCTGTATATGTCATTAACTGAAAATCCAAAGTATACTTGAGTTAAGAGGAAATTACATAGGGTATTCCACAAAATTTATAAAAATTTTAAACTTGCTGTAACTTTTTTGGAAGCCGAAAAAAATATAAGCTCATAAAAATTTTTTTATAATGTTTTATTTAACCTAAAATTATAAAAAAAAGATTTATTTGTAGTATTATCTGGTATTGTTCTTATTATCAATTTTTTGTACTCATGTTACGACTTGAAAAACAAAAGTTGCCTATAATTTCTGTGATATATTTTGGAAAAACTGAATCAAATTATAGTTTTCTTTTTTTATGCACTCCTCTGCATTTAAGAGGGTTATCACCTTCAAAGTTTTTAACTGTCAAAATGCTTACGATTTTATTAATATAACAAATTTTTATGGTATATTAAAAAAACGCTCGCAAAGTTCATAAAGCTTCCAGCAACTTTCATAATAATTTTGAAAAACTTACTCCATCATCCCCCCACTATATCCACCACATCAGGGCTCCCCAACTTTTAAAATGTAACCCTTATCGAGTTTGATATCATTTTGAAGGTAATAAAAGGAGAAACACATTTTTGGAAACCACAATTTTAGTTATTTCAAAAGGTCTAAAGGATTTCGTACAAAATCGGCAAATTACGATACATGTATTATTATCTTATTACAAGAGGTGTTCAAATTGTTGTCCTTCTTCGATCTCTCTCTAGTGATGGTAGAAATTTAATCTCGTATACGATTTTCCAATTGATTTATTATTTCTGGCATTGTTGCATTTTTTAGAAACAGTCAAAAGAAAATAAACCAAAAAGTGTTAAATCAGGTGATCTAGGCGGTCATGCAATAATATATTTTAATACATTGTTGTTATCTATGAAAATCGCCCAAAAATGCTGTTTCTCGCAACAGTTAGTATATTACTTAATAAAAAATCTTGTCTGTTTAAAGAATCTAAAAACAAAGAAAACTTCTAATAAAAACAATTTATTGTTAAAAAAATATTTTTACAATGAGCACAATAAACACAATGAATTAATTTCAATAGGGAAATTAAACATTTAACACTGAACACAGAACACTATGACATTGAACAACAATATTGAAGGTGATCTTTACTCTTAGAAGCGCCATCCTCTTCACCTTTACTCTCGGAAGCGTCATCACCTTCATCTTTACTCTCAGAAGTGTCTTCCTCTTCATCTTTGCTCTCGAAAGCGCCATCCTCTTCATCTATACTCTCAAAAGCGCCATCCTCTTCATCGTTACTTTCGAAACCTCCAACCTCTTCATCTTTACTTTCGGAAGCGCCATCACCTTCATCTTTACTCTTAGAAGTGCCTTCCTCTTCATCTTTACTCTCGGAAGCGCCAACCTCTTCATCTACACTCTCGAAAGCCCCATCCTCTTCATCTATACTCTCGAAAGAGCCATCCTCTTCATCGTTACTTTCGAAACCTCCATCTTTACTTTCGGAAGCGCCATCACCTTCATCTTTACTCTTAGAAGCGCCTTCCTCTTCATCTTTGCTCTCGGAAACGCCAACCTCGTCATCTTTATTCTCGGAAGCGCCAATCTCTTCATCTTTACTCTCGGAAGCGTCAACCTCTTCATCTTTACTCTCGGAAGCGCCATCACCTTCATCTTTACTCTTAGAAGTGCCTTCTTCTTCATCTTTGCTCTCGAAAGCGCCATCGTCTTCATCTATACTCTCGAAAGCGCCATCCTCTTCATCTATACTCTCGAAAGAGCCATCCTCTTCATCGTTACTTTCGAAACCTCCATCCTCTCCATCTTTACTTTCGGAAGCGCCGTCACCTTCATCTTTACTTTCGGAAGCGCCATCATCTTCATCTATACTCTTAGAAGTGCCTTCCTCTTCCTCTTTGCTCTCGAAAGCGCCATCCTCTTCATCTACACTCTCGAAAGCGCCATCCTCTTCATCTATACTCTCGAAAGAGCCATCCTCTTCATCGTTACTTTCGAAACCTCCATCCTCTCCATCTTTACTTTCGGAAGCGCCGTCACCTTCATCTTTACTCTTAGAAGTGCCTTCTTCTTCATCTTTGCTCTCGAAAGCGCCATCGTCTTCATCTATACTCTCGAAAGCGCCATCCTCTTCATCTATACTCTCGAAAGAGCCATCCTCTTCATCGTTACTTTCGAAACCTCCATCCTCTCCATCTTTACTTTCGGAAGCGCCGTCACCTTCATCTTTACTCTTAGAAGTGCCTTCTTCTTCATCTTTGCTCTCGAAAGCGCCATCGTCTTCATCTATACTCTCGAAAGCGCCATCCTCTTCATCTATACTCTCGAAAGAGCCACCCTCTTCATCGTTACTTTCGAAACCTCCATCCTCTCCATCTTTACTTTCGGAAGCGCCGTCACCTTCATCTTTACTCTTAGAAGTGCCTTCTTCTTCACCTTTGCTCTCGAAAGCGCCATCGTCTTCATCTATACTCTCGAAAGCGCCATCCTCTTCATCTATACTCTCCAAAGCGCCATCCTCTTCATCATTACTTTCGAAACCTCCATCCTCTTCAACTTTACATTCGGAAGCGCCATCACCTTCATCTTTATTTTCGGAAGCGCCATCACCTTCATCCTTACTCTTAGAAGCGCCTTCCTCTTCATCTATACTCTCGGAAGCGCCAACCTCTTCATCTTTATTCTCGGAAGCGCCAACCTCTTTATCTTTACTCTCGGAAGCGCCAACCTCTACATCTTTACTTTCGGAAGCGCCGTCACCTTCATCGTTACTATCGAAACCTCCATCCTCCTCATCTTTACTTTCGGAAGCGACATCACCTTCATCTTTACTCTTAGAAGTGCCTTCCTCTTCATATTTGCTCTCGAAAGCGCCATCCTCTTCATCTACACTCTCGAAAGCGCCATCCTCTTCATCTATACTCTCGAAAGCGCCATCCTCTTCATCGTTACTTTCGAAACCTCCATCCTCTTCATCTTTACTTTCGGAAGCGTCATCACCTTCATCTTTACTTTCGGAAGCGCCATCACCTTCATCTTTACTCTTAGAAGCGCCTTCCTCTTCATCTTTGCTCTCGAAAACACCAACCTCTTCATCTTTATTCTCGGAAGCGCCAATCTCTTCATCTTTACTCTCGGAAGCGTCAACCTCTTCATATTTACTCTCGGAAGCACCGTCACCTTCATCTTTACTCTTAGAAGTGCCTTCCTCTTCATCTTTGCTCTCGAAAGCGCCATCGTCTTCATCTATACTCTCGAAAGCGCCATCACCTTCAGCTTTACTTTCGGAAGCGCCAACCTCTTCATCTTTATTCTCGGAAACGCCAACCTCTTCATCTTCACTCTCGGAAGCGCCAACCTCTACATCTTCACTTTCGGAAGAGCCGTCACCTTCATCGTTACTTTCGAAACATCCATCCTCTTTACTTTCGGAAGCGATATCACCTTTATCTTTACTCTTAGAAGCGCATTCCTCTTCTTCTTTACTCTTGGAAGCGCCAACCTCTTCATCTTTATTCTCGGAAGCGACAACCTCTTCATCTTTACTCTCGGAAGCGCCGTCATCTTCATCGTTACTTTCGAAACCTCGATCCTTTTCATCTTCACTTTCGGAAGCGCCATCACCTTCATTTTTACTCTTAGAAGCGCCTTTCTCTTCATCTTTACTCTCGGAAGCGCCAATCTCTTCATCTTTACTCTCGGAAGCGCCATCACCTTCATCTTTACTCTCGGAAGCGCCATCACCTTCATCTTTACTCTTAGAAGCGCCAACCTCTTGATCTTTACTTTCGGAAGCGTCATCACCTTCATCTTTAGTCTTGGAAGCGCCATCACCTTCATCTTTACTCTTAGAAGCGCCAACCTCTTGATCTTTACTTTCGGAAGCGTCATCACCTTCATCTTTAGTCTTGGAAGCGTCATCACCTTCATCTTTACTCTTAGAAGCGTCAACCTCTTGATCTTTACTTTCGGAAGCGTCATCACCTTCATCTTTAGTCTTGGAAGCGCCATCACCTTCATCTTTACTCTTAGAAGCGCCATCCTCTTCATCTTTTCTCTTGGAAGCGTCACCCTCTTCATCTTTACTCTTGGAAGACACATCCTCTTCATCTTTGTTCTTTGATGCACCATCACCTTTAACTTTACTCTTGGAAGCGCCATCCTCTTCATTTTTACTCTTTGATGCGCTATCACCTCTATCTTTACTCTTGGAGGCGTCATCCTCTTCATCTTTACGCTTGGAAGCGCCACCCTCTTCATCTTTACCCTCGAAAACGCCTTCCTCTTCATCGTTACCTTCGAAACCCCCATCCTCTTCATCTTTACTTTCGGAAGCGCCATCACCTTCATCTTTACTCTTAGAAGCGCCTTCCTCTTCATCTTTACTCTCGGAAGCGCCAAACTCTTCATCTTCATTCTCGGAAGCGCCAACCTCTTCATCTTTACTCTCGGAAGCACCAACCTCTACATCTTTACTTTCGGAAGCGCCGTCACCTTCATCGTTACTTTCGAAACCTCCATCCTCCTCATCTTTACTTTCGGAAGCGACATCACCTTCATCTTTACTCTTAGAAGCGCCTTCCTCTTCATCTTTACTCTCGGAAGCGCCAACCTCTTCATCTTTATTCTCGGAAGCGCCAACCTCTTTATCATTACTCTCGGAAGCGCTAACCTCTTCATCTCTACTTTCGGAAGCGGCGTCACCTTCATCGTTACTTTCGAAACCTCCATCCTCTTTATCTTTACTCTCGGAAGCGCCAACCTCTTCATGTTTATTCTCGGAAGCGCCAACCTCTTCATCTTTACTCTCGGAAGCGCCAACCTCTACATCTTTATTTTCGGAAGCGCCGTCACCTTCATCGTTACTTTCGAAACCTCCATCCTCTTCATCTTTACTTTCGGAAGCGCCATCACCTTCATCTTTACTCTTAAAAGCGCCTTCCTCTTCATCTTTGCTCTCGGAAACGCCAACCTCTTCATCTTTTTTCTCAGAAGCGCCAATCTCTTCATCTTTACTCTCGGAAGCGCCGTCACCTTCATCTTTACTCTCGGAAGCGCCTACCTCTTCATCTCTACTTTCGGAAGCGCCGTCACCTTCATCTTTACTCTTAGAAGCGCCTTCCTCTTCATCTTTACTCTCGGAAGCGCCAATCTCTTCATCTTTATTCTCGGAAGCGCCAACCTCTTCATCTTTATTCTCGGAAGCGTCAACCTCTTCATCTTTACTCTCGGAAGCGCCAACCTCTACATCTTTACTTTCGGAAGCGCCGTCACCTTCATCGTTACTTTCGAAACCTCCATCCTCTTCATGTTTACTTTCGGAAGCGCCATCACCATCATCTTTACTCTTAGAAGCGCCATCCTCTTCATCTTTACTCTTGAAAGCGCCATCCTCTTCATCTTTACTCTTAGAAGCACCTTCCTCTTCATCTTTACTCTCGGAAGCGCCAACCTCTTCATCTTTATTCTCGGAAGCGCCAACCTCTTCATCTTTATTCTCGGAAGCGCCAACCTCTTCATCTTTACTCTCGGAAGCGCCAACCTCCACATCTTTACTTTCGGAAGCGCCGTCACTTTCATCGTTACTTTCGAAACCTCCATCCTCTTCATTTTTACTTTCGGAAGCGCCATCACCTTCATCTTTACTCTTAGAAGCGCCTTCCTCTTCATCTTTACTCTCGGAAACGCCAACCTCTTCATCTTTATTCTCGGAAGCGCCAACCTCTTCATCTTTATTCTCGGAAGCGCCAACCTCTTCATCTTTACTCTCGGAAGCGCCAACCTCTACATCTTTACTTTCGGAAGCGCCGTCACCTTCATCGTTACTTTCGAAACCTCCATCCTCTTCATGTTTACTTTCGGAAGCGCCATCACCTTCATCTTTACTCTTAGAAGCGCCTTCCTCTTCATCTTTACTCTCGGAAGCGCCAACCTCTTCATCTTTATTCTCGGAAGAGCCAAACTCTTCATCTTCATTCTCGGAAGCGCCAACCTCTTCATCTTTACTCTCGGAAGCACCAACCTCTACATCTTTACTTTCGGAAGCGCCGTCACCTTCATCGTTACTTTCGAAACCTCCATCCTCCTCATCTTTATTTTCGGAAGCGACATCACCTTCATCTTTACTCTTAGAAGCGCCATCCTCTTCATCTTTACTCTCGGGAGCGCCAACCTCTTCATCTTTATTCTCGGAAGCGTCAACCTCTTTATCATTACTCCCGGAAGCGCCAACCTCTCCATCTCTACTTTCGGAAGCGGCGTCACCTCCATCGTTATTTTCGAAACCTCCATCCTCTTTATCTTTACTTTTGGAAGCGATATCACCTTCATCTTTACTCTTAGAAGCGCACTCCTCTTCATCTTTACTCTCGGAAGCGCCCACCTCTTCATCTTTATTCTCGGAAGCGCCAACATCTTCATCTTTACTCTCGGAAGCCCCAACCTCTTCATCTTTATTCTCGGAAGCACCAACCTCTTCATCTTTACTCTCGGAAGCGCCAACCTCTACATCTTTACTTTCGGAAGTGCCGTCACCTTCATCGTTACTTTCGAAACCTCCATCCTCTTCATCTTTACTTTCGGAAGCGACATCACCTTCATCTTTACTCTTAGAAGCGCCATCCTCTTCATCTTTACTCTCGGGAGCGCCCACCTCTTCATCTTTATTCTCGGAAGCGCCAACATCTTCATCTTTACTCTCGGAAGCCCCAACCTCTTCATCTTTATTCTCGGAAGCACCAACCTCTTCATCTTTACTCTCGGAAGCGCCAACCTCTACATCTTTACTTTCGGAAGTGCCGTCACCTTCATCGTTACTTTCGAAACCTCCATCCTCTTCATCTTTACTTTCGGAAGCGCCATCACCTTCATCTTTACTCTTAGAAGCGCCTTCCTTTTCATCTTTACTCTCGGAAGCGCCAACCTCTTCATCTTTATTTTCGGAAGTGCCAACCTCTCCATCTATATTTTCGGAAGCGCTAACCTCTTCATCTTTATTCTCGGAAGCGCCAACATCTTCATCTTTACTCTCGGAAGCCCCAACCTCTTCATCTTTATTCTCGGAAGCACCAACCTCTTCATCTTTACTCTTAGAAACGCCAACCTCTTCATCTTTACTTTCGAAAGAGCCATCACCTTTATCTTTACTCTTAGAAGCGCCATCCTCTTCCTCTTTACTTTCTGAAGCGCCTTCACCTTCATTTTTACTCTTAGAAGCGCCTTCCTCTTCACCTTTACTCTCGAAAGCGCCATCCTCTTCATCTTTACTCTTAGAAGCGCCTTTCTCTTCATCTTTATTCTCGGAAGCGCCAACCTCTTCCGCTTTACTCTCGGAAGCGTCACCCTTTTCATCTATACTCTTGGAAGACACATCCTCTTCATCTTTGTTCTTTGATGCACCATCACCATCACCTTTATCTTTACTCTTGGAAGCGCCATCCTCTTGATCTTTACTTTCGGAAGCGTCATCACCTTCATCTTTAGTCTTGGAAGCGCCATCACCTTCATCTTTACTCTTAGAAGCGCCATCCTCTTCATCTTTACTCTTGGAAGCGTCACCCTTTTCATCTATACTCTTGGAAGACACATCCTCTTCATCTTTGTTCTTTGATGCACCATCACCATCACCTTTATCTTTACTCTTGGAAGCGCCATCCTCTTCATTTTTACTCTTTGATGCGCTATCACCTTTATCTTTATTCTTGGAGGCGTCATCCTTTTCATCTTTAGGCTTGGAAGCGCCATCCTCTTTATCTTTACTCTTGGATGCGCCATCCTCTACATCTTTACTCTTGGAAGCGTCACCCTCCTCATATTTACTCTTGGAAACGTCACCCTCTTCATCTTTACTCTTGAAAGTGCCATCTTCTTCATCTTTACTCTTGGAAGCGCCATCACCTTCATCTTTACTCTCGGAAGCACCATCACCTTCATGTTTACTCTTGAAAGCGTCATCCTTTCCATCAGTATTTACAGAAATGCCCAACGTTTTGCATTTGTTCGCAAAAGCAACTAAATCATCTTCAGCAGAACTTCCGGCATTTCTGTGTTGAGGTTTGCAAGGTGGATCCAATTTTAAAGGTATAATGGGATCAATTATCACATTTATCTTTCTCTTCTTCTTTTTTTTACCTGACTTTTTACGCCTTTCACGCTCTTCGCGCTTTTCACGTTTTTCACGCTTTTCACGCTTTTCTCGCTCTTTACGTTCTTTGCACTGCTTTTCTCGAGCTGTAAGCAATTTAAGCATGTGGCCCTTACCCCTTAGGGATCTTGGTTCTTTACCAGGTTCGGTGACAAAAAATGAAGTACCTTTTTGAGCAACTGGACTAACAACTTTTTTTTGGCCAACTAAAGGTACTGGCATCTCTTCTTTTGGTTTAGCTATTTTTACTGGATGATTATCAGCTATTTTTACTGGATGATTATCACCTATTTGAGGAGAAGTAGTTTTTTCTGAAAGATACTTATAAAATATCATATCATCTATAACAATTGGAACAATACTTCTGTTTTGCTTGTCAACAAAAGGTTCTGCTATCAATTTTTCTGTAAGCATTTCCCCTCTTCCCTTTAATTGCGATATTGATTCTATACGAGCAGGTTCATAACCTTCAAATGTTGTATCATCATGTTCATTACCATAAAATGTTGTATCATCATGTTCATTACCATAAAATGTTGTATCATCATGTTCATTACCATAAAATATTGTATCATCATGTTCATTACCATAAAATATTGTATCATTGGTTACATCCAGAATAACAGCTTCGTTTTGGTCATCAGAAGATTCTGGTTTCTCTTCTTTTGGTTCAGGAACATAAAATGTTGTACTGTTCCTAACAACTGGGATGATAATTTCGTTTTGGTTAACAAAAGGTGGTGGCAGCTCTATTAAATTATGCCAAACTTTCTTGCATCGAGATGAGGGATCATATAATGGTACATGTTTACACTTAATTTCAGGGTAGTCGTCGTATCCATTAAGCTTATCCGTATTTGATATAATTTGGTTCGTTTGTGTATATTTATTATTTCCACAATATAATTCGATTGATTTCAGGTCATCCATATCTAATATAATTAGGTTCGTTTGTGTAGATTTATCATTTCCACAACATAACTCGATCGATTTGCTGTTATTATTTCCTGAAGATATCTTCTCATCATCTTTGTCAGAAATAACCTCTTCTTTTGGTGGAGTTTTGCACTCACCTTCTGTATCAGTCATTTTTACTGGATCAGTATCTTCCACGTTTGATGCAGGTGTAGATTTCTTCTCGTCATCTTTGTCAGAAATAACCTCTTCTTTTGGTGGAGTTTTGCATTCACCTTCTGTATCGGTCATTTTTGCTGGATCAGTATCTTCCACGTTTGACGCAGGAGTAGATTTCTTCTCGTCATCTTTGTCAGGAATAACCTCTTCTTTTGGTGGAGTTTTGCATTCACCTTCTGTATCAGCCATTTTTACTGGATCAGTATCTTCCACTTTAGATGCCGGTGTAGTCTCATCCTCATCATTATCCAGATTTTGCAAAAATATAATAGCATATACAAGCAATATTATATAATACACCAACCATATTAAACAATCCATGATTCTAGAAGACATAACCAAAAACGATGTTATAAAACCTATTTCTACAGTAAAAATCAATAGTTCAAAGTGTAAAAATTATAAAAAGAATACACCAAGAACCCAAGACCCATTATCACACATAATCAATCTTATCTTTAAAACAAACAAAGTAAACGTTACATAAGATTTATGAAACTTTGTTCCTCGGGAAAGAACAGTAACATCACGCATGTAAGCAGGTGTATGTTTTAATTTAAAAAATAGAAAAAGCATGTTATTAAAATTGGCTAATTCGATTTTGACAAAGAAAATCTGAGTTTTTTGTGGAATGTCAACATTTAAAAAAAAAGTCCAACCAAATACTTTAAGAAATGTTCAACAAAATGACTACTTTGATGTTTTTCTAAAGTCTCATTGATATTCACGCCTGAAGATGACTTATGACTTAGGTCGAAACCGGTCAAGTGAAAATATTTGATATTAAGAAAAGTTCAGTTATGAGTCTCTCTTTTTATCCTCACACACACAAACTTATAAATAATCAACCATTCTATGAATATTCGTTTTTTGTTCTATGGATTTTTTGTATTTTAAAGTCATGAATATTTTGTATAATTATTTGTCAAACTATAAATTATATATTTAAAGTTTAATTTAAGAAAACCTTTTACCTTTAAGAAGTTCTCGACCGCACACAATTTTTTTTTATAAAATGACAGATGTGCTTGTTCATAGCCACCGCTTTTTTAAGATTTGAATGTGTGTTTGAAATTAATGAAATTTATTTGTTAAACCATAAATTAAATTAAATATTTAAAGTTTAATTTAAGAAAATATTAAAACATGTTACCTTTAAGAAGTTCTCCGCACACAAGAATAATTTTTATAAAATGGCGGATGTGCTTTTTCCTTTTCCCTTTTTAAGATTTGAATTTGTGTTTGAAACTATTTGTTAAACCATAAATTAAATTAAATATTTAGAGTTTAATTTAAGAAAACACTTTACATTAAAGAAGTTCTCGACCGCACACAACAAAAATAACTTTTATAAAATGGTAGATGTCACTTTTCATAGCCACCGCGTTTTTAAGATTTGAATTTGTTTTTGATACTCTATGGTTTATTAGTAGACGCGCAAATCAAACGTTTGATCTTAGACCAATAATTTTATGGTAAAGTGGCGCCATTACAATAAATTTGTAGCTAACTTCATTTAAGTTTGTATATTTTAGGCTTACTCGCTGGCGTAATTTGTATTTATTCCTAATATTAGTAACGTTTAGATAACTGATTTTTTATTTTAAGTTTTTATACTTATTTTTAAATGCTAATGCAGACCTTTGCGCCAGGAGGCTTAAAAATCGGTCACGATAACCCCCATGATGTTAGAATAAAAGGGGCCAAATTTCTTCGCTTCCCTTTAGAATCCGACCGATTTGCGATTTTTCAAAGTTACTGCCGCCGAAAACCCGAAAAAAAGCGAAAAAAATCGACCATTTTCGGGAATTTTTTTCGAAGTGTCGGGGGGTCCAAAAAATTTAAAATTCGAACCACACTTGGAATCAACATCCCTCTTTACATCGGAACCAGAATTTTTTAAATCGGACGAAAAAAACCACCCTTTCGGCCGCTCCTCGCAAAACACGTCCGAATTCGTGGTAAAAATACAAAAGGTGTTTGGTGTTCAAAAAAAGTTATTGGACATGGCCAAAATCCAACGTATAATTCTCTGAAGTAGTTAAAAAGGGCTTAGGTAAAAATCAACCATTTTCATAGAAGTTGAAATTAAAAGTTCGAAATTGTGACATAAAATAAATAATGTCCTTTGTGATTGAAATAATTTTTATAATAAAAAAAAGAAAATAACTTAAAACAAAAATATGAAATAAAATAAAAATTCAGTAAAACTGAATAAACCTTTTTTAAGTGTGCTTTTTAGCAAACTTCAGAGAATTGATTTAAATTTAAAAAATATATAATAAAGAAAATACAGGTTCTTCAAATATCATGAATATCTTGCAATTTTAAAAATGGTGTAACTTCTGCAAGAATCCTAAAATATTTGTTCATATGAAATTTTTAGAGCGACATTTTCTACTTAAAAAATACTGGAAAAAGTATAACACATTGGGTCCTAACTACATTTTTTTAGGTCTACCTCCTGTTAAGCGTTGACGGTCGAATTTTGCGACAGCCCGGCGCATACATAATAGTTTTTTCTTTTTTTTAGTAATAAATAAAAAATTATTATCTATTAAAGCCCCATTTTTTTTAGAAGTCACGTTTTAACATTAAAAATTTTGAAAAATGTTGCTAATTAAAAAAACTTTACATCTGTAGTAAATTTGGATACGTTTAATTCAGTATTATGAATTTTGAACAAAATTCGTGACCTTCAAAACATCTACGAAAGGGGGCCCATCACCCCCTTGTCCACGCTTGGGTGTCTTTTTAGAGTCTCTACTCTGTTGACCGAAATTCCTGGCTACGCCACTGATAGCCACCGCTTTTTTAAGATTTGAATTCGTGTTTGAAACTATTATTATAATGAAAATGATTTGTTAAACCATAAATTAAATTAAATATTTAAAGTTTAATTTAAGAAAACATTAAAACATTTTACCTTTAAGAAGTGTTCTCAACCGCATACAAGAAAATTTTTTATAAAATGGCGGATGTGACTTATTTTCATAGCAACCGCTATTTTAACATTTGAATTTAGGTTTGAAACTATTTTACAAGGAAAATAAATTGTTAAACCATAAATTTAATTAAATATTTAAAAATAATGAAAATTGACGATGATTAAAAGATTAAAACATTTTACCTTTAAGAAATTCTCCGCACACAAGAAGAATTTTTATAAAACGGCAGATGTGCTTTTTCCTAGCAACCACTTTTTCAAGATTTGAATTTGTGTTAGAAACTATTATATGATTTGTTAAACCTAAAATTAAATTAAATATTTAAAGTTTAATTTAAGAAAACATTAAAATATTTTACCTTTAATAAGTTTGCGACCGCACACAAAAACAATTTTTATGAAATGTCAGATATGCTTTTCCCTGGCTACCTACTTTTTTAAGATTTGAATTTGTTTTTGAAACTCTATGGTTTATTAGTAGACGCGCAAATCGAACGTTCCGATTGGAGTTTTTTTTCCGTCAAAACTACCTCGTAGTTTATAAAATTCATTACCTAATCTATATTGCATATTGCATAGTATAAATCGTATTTTTTTTAAATATTCAATATTCCCTTGATACGTACAAAAATCAAACTTTTGACACACCCTGTATTTGCGCTCAGAGAATTGTTAGTTCTATGGTTTATAGGCTATGGTTTTGAATCTTTCATGATTTTTTATTCAGTGAGTGTCGTTGAGGAAATTAGAAATAATTTAAAGCAAGATGTCTAAACGGCCTTATCCATTTGAACCTAACTGTGCCCCACAACTGAAAATTCACGTTACTGAGCAAGAATACAACAAACAAGACGAAAAAATCAGCAATGAGTTGCAAAGTTAGTAATTTAAGGTTATAAGACTAACTAGCGCCTGCTTTTAATCACTAACACCTAATATTAAATAAATTAAACATATTTATGTAATTTAATTAAGTAATTAAAGTATTACTTAGTTTATTCTTAAATTCTTAAACGCTAACTCATACTAACATTCAAGTAATTAATATAAAAGCGCTTAAACTAATACGACATCCATCCATAATTTATGTAGGCAACATTCTCAATTAATACCTAGTATTATAAAACTGATTTATATTAAATTTCATTTAATAATTGGAGTAGTCTCGCATTAAGTTCGCCCAAAAATCACAATGCGCAACACTTCGTTTTCATGAAGCAATGACTACGTTTATCTCGAGCAACTCAACCCAGCTTGAATTCGGCTTGGCTTGACCTCTACCATTTGAAGTACATGTAAAAGGTCAACTCAAGCCTGAATTCAAGCTGGCTTGATCTGCTCCAGAGTCATAGAAAGATAACAAAATAAATTAAACCGATTAATTTAAAATGTCAAAATTTTAGTCGAATTAAACTGTTTAAGGCGATAGTCAGCAAATTTGAGCACTTGATATTTGCGGGTTAGGTCATAACTTTTTTTCCAGTGGAGCTTTTTTAAAATTTCTTTTTTTGATAAACCAAAGAGTCTTGTGGCTACCAATTTCTTCTTTTTTTGTTTTAGTATGTCTAACGAAATACTCATAAGGCGGCAGTAAAAACGTTCTAAAAAACTAATTGAAATAATATTTTTTTTCCAACGCTAACAATAAGTTAGGGAATAAATGAAGAGTTTGGTGTTTTGTTTTTTGTTTCAAGTATATTTTTGAACTTTTTACAGCACTCCAAAAATTTCTTAAAATTTGAGTTAATTTTTGGGATGCTGTAAATAGTTTAAAAATATACTTAAAACAAAAAACGTGACGTCAAACTCTTCGTTTATATCTTAACTTATTGCAAGCGTTGGAAAAAAAATTTTATTTCGAGTAGTTTTTTAGAATTTTGACAAGAGACACTACGCGAACGTTTTTTGTAAAGAGCCCGTTTTGCTTATGCAGTATGAGTATTTGGTTTGACATACTAAAACAAAAAAAGAAGATTGGTAGCCACAAGACTCTTCTGTGTATCAAAAACAGAAATTTTAAAAAAACTTCAATGGAAAAAAAAAATATGAACAAAACCGCAAATATCAATCGAATTTCAAAATCAAGCACTCGCATATACTGACTATCCTCTCAGGGGCGGATGGGCCATAAGGGAAAATGGGGATTTTCCCGGTGGGCCGGTGGGTTAGAGGCTCGTCGGGCCGGTGGCGGAAAGATCCCAAAATCTTAATTTATTAAAAAAAAATTATTTGCAATAATGCTTCTTAAAAAAGTAAAAAAAAATAATATCTCAAAAACTGCTGGAATCATTTTAATTATGTATACTTCTATTATTTCGGGGGCTAGCAAGCAAAAGCTACTAAGTCAAAAAAATGGATTTGCGTAATTTGAATTTCAAAGCTTCGTAGCATTCGAAAAAGTAGTCAGGGCCGCGTTTCCCACTAGGCAAAGTAGGCACTTGCCTAGGGGCCGTAAATTTAGGGGGCCCGTTTTTGAGATTTTTTAATAAATAATTTATTTTCATTTTGCACCGATCCTATTATAAAAAAAATAAACAGAAATGATAAAAAAATATATCAAAGTAGAATTAAATTTTAACAAAATTTTCTATAATATAAGAAGTTTAAATCAACATGGTTAAAAAGTTTTTTTTAAAAGTACAAGTAGGTGCCAGGGGCGGATTTATATACGGTAAAATAATAGGGCTGAAGCCCAGGGCCCCCTCTTTTTTTCAGGCCCCCAAGAAAGCTAAATTGCAACTTAAAAAAATAAAAATAGACCAGTTTTGTAGTATCCCGGAGCTCCTATAGCAACTTTTGTCTCCCCAAGTGCTAAATCCGTCCCTAGGCAGAATTCTCAAATATATTTAATCGACCGCAAAATTAATTCTGGCGCACTTAGCTATTTGTTTATTATATTTTAAAAATCACTTTAAAGCTTCAAAAAGTAAAATAGTGCAATTTTTACAAATACTCATTTTTGTAATGTTTTCTTCTTGGAAACTCGGGTTTATATTTTGCAGTACTATCTAATTTATTCAAATCGACCGCAAAATTAAATCTAGCTCTTTTGAATATTTTTTTTATAATTTTTTAAGAATCATCAAGTAAATTTTTTTAACATACTCGAGTTTATATTTTGCAGATTTCTCTAATTTATTTAAATTAATCACAAAATTAATTATTCTAGCTTGCTTATTTTTTTTTTTTATAAATTTTTTAATATCATTTTATAGCTTCAACAAGTAAAATTAGTGCAATTTTTACAAATTTTTAGTTTTTTTATTGTTTCCCTTGGAATTTTTTAACAAACTCGGATTATTATTTTGCAGAATTCACTAATTTATTCAAATCAACCTACAAATAAATTTTAGCTCACATGATTATTTTTTATATAAATTTTTAAAAATCATCATGCAGCTCCAAACAGTTAAATAGTATGATTTTTAGAAAATCTCATTTCTTTTTAATGTTTCCCTTAAAATTTTTCAATAAAGTCGGTTTGACTTATTGCGGAATTCTTTAATTTATTCAAATTAACTCCAAAATTAATTCTAGCTCACGCGGTTATTTTTTTTTTACAAATTTTTAACAACTTCAACAAGTAAAATAGTGCAATTTTTATCAAAGGGTTATGATATTATTTGTATCCGTTTTTTATTTGGATAACCGCTTCTCCGCTTCTTTTTTGTTTCTCTCGGGCCATCGCATCGTTTATATTCACAAATTTTTTTTTAATCGAGATTTCGAACTAAAAAGAACTCGCCCCAAATTTTTCTAAAAGAATAAAGGTTTTCTGAAACAGAAATTACGAATTTCTTGTAAATTTCGTTTCTTTTCACTTTAGAAAGGAAAGAATTTCCTGGAATTTAAAGTGATGAGCTTTGAATTATTTTTTATACTTAAATTTTGGAGAAATCATGAATTTTTGAAATATGCATTTTATTGTAAATTTAAGTGAAACTCTCACAAACTTTAAAAAGTTCTACATTTTACTTTAATCTAATTGAATTTAAATCAAATTTTTAAGATTTTCAATGTTATTTTTTCTTAAATTGCAAGAAAACTAATTAATAAAACAGGCTGTCCCATAAATGGCGGAAGACTCTTTAGTACTTTATTGGGAACCCTTGGAAAAATAATAACGTATTGAACAACTTTTTCTTTTTGGAACATCCTGTACATATTCACAAAATGCAATACATTTGAAGATAATTTTAAATTGCAAAAAATCTTTTCCTTTTAGAAATTTATGACATTCGATTCGGATAGTGTAGATTTTAAATAAATGTTATACTCAAAACAAACAAAAAACGCAACATTTATTGTTGGTCGGGCGTCGGGCCCTGTTTGAAAGCGGGCCATAGGCCATTGCCTTTTTGTCCCAATGGGTATAACAGGTCTGACTCTTCAATTAATCTAGATTCTAGATAACTAATTCTTTTTTACAATAGTAAATATTAAACCAAAATATGTTATATATTTTTGATTTAGTGCCTTTTGCTTGCTGGCCCACGATTTAGAATAAGTTTTGGTAGTTTCATCCGGATGAAGAAAAAAAACTAAGAAATGGTGTTACATTAAAAAAATATGTTGATGTTATTTGAGGCAAAACGTTTTCTTTTTTAACCATAAAATGTAGACAAATTTCAAATTATTATTTCGATTTTCGTTTTTCCAGAGCACTGTTCAGATTGATCACAGGGTTTTTTATAGGGCTTTGGACTGGAGCTTGTGATGGCCATTGTAGTAACCGGATCTATTGATCTTCAGACCATTTACATACGAGTTTTGACTTGTATTTCAGGTCATTATTTTGTTGGAAAAAATGTTGCAAGGTCATTTTCTCATCTGCATATGGTACCATTATATTTGACATGATATCCTTGTACATAAATTTGTCCATTTTCCTCTTTGTACAATGAACTGGACCTATCCCATATCCGGAACAGCAGCCCCACACCATAACAGAACCTCCACCATGTTTGACAGTTGGTTTGGTGCATTTTGTGTGTAGCCTTTTATCCGTTGGATCGCCCACATATTTCATTCCATCGTTATTAAATTTGGATTTGTCATTCCAAATAACTTTTTTCCAGTCATTCACTGTCCATCACAAATACTCTCTAGCAAAAGTAAGATGGGCCTTTAGATTTTAATTTGGAAAAAGTGGCTTTTTGGCAGACTTTCTTTCAAATAATTCTCTCTCTATCAAACAATTTCTTATAGTATGAAATGTTATGGATATTTCCATAGTTTCTTCTTCTTCTTGGTGATATTCAGAATGACTCGATCTACACGTGGAGTAGTTTTACTACGGCATCCAGACTTCTTAATTATTTAGAGATATCCCCTTGCCTTAAATCTTTTAATTATACTCGATACAATGTTTTTCTTTAAAGAAAAATCGGTTGCTAGCACTGATTGTTTAACGCCATTGTTAAAGTCGTTAATTACCCATTCTTTGAGGTCCAAAGATACTGAAATACCACTACGGTATGTTTCAGAAGCGAAATACTTTTGTTCACTGGAAAAAAAAATATTTATTAGTAATCTCAGCTAAAAATTTTCAAATGCGATTTTTGAATTTTATTCGCCCTCATACAGTGCCGAATTAACACAGTAGCAAATGCTACATGTCCTGCACTTTGCGAGGCCCCATAATTTTTTTCAAATATAACTATAATCATCTTGCTGACAAAACATACGTCTGCAGAACTGTAAAAACCAAAACTTTGTCAAAAATGGGTGATTATATGAAAACCTCTGGTACTGCTACTGTTTACATAATAAAAGTTTTCTAAAAATTAAACAAAACATCAAATAAGAAATTTACTATGTCTGAATGTCAACAACAACTTCAAAGAGCATACGAGTGTGCCATGTGCGTATAATTTTAGTAGTTCTAGTATTAATGCCTCCCCTGTCAATAATCAGAAAACTTATTAAAAGTTGAATGATGTTTTTCGATTTTTTTATAAACTACAAATACTTGCACATCAACAAAAAATTAAGGGGGTAGTAAGGTTAATTCGATACAAAAAAGCATATTTTCGATAATTTTTTTTGTCGAAACGGTTAATATATATTTATTTCTACAATTACTATATAATAAAGTAACATTTGAAGAATATTCTATGAAATTTTCATTAATTTTTATGAAGAAATGAGCCATTGACAATGAATTTCCATCTCAAAAAAATCTTTCATTGCAGTGCTCTTCATAACTCAACACTGAATCATCGGAAATCAAAAAACTAAAATGATTTTATTAGTTGATAAGTTTCTGTAGGTAACAAGATCGAGTTTTTTTTCTTTTATTGATTTTTAAATTTTTTACAGCACTTAGAAGTGATAATACTGATTTTTCATCAAATAAATTGAAAATTTTGCTATTTTAAAATAAGTTAAAATTTAAAAACTAATAAAATCATTTTGGTTATTTGATTTCCGATGATCCAGTGATGAGTGATGAGGGGCACCGCAATGAGACTGAGACGTCCGCGGAGATTCGCTGTCAATGGCTCATTTCTTCATAAAATATAATGAAAATTATTATTATGTATTAATTATAGAAATAAATATACAGGGAGGTTCAATGAAAACTTCACAAGCCTGGTTTTCGGTAATTAACCTGAGTTTTTGGAAAAACGCTCGGACAGGTCGATTTTTGTTTCAAGGGGGATCGATTTTTACTTTATTACTCACTTTCAACCCCTAACTGGGGGTTGATATCAACTTAATAATTTCAAACGGCAATATGCGTCAAAATGTATAAAAATAAAAAGTACAAGAAACCAGCTTTACATCAGTGCCTTTATTTTTAAAATCGGTGCCTAACTCGCTGAGAAAATTACATTCAAATTTTTATTAGTTAATTAATGTAAATGAACTTATCAAGTCTGTTTTTCAGTATTTCTGTTCAGTTTTTAGAAAAACTGTTAAACAGGTCGATTTCCACTTCCAACCCCTAATGGGGGTTTTATATCAACTTAATAATTTCAAATGACAATAATTAAATTATTGAAATTATTAAGCTGATATCAACCCCCCCATTAGGGGTTGAAAGTGGGTAAGGGCTAATTATTAGAAAATCTGTCCCCCTAAAATCAAAAATCGACCTGTTTAATGGTTTTTCCAAATACTGAACAGAAATACTGAAAAGCAGACTTGATTTTGGCGAGACAGTCCTGATTTTTTAACATTTGTCCCGCGGAATTTTAAAAAAGTCCCTTTTTGTCTTGAACATTTTTTTCACATTTTTTTGTATTATTTGTCAAATTTGGTTTTGTTTTAACTAATCAAATCACTTCTACTTTTATGAAGTAAATTAAAAAAATGTATTTCTGTAGTAAATTTATAATTGTAATAAAATGATTTATTTTTTATAGAAAGAACCGTATCTCGTCTTTTTAACGCTGCTAATCCCGAAAGTGGTGCTGCTCCAAGAGTAAGTTGTTAATTAAAAGGTTGCGTTTGTTTAAATGTAATAATTTTAGGCTTTGCCGCCGCCACCACCACCAATTCCGAGCACACCTTGCCCAGAGTGCCGCATTCTTAAGCCATATGTAGCACGTTGCTGGTTTTGTGAAATTACCTTATGCGCAGATTGCGTTAAGATCTGCAACTTTTGCTGTGAGAGTTTTTGCTCCCGATGTACCGTAGCAATGTAAGTTATTATTAATATTAAATAATAAAACAAAAGTTATATACAGATTAATTTTTTCAGATATAGGGATGGCAAAAATTACACCTGCCTCACTTGTTACTACTAGACTAGTGATTAATTATAAAATTTAAATTAGCAGTATTGAGTATTGTTATCGAATACCTACTCTATTTTTGAGTGAAACGTGATAAAATAAACTACAATCTTAAATTATAGTACCTGGATTAATCGCACTCAATTTGTGATTTCATCTACATTACTTAATGTTTGTTACCTTTTTTAGCACACTCTTTTGACTGATGTTAACAACAAAATTTTGTTTAAATTTTAAATGTGATTTAAGTTGTAATTGTTCTAGTTTTAGTAGTTTTTGTTTCTAGTCAAACAATAATAAATATTTTTTTTTAATATAACCCATTTAATACCTAAATTTTTTCATTAATAAATTGTAACTAAAGTTGTGACTGAATGATCAAAATTATGTGATTAATGCGCACCCTGTTGATTATTCATTTATTGTAAAATTAATGTCCATATTGTAACTTCACACTTTTCAAATGTATTAGATAATTTATTTTGTAAATATTGGCAATTACGTTTAAGTTTTTTATACGGCTCTAATAATAAGTAAAATATTTGTCCATACACTTTCTCAATATAATAGCAATATCATTTTTTTAAACATATAAATTTTGATGGGGCCAAAAATTTTACTTGTTATAAACAACATTATTTTCATTTTTATAGTTTTAAATTAATCTTTTTTTTGTCATTATTAGCTTATGCATATTTTCACAAGGATTTGTAATAAGAAAAATAGGAAATACTTTACTGCCATATTTCATGTTTTTGAGAGTTTATCGTTAGCCTTTAAATATGTTCGTTGTAAATATGTTTACAATAAGGACTACTTTCAAATAAATATTTTATCGTAATGTTTTATTTTTTACTTTAAACTACCCCATTTTCGTTGATTTACGATTATTTTATAATTTTGACTTTTTACATGTTATAATTGCCTATATAATCAAAATTCCGTATGCAAGCATGGGCACTTATTACTGTTTCTTCAGTAATTGATCGATTTCAGGGTATTTGTCAACAATTACTTGTTTTCAAAATAACCTTGGTGGGAACTAAAAGTATTTTGAAAAAAAGTCTTAAACTGGTCAATCCTTATTTGGTGGGAAACCAAAGTATGGTCGTAATTATTTTTAATAATACCAAAAAAGCTTTACAAGGTTTTTTAACCTATGTAACCTGTTAAAAACATGTTTTACATGTCTAACGTGAAAATGTTATATAACTTCTGAAATATTCCATCAAAATAAAAAAAAAATATGATAAGAGAATAGTAGAAGCTTTAAAATGATGTATCACTCGATCCCTATTGCCATTTAAAATTTCTGAAGGGGTAGTTTCCCTACATAACGGGGTGAGAGGTTCTCCCTTGCGTTACTATAAAAATTAGTCCCCCACCAAATAAAAGTTGACCGGTTTTAGGTTTTTTTTTTTTAATTATTTGTTTTTAAAATAACCTAGGTGGAAAATCTTAATTGGCCACCCTGTATATAAATAAATAATATTCCATAATTCCATTTACTTGGAAAAGCGCCTTTGCTGATTAGGTACAAAAAGCATTTTTAGCACAAATTTTGATACTGACAAGTACGGGTTATCCTCCATTTTAGGCAATTGAAAGCGCCCTCTACCGGTAGTTAAAATTGCCAATATTTTGTATTTAGAGACACTCTTGCATATATTTCCTTTGTATTTTTTTGAATAGGACTTTTGAGAGACCCTGTATAACCTTTAATAAATCTAATACCATTCACATACCACAGATGGCGTTGTACAATTTGAAGTTTGTTTATCATTTCTCATTTCATTCTATGCTTGTGTCACTCAATGGTTTAAATGAGTTTGTTGTGAATTTGAGAATTTTGATAATTTTTATTATATTTACTTTAAATAAGGTAATTATTCTTAGGCAACTAAAATCAGAAGGTAATTATTTTCTTGGTTTTAAATATTTATTGTTAAAAGTAATAAATAAATTCTTGGCGGTAAAATATAACCTATAACCTATAGTTTATTTTAAGCAAAGTACAATTTGTATTTAATATGTTTATTTAAATATAATAGACAAATTTTAATAATTTCTTGCGATAACATGTTACCAAGTGCTTTATACTTAAATTATCGTTAAAGAATTTATCGTAAATGTGGAAAAAATATTAGGCGTTGTCATTTAAAATAATTGACTACTTTTATCCTGCGTCACTCAAAGAAGTTTGTTCAAATTTGTACTCCTCAAGCCTGTAGTTTTTCTGGAATCTACAATCGGATTAAGCAATAGTCCAGTTCTCTAAAATAATAGAATTGGAACGCCCGATCCGTTGCAAACATGTAAATTTAACGGAATAAATGGCGATTGGACTTTTAGTTTTACCAATGTTACATCTCTTTTCCATTTGAAACTACGTTTGAGTAGTCCGATAGAACTTTTAGCAGAATAAACACTTCGACATTTTGGATTGGGGAATACCGGATCGACCAAACCTCTTTAACTACTGCAGGATAAACGTAGTCATTGATGATATAAACATTCATGAAGTCGCTAAAGCGAAGGAATGAGCTCTAATTTCCTTCAGTAGCCTTCGTTCGCTTGGTGTGTACCCATGTACCTTTTTTATAGCTACTGCAAATAACATCATCAACATCGTTGCCCACATTTAAAATGGAATCCGAAGGTAACCCCAAGGAAACCTACAATGTCATTTTAATACAACCAGTGGACTTAATTTCTGATTCCGGTTCCGGTTCAGATGTAATTCGAGGCTTAAATACATCAGGTAATAAAATCTATAATAAGCTATGTACAATATGCTTCACCGAGATGTAGCACACAAAAGAAATAGTAAGGATTTTGTGGGGCTTGAAATATTGCTTAGTCTCGCGCACCGTTAATCAGTAGTGGGAATACCCATATTTAGTTCAAAAACCTTTATTGGCATAAACATAACTTATTACATTTTATCTTATTTCCAAAAACTTAAAAATAATTTATTTAAAAATAACTTATTTCCTGATAATTTTTTCTAAAATTTCCCATCCTGATACCCATTCATTTTTACAGAATCTCCAATTTCTCATCCTCTCCTTGTCCTCTGCACTCCAATCTACCTCCAAACACTCACACCAATGTTTCCTTTCCTTTTTCGCAGAATCTACATTTTCTGTAATTTTCACTCATCCAATACTTCATTCCTCTCTGCTCTTTTCCACATCTGAATCTTGCTATTACTCTTGACCACATTTGAGCACTCCTCCATACACACATATGTCTTTATATCTCTCATTATAATTGCTGTTCTGTATTTTTCCATAAACCTTCTCCCAGTTCATTTCTTTGGCCTGATTACCCCTGCTTAGTCTTCTTGGTGAGACATCTTGTACAATTACTGCATAAAATAGTTGATAAGATTTCACTAGTAACTCATTAAATGGTCCTAGTGCGTTTCGAGTTGTGCATCATCCCATTCGAAACTTATTTTCGTAAAAATTTATAACTCTATATTTATAGTGTCAAGTTTAGCATCCGATCTAATTATGCAAGATAAAACTGACTGTGAAGCTATTTCATCTACAAACTTGAATGTTCTTCAGGAAGACAGTAAATATGACTATCACATTTCCATTCAAAAAGTTGAAGTAAGAAAGTGTTGTTTGGTTTGCAAGCAGGTTAATTTTATAAAATTTATATTAAAGTAATTCTACCTTCAATTATAATTTTAGGCAAAAATTGTAAAATACAATTGTAAAACAACAACTGAACAATGTTACATTTGTGGTGATTTTTGCTTAGATTACTTGAAAGAGAAAGTTCATAGAATTTTCGTTCAGGAATATGAACTTAAATGTAACTTCGTAGCTATGGAGAGAGTATGTGTAAAGGTCAAGTTTGAAAGAAAGTGTGAAGAATGCGGAATAAAACTAAATTCTTCTAATCGTGTTAATAATGGTATTTGCGTTTGGGAAGCAATGGAATTTTGTAAAGAAGCATGTTTATGTAAGTATCATTCTTTAGCTTAAAATATTTGTTTAGTAGTGTAGTGTATGACAGTGCCTCCTATAATTTCATCCTCGAATTCTTCGGATTGTTACCCTTAAGTCTATGTCGTTCTTATTTTAGCGCTTGTTTTATATTTAAAATCCTTAGCGGATTGATTGACTCTATGCCAATCTTAAACCTCATATATCTCCAAGTTCCCTGTATTATCATTAGTTATTTTTCTTACAACACCACGATACTGTTTACTATCAAAACCGGTAGCTTACTAGCTGTTGTTCCATTATTAATGATGTTTCGTAAATATATTTTTTTGTGGTTATTAGATTTAAATTATGGTAATATCTACCGCAAGTAGTAAGAAATCTTTAAACGTTATATTGCTAGACGCCTTTAAAGTTTTAAGCAACAAGTTGATTTGAAAATAAACATTCAAGTAATCATTTTCAATACATTTATCCATTTCGAATGCGGTTAGAGTAGTAGATTTACTGGAGGATGGCTGAAGCCAAAGATATGTGGCTATAACCATGGGAATAAGCTGCTGAACAGTGCAACGAGTGTACCGGCGTCACCTGGAGAGAGGTGACTTCAGCAGGAGAGCCACAACAATTAGAGACAACTGTTTTATTAAAATACAGTGGTTACAAAATAAAGTATTCATAAAAATGTTAGCGACCAGTTTTCAATGCACACCAGTGTAGTTTTAGCTCATTTTTACTCTAAATTGTAATACTTACTGTATCCTTCTTTTTTTAATTGTTGTATAGGCTTGTACAGTAAGTAAAGTATTATTGTTAATTTTTAGACCGCTATCAAAGATCTATAAATCTAAATTGTGCTGAATGTGAAAATGGAGTACAATTTAAACATTTGGGAAAATATAGTGTACGTTTTGGGTCGACACTTCGCCAGTTTTGCAGCAATACTTGTTTAAATATTCGTAAGAAGAAGATTTGCATTTGTGTTTACTGCCAATCAAGTATAAGAAGATCACAGGCTGAAATTGGTAAAAAAAAATTTTGCGATGATTTTTGTAAAGGCCAATATCTGTCTTTGGAATCGGCGAAAAAAATTCCCTATTTAATGAATCCGAAGGATAGTTACTGTACTTTGTGTGGTAATACATCGATTGAAATTCAACTTAGGTATCATCACACGAATTATTTTTTCTGTAAAATGGAGTGTTTTACAATTTTTAAATTTCTAAAGAATTGTCAGGATATAAATAAATGCCACACTTGCGCCAAATATATACTTCAGGAATATTTGGAGGAAAATGCAATGTATTATGATAATCTAGTGCATTATTTTTGCTCAGATGTCTGCAAATCTATTTATATTATAACGCACCGAAAAGTTCTAGCCTGTGCTTGGTGCAAGGTTAAAAAATACAACTTTGATTTCATTAAGAAAAACAATTTTTATAACGATACTCTGTACACTTGCTCTTTGTATTGCTTGAATGAAATAAAGAAGAATGTGGAATATTTTAATAAGAAAAAAGTACTGTGCTACATGTGCAACAAAGAGAGTGGACTTTATAACATATTAAAGTTAGATGGCATGTACAGTGCTTTTTGTTCAACTGAATGCATAACAAAATTTCACTTTCAAAAACCTAAACCTCCAGCAGCACCCCCCAAACGAGGTAGACGAGTTAAAGGTATTTATTATAAAAATATAAAATTTAATCCACAAATCAAATAATCGTATATTTTCAGCTGTTTTACCAGATAAACCAGGACCACTACCAATAATAACAAACGTTTGTTCTCTCGCTCAAAAACCCAATAGACCGCGTCCCACTGAGCCGCAAATAAAAAAAATTGTAGTTGTAAAGCCACAACCAATTCCCATGCAAAGAAATATGATGACAATGGTTGCTCCAATAAAAATGGATCAAGAGTGTCAAAAGTCATCTGAAAAATCTGAAACTGCATGTCAAACCGATTTTACAGACAAAGGTTTAAATGTCCATCCATTACTAACTCCAATTTACATTCCTAATCCTGTAAGTCTTTGGAAAGCCCCGGTCCCTCACCCTGTACCTTTCCCACTTTACATTCCCTGCCCGGTTTTAATACCTTTAACGATTAACGGTTCAAAACATGTTTTAACTGAAATTACAGTAAGATTTGTGACTATAATTTGATTTTGTTTATATTAATTAACATTTTAGAAAGTTGAACAAGTAGTAAAAGCGCCTGAGGATCCCTTTGAAGCCGAGCTGCTTATGATGGCTGAATTAGTAGCGGCGGAGAAAAAAGAGGAAGAAACTGCAGTTGTAAGTGAGGATGAAAATGGTAGCAGCAGTATTATTCATGAAACATCTGAATCGAATGCGTTTGGTGATGATATGCTTCAAATTGCTTTAAAAATGGCTTCGGATTACGAAGAACCCCCAGAAGATTTAGAAGGCGCACTTACGATCAACACCATCACACCAATAACTATCACCGCTGAAGGTAATAATCATAATTACAGTTATATTATTGCCAACTACGGAAATCGAAAATGTTAATTACCAGCCGCGTCGCTTCGGACGCGGTCAGCGAAATCGTTCTTTAACCGTTATAAAGAGCAAAATTCACGGTACCGTGGTGCTCGTTATAACCGAGTTCGACTGTATTATTGCTTTTTATTTAAGTTAAATCATTGTAGCTAGAGATTCAGAAGATTTGGATGATCCGTCTCCTGTAGAACCCATCATCCATAAAAGCAGTAGAGGTAGAAGAAGGGGTTCTGGTAGAGGCAGGGGTGGGAGTCGCAAAAATAAGAAGGTGAACGAAATCGCAATTCTTGAACCTGAAGAACCGGAAGTGTTAATTTATGAACATGTAGAAAAGCCCGACGCTAATATGTGCCTGAAGGTAGGTGGTTAGAAATTAGAAACATATCACAGTTTAATCGGTATGTGATTATAGTACACGTTTGGTGTTAATGCTTGGAAACAATGGGTTTTGACTAAAAATTCTGAATTGGAAAGAAAAAACCGTCGACCTAAATTATTTAAAACTGAAATGTTGCAATTAACTGCAGACGAGTTGAATTTTTCACTCTGCTTATTTGTGAAGGAAGTTAGAAAACCAAACGGATCAGATTATGCACCTGACACAATCTACTACTTGTGCTTAGGTTTGTTTTATTTTAATACTTCTAATATCTTATTAATTTTTTCTTTATTTTTAAAGGTGTTCAACAATACTTGTATGAAAGTGGTCGAATAGATAATATTTTTTGCGATCCTTACTACGAGCAATTCACTGATTGTCTTGATGAAATATGTGCTAAATTCAATGTTTTGTACAATGATTCCAGTAAGTTTTATTTTAATTATTGAAAATTATAATAAAATAATTGAATTTTAGATTACATTGTGACTAGAGTCGAGGAGGAACATTTATGGGAGAGCAAGCAATTGGGAGCACATTCACCACATGTACTTTTGAGCACCCTAATGTTTTTTAACACTAAACACTTTAATTTAACCGTAAGTTTCAATTTTATTATAAGTCAATTCCGTTCTTTAGTTTCATGGTAGTAAAAAGTGATTTTTATTGTGAAATAATTTTAGAACGTCGAGGAACATATGCAATTATCGTTTTCCCATATAATGAAACACTGGAAACGCACGGGTAATCAACAAGGTAAACCATCCGCTGTTCCAAGAAGCGTATTATTAAGATTTTATCCACCTCAATCTTCCGGTAAGTAATTAATTTATGGTCGAACTAAATTAACGAAACACTTTTCATTAGATGAAAATATAAAGAAGAAAAAAGTATACGAACAGCAAGAAAACGAAGAAAATCCTTTGAGGTGCCCGGTAAAGCTTTATGAATTTTATCTTTCGAAGTGCCCTGAAAGCGTTAAAACCCGCAATGATGTATTTTACTTAGAACCTGAGCGTTCTTGTGTTCCTGATAGCCCTGTTTGGTATTCAACGAGAGCTCTCGGAAGTCCAACATTGGAAAAAATGTTACATCGTGTAAAAATGGTCAAGGAGATTAACGTAGCTCTTTTGACAAATTAAATCTTTATATTTTACAATAATGTATCAGTATAATTCTTTAGTAACAATAAAATTATTTTATACGAATGCGTCTTCTTTCACTTTTGTGACAGTTATTTTTCTAGTCTTGTTGTAAACTATTTCTTCTTGTTCATCAGGTATCGGGTGCTCAAGTGCTTTATCTTGTAAAATTGGAGTTAAACTTAAACTTGGAGTTGGTAGTTTGGGTGCACTTGAAGTTCTACTTTCGGTGATCTGGAAAGAATATTTCAGTTTTCTGATTGGTAGAAAATAGTATATTGTTTTATTAGGAGTAAAAGATGTACTTTTTGTGGCGAGCGTGTAGGTTTGCGGGACGACCTGTGAGTCCAGCGGATACATGCGACCCACAAAAAGTTCTTTTACTCCGAATAAAACATGCTATTTTTTCTTCAAACGTCGAAATGTTTAAAATAGTAATATAATAAATAATTTTAAAATTTGACATTTAATTTACACACAATACAATGTTAGTGTATATTGGGTTGCCTAAAATTCATTTCTACTCGGCTCTTTTATTCCTTGTCAGTGCAAAGTAGTAATTTCTACTCCTAGACAGTACAAAGTGACACTAGAATCATCGAGTATAAAAAGTTACATTTTTAAACCTGTCAAACGTAACAAAAAACTGTACTTTAATGACGTTTGAAGAAAAAATACTTTACTTACTTTAGAACTAGTACTTTTTGTAAGTCTGTTTAAGTTTCCAGATTGTTTGATGGAATTTCTGTAATTATTAAATTCGTTTGATGATTTTAAGAAGTCGACCTTCGAAGCGCTTCCTCTAGATCGTTTATACATGCCATAAAAGTCGCTACCTCGACGGAAATTAGCTCTTCCTAATGAAGTTAATGATCCTACTTGGTTGTACTCTACAATCAAACTTAATCGCTCAAAACTAACCATGGTTGCTTGATCTACCATTTTCGGTTTTTCAATCAATCCCGATTTAGTATCTTTAGCCATTTCTAAAATAATGAATTAAAATATTTTGGGATTTGCTTGAATATTTGTAATTACCACCATCATCTGATTGATCCAATGTGATTTCACGAAACCAAAGGTAATAAAATATTCCGTAAAATACTCCACAAATTACTGCGGCCAGGCCCATTAATCTAAAAGCCTCTCTTATTCCAAATTCACCTATCAAGAGACCACCTAGGAAACTGCCACTTCCACGTCCTAAAATTTTTTTTGCTTAATTATAGAGGATGATGAGGTAATCAAATTTATCTATAATACTAAAACCGTAAGAAATGGATGAAATGTAGGGGTTCACCTGCCCTCTAGACACCCCCAAACAAATTTTACTCCCAAAAAAATCAAAAAATTTTTAGGTAATGTATCTCAAAAAATTATTAACTTAAAAAAAAATTAATATGTTAATATCAGTAATATTTAGAAATTTGTCTGCACGAATTTTTGTTTCTTAATTTTAGTTATTAAGCGAAATATGAATTTTTCAAAATACACCTGTATAGTCATTTACCAGAATGCCATATTTTATATCAAAATTCATAATTTTTGAACGAAACATAGTAGAGACTTGAATTTTTTTCTATTTTTTTCTACTTTCGCTACACCCTTGTTACCTATACTAAAATGTGCCATTCCGATGACTCCAATTAGAGTGGCTAGTAATCCTTTAGGAGAGATGATGGCGCAATACGTGGCAGCGGCTACCCACATCAAATGTACCGAAAGAGATTCCATGGCTTCAAATGGGAAACACCACCAAGCACTCCTAAAGATACATGCGAGATTATTTCAAATAAAAACCTTGAAATCACTTACTCTATAAATGAATATCCCACTAATCTAGCAGCGTGGGCAAAAAATGCAATAATGATAACATTAATATGTCCAATTTTCTTGGTAATATTTTCAGCCCCATACAAAAATGGAAGACTACTTAAAGTTCCAACAGTAACAGTGATACCAAATAAAGCATTGGGAGCACCTAAATCTTTCAAGTACAAAAACAAATAGTTTTCTATAAATCCCCAAGGATTTCCAAGTAAAAACATAAAAAGTATAAAAACTATAATTTCAGGCATTTTAAAAATACTAACTAAATCTTTAAAAACATTATCAGCCGGTAGTTTACTACCCAAAGGCATTAAATAAACTGAAATGGCCGAAATTATAAGCAAAACATCGTAAGTGAAAAATGCGGCTGAATAATTAGTGTACCCCAAATCTTTACTATTGTAATCAATTAAAGCTCCAGTTATAGGTGAAAATAAAGCCATCCCAAGACTTGAAAATAACCTTTCTTTCCCAAAATCCCCACCATACTTCTCAATCATAGTCAAGGCAATGGGGTCCATTATTGTAACCCCAACAGTCATCATAATGCTTCCAACAAATCTCAAAATAAAATAAATCCAGTAAGTTTTATTATCACTTTCTTTATAATCTGGAGGGCAAACTTCAGGTCCACCTTCTTGAAACCTGCACTTTTGTACAATACAATCGCCTGTCCAATCCTCTAATCTTTGTTTTGATGTATAATTTGCTCTTAAAACAATTCCACCGCATCGCAAATCACTTTCATCCAACTCAGTAAAATTAACACCTGCTTTGATTAATAATTTTTCAGTAAACCTCGTTTTAAAATCAGTGGCTGTATCGTCTTCTTTCGATTCCAATTCAATCCCCAAGACCTCGACGGGATCACCCAAATCCGGATGCATATCCAAAACGAATAAAACCGCCGAAGGTTTACCAGTGCTACAATTAAAAATAATTTTTTTGAATAAAATTTTTATAGCGATGAATTTTTACCCATTTTTACTCCCCAATCTGAAAACCAAATCGTCTTCCTCTCCAAGATCTAAAACACTACTAATACCTTTATCAATTATTGTAGTATTATTTACTTGTTTTAATAAGCAGTGATCAACACATGCATCCAAAACCACGTCAAGCTCTTCTTCTTCAGGACATTCCCTGCTAGGACAAGGACTCCACCAGACCTCAACGTCACCTTTAGGATGTCGCATTACGTAACCATCAGGTACAACCCCAGGTAATTCTCGATGTGGAATGAAAGTAAAAATCGAGTGATGGATTATGGCCGTTAGCAAAAATGATACAATAACAACAGGCTTGTATTGTCCAAACTTATCAACTAAAAATCCAGTCAATGGCGGTGTTAAAAACGTGGTTAACGGCAGTGTTAAGTAAATTATACTGATTTGACGAACTGTTAAACCTATGCTTTGCATGTGCACGGTCAAAAACGGCATTAAAGATGAGTTGGCTAAAAAATAGGCGTAATAAAAATTTTTGCTTTAACTTAATTTTACCTCCATATAGAAAGAATAATGTTACTTTTAACATTACTAGGTTTTTATTTATTGAAAATTTTCCACCCTTGGGGGGAGGAGTTGTTTCAACCGACTTTTCCTCCATTTTTATTAATATAATATTAGTTGACGTATGTTACGTATGTAACAGAACACATTAATCCAACTGTGGAAATGTTAAATATTAAGGAATGAATGATGGGGGATTAATGATGGCTTAAGATTGAAGATAGCGATGTTTAATTGCCACACTGTTTTTTCTCTAATCTGGTTAATGATAGTTAGCATAGTTTTAAATTTATTACACTAAAACAACAAATATTTTCGGTTATCTTTTTACAACCTGCTACTGTGATGATGCTGCCATAAAAAAAACGAATAAATTCGTTTCTCTGAAATATACAAAAAAATTAATTTTTTCCATAGGTAGTTAATAAATAAAAAATAATAATTTTTCTGGAAACTTTGCGATTTAAATTTAGCGCTCTTTGTTTTAGGGTTGAAATACATGACTTGCGTGTACGCGCATTGAGTGGCGCAACTTAAAAATCAATTTATTTCGCCAGCAGAGCTGAAATTAGTTTTTCAAAATAATTTCGTACGCAACATGTAAAATTTATTTCGCTTGCTAAAACTAATGAGTTGATCGTATTACAATAAGCCTGTGTTAATCTTATCAAAGTGACAATAATGATATCCCGAAGGAGGCATAATACTAGAGTAGCTATTCAAAGAACGACGACTGAAACTATAAGAATTGGTGAGTCTTCAGATGTTAACCATAGGCCATCAAACCTTCCTAGTTTACACAGCAAAAAGCCAGTGTCCTCGACATCATTTGTAGTAACAGGTGTTAGTTCCCGCGTTGATGGTACCACGTGCGATTCTCATTCTCCTGATGATAGCGAAGAAATTTCAAGAGATCAAACCGATTTTGACATCGACACTCCTAGCTTTTCCGAAGATACTTCTTATTCCCAATACACCGAGGATGTGGATGTCGACTACTGTGCCTGTGATCAGCTCATCTTAAAGCGATGTGTTAATGCTGTTATTAACGAGGAGGTACATGCTCAAACAACTCAACCTCAAAAACAGAAGGAAAATGAAAAAAACGACAACGAATCACGCCAGCCTTCCACTGCAATCAAAATAATGACCAAGTCATCATCAACTAATCACATGCCATCACCAGGGAGGTTCATAGGAAGATTTCAGGTGGTCAAGGTCGAGAGTATTCACCCCTTCCGTAGGGGAAGGTGGATATGTCATGATTATGTTGATAACTCAGAATATGCCCCGAAGGACGGTTATCAGTTTTTCGAAGGAAAATTTGTCAAAAGGAACGATTTGGGGGAGATCGAAAAAACTACATGTAAAAAATTAAACAAAAATTTATTCATCAATTTTTTAATTCTTATTTTTTAGTTATTTTTAAACCTTTCATCGGTGAAGCGCCTGAAGCTCAAACAATGCCAGAATCACTTGCTCTAGTTCATGGTAATATCATATTTTTTTTCATAAAATTTTATGAATTTTTATTCTTCAAAATTTTAAATTAATTTATGCAGGGTGGTGGATTTTACAAAAATTAATTTGGAAACTTTAAAAACTTTTAGCCCAAATTTTGGTCCACTAAAATCATCTTTCCAACACGAAAGTTGTGAAACACCCTGTATTGATGATTATTCATTTTAATTATTTCACTCCCACAAGAAAGAAAAATTAATGAAATTATTAAAAATTTGAAGGATAAAATAAAATGGTTGAAAACGAGTTGAATTTAAAATCTATCTATCTATTTTTAGATAATACCACCCAGTTGGTTTTTATGAATGCACCTATGCTACCATCATCGTATCATCCAATTATCAGAACAGGTACCCATTATTTTAATACTAAATAATATAAAAAATACAGTGCAAAAAATAATAAATGATTTATGTTAATTTAAAATTCTTTTGTTGTAGAAAACACTGCCGTTCAAAGTTTCCATACTCAAAAACTCGTTTCAACTACCCCTAGGCCCATTCTTAGATCTGGTAAGCTTTGATTAATTATTCATTTAGGAAGCCACTTCATTTATAATGGATCTCAAAGTCGAGCCCTATATTGACATAAAATTTCAATCTAAACCCTCCAAAATTTCATGGCCAACACGAGTTTTAATATTTCAGCTTTAACATCAATTATTGTCTACTAGACTTTTAGGTTCAAGGTTGTTATTAATGGTAGATTTCAGGAATTGATATTAAATTACATTTGTGTATTTCACCAAACACATTTTTTGTAAAATATCAATCTAAATAATTTAATAAAGTCGCGTCGTGTTTTCAGACAGCGGCGGACCCAAAAGGGGGGTCGGATTTCACCCCCCTGACAAAACATATTAACTGATTAATTTAATTTGTACCCCGTATATTTTCGGAAAATCAACCTATTTCTAAAACGTCTAAAATTTTAGGACTAAATTTGACTCTATACAGGGTGTTCCGTTTTCATGATTCACCAAACTAGAGCAAAAATGTAAGCGATAAAAAACGAAAAAAGTAGGTGTCTAGGTGCATTTTGAATTTTCGGTCACCAATTTTTGTAAAAAATCACAAAATCGCTAATTACTTTTTAACCAACCCAGTAAACAAAATACGACCCCTTTCGTATTTTTACCCCGAATTCGGACGTTTTTTTGCGAGGAACGGCCGAAAGGGTGGTTTTCTCGTCCGATTTTAAGAATTCCGGTTATGATGTAAAGAGGGATGTTGATTCCGAGTGTGGTTCGAATTTTAAATTTTTTCGACCTCCCCGACACTTTGAAAAAAATTCCCGAAAATGATCGATTTTTCTAGCTTTTTTTCAGGTTTTCGGCGGCGTTAACTTTGAAAAATCGCAACTTTTATTCTAACATCCTGGGGATTACCGTGATCTATTTTATAGCCTCCCGGCACAAAGGTGTGACGTCACGGCCCCGAGTCGCAAACTGTACAATTCTACCGTTTTTTCAGACGGCAAAAGTACCAAATCTTTTTGGCTTCGATTAGAAGTTCGGCAGGAGGAAAAAAATCGCGGTTGCTTTATTCCTCATCAAAATTCCACGTTTTACCTTAAAACGGGAGTTTTTTTTTTGATGCGTTTACTCTTAATGTCGTTTTGGTGCCCCCAAAGTGACGCTTTATTTTTCGCGCTATTTTGACGCGGATTTTAAAAAATCGTAACTTTTCATAGGAACAACCTGCAATACTCGGATATTTTTTATTTTACTTATTTGGTATTTATTTATGAGAGAAAAAATCGGCACCTTGAAATTTTTACCCTGTACCTTGGAAAAAAATCGAACGTAAAATGTTAAAAAAATCGGGTAAAACGCGGTACAACCTGGGCCCATCTGGCTCCCGCAGTTTACAAAATTTTTGCAATTTTCTTTCGCAACTTTAAAAAGGAATATTTTTTACAGTGTATAAACTACTCAGATTTTTTTATATTTAGTAGCGTTGGGAAATTACGTACAAATATACTCGAAATTTTGATTTTAGGGATGAGTGGCTCCCGCCGGGTCACTTTTTAATGGATTTCCAATTTTAAAAACACTTTAGAATCTACTGTTTGAAACGAAAGCTCCCACGCATAGGGTATTTTAAATTTCGAAAAAATAACGAAAAAAAATATTTTTTATATCGCATTTTTAAAAGTCGTATTTATGGGTCAAATTTACCCTTCAAATTACATTTCAACCCTACTTTATGCACCTTCCCTAAAAGCTCTTTAGGTCCAATTTACGTCAAAAAAAGAATCACTTCGCTATCTCTTTCCGTTTTGGAGTTATCACCGAAAATGTAGCTAAAATATGCAAAATCTGCGTTTGGAGCCAAAATTTCGGTCTGAAATTTTTCACTTTTCACAAAATAATTAATATTTTCGAAACTATTAGCACCACCGAGACGTTTAATAGCTTAAATTTCACACAGTCACCTCCTCCACCAAATTCCGTGAAAGTTTTCGGTTTAAAATTGCGCGGTCCGGAACCGTATTTGTACCAAAATTTTGCCAAAACTTTGCGAATTTTTTACAAAAAAACTATTTAACCGATTTTAACCAAATATTTTTTAAAATGCGTCTATCTACAGTGTTTAGTTTTAGTAAAAATTTTAAACTGGTAACTGTTATAGTTTTCGAGAAAAAAAAATAAAAACCGATTTCCATTAAAAAAATTTTTTTCGATTTTTTCAAAATCGACACCGCAAATGAAAGATAATAAAAAATGGATAAAATGTAGTGGTTCACCTGTCCTCTACACCCCCCAAAAAAATTTTACTTCTCAAAAACTCAATTTTTTTTTAGGTAATGTATCTCAAAATATAATTAAATTTAAAAAAATTTAATATGTTAATATCAGTAATTTTGAGAAATTTATCTGTGCGAATTTTTGTTTCTTAATTTTAGTTATTAAGCGAAATATTAATTTTTGAAAATACACCTTTACTCATTTATCAGAATGTCATATTTTATATAAAAATTCATAATAATTTTTGAACGTAAGAGACTTGATTTTTTTTTTATTTTTTTTTACTTTCTTTATACTTTAAATATAAAGTACTAACTTACACATTTTTAATTTGAAACGCTACACCCTTGTGTTTAACTATTTAACTATTTACAAGGTTTCAATGTTTCATTGCAACGTTGCATTAATGTTGCAATGAAACGTGTAAAATACGTAACGAAACAGTACATATTTACTAGGTTTAATCGACAAAAAACGGAAAAAGTAGGTGTCTATCTTTTTTAGTTATGGAGCTACAGCATTTTGAATTTTCGGCCACCAATTTTTGTCAAAAATCACAAAATCGCTAATAACTTTTTAGCCAATTTACGCAGAATTAAAATCAAATTATCACTAGAAAGCTGAAACCATCCTCTTTCAATTGGTAATGGGTCTTATCTATGAAAAAATTTAAAAAAACTAAAACTAAAAAAAAAATATTTTTTTCTCTTTTTAATTTTTTTTTCAACATTTTAACAATTGTTTTTATATTACTATTATTACCAATTGATAGAGGATGGTTTTAGCTTCTTAATGATATTTTTTTTTGATCCCTACACACATTGGTTAAAATGTAATTAGCGATTTTGTGATAAAAATTGGAGACCTAAAATTCAAAAGGCTATACTTTAAAACTAAAAAAGCTAGAACCCTACTTTTTGGTGATTAAATTTGGTTTAGTTTCTATCCAGGACGTTTGGTGAACCGTGAACGGAACACCCTGTATATTTGCACATTTTTGTCCAGAACTCAAAAACGAAAAGTGATAAAAAAATGATTCTTTTTTGGCTAAAAACTTATCTAAACTCCTTCCCAAAAACTTAGAAAAGTTTAATTAGTAAATTTAAAGTTTTTTTAAGATTTCATTTTTTGTATTGTTCTAATTAGTGTTGCTCTGAAATGAAAAGTTTCGAACATTTGTACGATTTTAATGTATTTACGTAAGCAGTTTAATTGTGGTTTATTAATAAACTAAAATGGAGTGCACTTCTGCACTATACGGTCTTCTTTGAGTACCGATATTTTTAGAAATGGGTAGGAAAAATAATATTGCAATTTTCTTCAATAAAATTGGATGAAAAATCCCACAAAATGACAAAAATAACTAATCTTGTTTAAAATGTCAAAATAATATTGATAATTAATGTTATTTAATTATCCCAAATGTTTTGCTGACGTAAATAAATGAGTGTATTATAGAATGTTATTTTTTTGCATTTTGAAAACCTGAAGTTGACAGGTCTTGACGTCAATTTTATCAAATTAATAAATTGTTATATTATGTCACCATCTACCCTTTAAGTATTAGGTAATTGGTGCCCTTAAAAATTTTAATTATAATTGGATTAAAATTTGTAAAATTTTGAGTAGTTTTGATTATTGCAATTTTTTATTAAAGATAAGAAATTTTAGGTCAAGGTAATTACATTGATTTTCAAATTGAATAGGTGAACGTCCTGGTGCGTAATATTGTCGTATTAACCCAAGTATAAATTAAGGGTTGATTTGGGGTTTTGGTGAAATATTAACCTAAATAATTTAAAGCAACAATTATTTTTTTTGTATTATTTATAAAACAAATTTAGTATTGTCTATGAAATTAATATCGGTAATATTTTTAATATCTAATAGGTATATTTCGTGATAAAATAAATTTGATGAAAGTGTTGTTTCTTGTCATGAAATAAGTGTCATGCGACGCTTTTGGTATAACTTGTTTGAATCATGCAATGAAGATCGATTATAGACATGCTATATATGATAAAATATTAAATATGGGGGTGAGTTTCGTCAAATTTCCAAATAAACCTCGTTTCGGAAGTGATTAAAGCGCACGCGCAGGTGAAGCACTGCGCGTATACATATAGCTACTGAAAAAAAGTATTTCGATCAATATATTCCGGGCCCTTATTACTACATTTCACTCCTCCATCCTTCAGACCAGACTCAGTAGTGCTGTAGTGCTCAGTAGTAGTCTGAAGTTCAGACAAATAAAGTTTCTCTTTTTATCGTTATGATTTCGTAAATTAACCATGGCCACCACGCAAAGATTCCAAATTCACAACCAAGCACAAGGGCTACCTATTTCGCCCACCTTACCAACAATAGATTTTAATGATAACAACTTCTTTGCTGTCTACTGCTTCATTAAAAACTTTGTTGGGTAAGTTCCTTTTTTTTTATTTTAACTCCAAAATCATCAACATTTTTAATGCCCCATAAATATTTTTAAAGAAAATACCCTAGTAGTACTAAAATTCAAAGTCGCACTTAGAGAATCAATTCAAAAAAATGATTAATGGATAGTGGAAACGTTTTGTATTTTCAACAATCACCTCTTTAATCAGATACCTACTAATAAAATTATTTTACGTCAAAAATTTAGAAAATCAAAAAAGTTTATTTTTCGTTTTTAAAAAATGTTCGTGATTTTTTTAGCAAAATTTTGTTATTCTTTTTTGATCAAATTCTGATGATACTAAAAAATGTGGGTTATTTTATCTTTAAAAAAATATTTTTAAGAAACTGAATACTCCATGATAAGATCATTTTTATCTGTTCATAACTACTGTGCTACTGTGTGATATTTTTAATTAGATGCTTGGCAGAAACCTTAGCTTAAATCTTGTTTATATATTTTATGTTATTTTTTGTATTGTAATTCTCTTTTATCTTATCTTTGTTATGTCTTTGTGTTATATTATGTCGTGTCTTTCAATTAAAGGAATCCAAAAATAATCTATTTTACGAGGTTCATTTTGGATGTTTTCATTTATCAGTTTTATTTTTTCTTCGATTTTCCTATGGTTAGTAATCATTAGCAGAATGGACATGCAAATATTAGTACTTTAATATTTTTAAAACAAGCAAAAATAATAAAAATGGCCAATTTTCTGTAAAATAATATCGTTTTTTTTTTTATTTCAGTGTCACTGGCTGCACGAGCGCAGTAATTGACAGCAAAATTGAAGAAGCCATGGTAAATACACTCTCTTTCTTACACAAAAAATAATTAATCTTAAAGTCCAAGGTCTTCATTTTTTGAATCAACATATTTTAATAGCTATGCCCATTTCTCTCCTCAGCATTTTTGTAAACGTCGACTCGTCGGGTTTTTTGTTAGATTTGCTTATATTTTAACCATTTTTATATACGATCGGAATAGGACCCCCCTCTCTTTTTAAGGCCCTCAAAAAGCTAAATTGCAAAAAATTAAAAAATAAGTGCTAATATTTCGGTATGAGACCAGTTTTGTAGTATCCCGCCCCCCTATAGCAATTTTTGCCCCCAAGTGCTAAATCCGTCCCTGGGCTGAATTATCAAATATATTTAAATCGACCGCAAAATTAATTCTAACGGACTTATTATTTTCTTTATTAATTTTTAAAAACCAATTTTTAGCTTCAAAATGTGCAATTTTTACAGAATTTCAATTTTTTTTTAAATTTCCCAAATAAAGTCAAACTTCCCTAACTCAAATCTTCAAGGGACTTAAAAAAAAATTCGAGATAGAGAAATTATTTCGCATAGTTAAAAACGAATATTTGTACAAACACATTACAAACAAAATTCGAGTTATGAAAAAATTCGGCTTATAGAAGTTCGAATTATGGAAGTTCGACTGTAGCTGAAAACTCAAAGTTGAAATTTATTTTATCCAAAGTGCTCACCATTTTATAGTGGTGGGATTAAAGTTTAAAAATACTTTTTCAAAGTTAACTCCTGTTATTTCAAAGTAGTTATTTTGTAGTTTAAATCATCATTATCCAAAGTGCAATTTAATCATTTTATAGTTTGTTTGTCCAAAGTTTTAGTGCAATGTATACAAAAATCTGAATACACTCGTATTAATTTCTTGCAGAATTCTCTAATTTATTTAAATCATCCGGAAAATAAATTCTAGTTCATTTGGTTATTTTTTTATAAATTTTTGAAAATCATTTTACAACTTCAACATATTAAATAGTGCAATTTTTAGAAAATCTCATTTTTTTTTAATATTCCCCTTAGAATTTTTAAATAAACTCGATTTCATTTTTTGCAAAATTCATTAATTTATTCAAATCAAGCTTACTTACTTGGTTATTTTTTTATAATTTTTTAAAAATCATGTTACAGCTCTAACAAGTAAAATTGTGCAATTTTTACAAATTCTCAATTTTTTTAAAGTTCCGCTAGGAATTTTTCAACAAACTCGGATTAATTTTTTGCAGAATTCTCTAATTTATTCAAATCATCCGAAAAATAAATTCTAGTTCACCTGGTTATTTTTTTATAAATTTTTGAAAATCATTTTACAGCTTCAACATATTAAGTAGTGCAATTTTTAGAAAATCTCATTTTAAAATGTTCCCCTGAGAATTTTTAAATAAACTCGATTTCATTTTTTGCAGAATTCTTTAATTTATTCAAATCAAGCGCCAAATTAATTCTAGCTTACTTGGTTATTTTTTTATAATTTTTTAAAAATCATATTACAGCTCTAACAAATAAAATTGTGCAATTTTTACAAATTCTCAATTTTTTTAAAGTTCCGCTAGGAATTTTTCAACAAACTCGGATTAATATTTTGCAGAATTCTCTAATTTATTCAAATCACCCGAAAAATAAATTCTAGTTCACCTGGTTACTTTTTTATAAATTTTTGAAAATCGTTTTACAGCTTCAACATATTAAATAGTGCAATTTTTAGAAAATTTCATTTTTTTTAATGTTACCCTTAGAATTTTTAAATAAACTCGATTTAATTTTTTGCAGAATTCTTTAATTTACTCAAATGAAGTGCATAATTAATTCTAGCTTACTTGGTTATTTTTTTATAATTTTTAAAAAATCATGTTACAGCTCTAACAAGTAAAATTGTGGAATTTTTACAAATTCTCAATTTTTTAAAGTTCCGCTAGGAATTTTTCAACAAACTCGAATTAATTTTTTGCAGAATTCTCTAATTTATTCAAATCATCCGGAAAATAAGTTCTAGTTCTCCTGGTTATTTTTTTATAAATTTTTAAAAATCATTTTACAGCTTCAACATATTAAATAGTGCAATTTTTAGAAAATCTCATTTTTTTAATGTCCCCTTAGAATTTTTAAATAAACTCAATTTCATTTTTTGCAGAATTCTTTAATTTATTCAAATCAAGCGCAAAATTAATTCTAGCTTTCTTTTTTTATAATATTTTAAAAATCATGTTATATCTCTAACAAGTAAAATTGTGCAATTTTTACAAATTCTCAATTTTTTTAAAGTTCCGCTAGGAATTTTTCAACAAACTCGGATTAATATTTTGCAGAATTCTCTAATTTATTCAAATCACCCGAAAAATAAATTCTAGTTCACCTGGTTACTTTTTTATAAATTTTTGAAAATCGTTTTACAGCTTCGACATATTAAATAGTGCAATTTTTAGAAAATATCATTTTTTTTTAATGTTCCCCTTGGAATTTTTAAATAAACTCAATTTCATTTTTTGCAGAATTCTTTAATTTACTCAAATGAAGTGCATAATTAATTCTAGCTTACTTGGTTATTTTTTTATAATTTTTTAAAAATCATGTTACAGCTCTAACAAGTAAAATTGTGCAATTTTTATAAATTGTACAATTTTTTAAAGTTCCGCTAGGAATTTTTATACAAACTCGAATTATTTTTTTGCATAATTCTCTAATTTATTCAAATCGTCCGGAAAAAATCATCTTGCAGCTTTAACATATTAATAGTGCAATTTTTAAAAAATCTCAATTTTTTCAATGTTCCCTTTAGAATTTTTCAATAAATCCGGCTTCATTTTTTGCAGAATTCTTTAATTTATCCAAATCAACCGCAAAATTAACTCTAGCTCACGTGGTTATTTTTTTATAAATTTTTAAAAGTAACCTTACAACTTCAACAAGAAAATAGTGCAATTTTTACAAAATCTTATTTTTTTTAATGTCCCTTTGGAATTTTTCAATAAACTCGGATTTTTTTCTGGCAGAACAGGGACGGATTTATAATATACGGTCTAATAGGGCTGCAGTCCAGAGCCCCTCTCTTATTTTTGGGCCCCTTATCAATTCTAACTGGGCTCTCGGCGTTCAAATTGACCAGATTTTTCTAGAATCCAAGATGTTGGATACAATTTTTTAATCAAGATGTTTATAATAATGTCAAAAAGTCGCAATATTGAATTTTGATTCCTCATTAGTAGTTTCTATCGTCGCAAAAACGACTGCAAATAAAGGCATTTTTTGTTACTTATTTTTAGGAATTTTCATTTAAAAAAATATATCTCGCTCAGAAGATTTTTGGCTTTTTCTATTAGGTTAGCCCCGATTTTTGGCCTATTTTTTATTGAGTTTTTCGACTTTTGGCCTATTTTTTAAGAAGCCTAAAAAATCATATATAATTGTTAAAAAATAGTAATTTTTGTAGTAAAAACTTAATTTTGAAATTTGATACGGAAAATAAAATCCAATAATAAAAATATGCAATGACGCAAAAATATTTCGTTAGCTAATTGATTTACGTAAACGTATTTTATAAGAAAATAATTTACAATTATTATTTTGAAAATAAAAACCTGAAGATGACAGCTACTGACGACTAAATCATTTGATTTTTACATCCAATAATTTCATTAAATTGCAATATTATGGTATCACCTATTCTAAGAAGTAATAAATAGGGAAGTTCTGCTTTTGAAACTTCAATTATTAAATTGATGAAATCAGAAAATAAGCAAAGTAATTATTGGGAAAATAATACAGAGTTTAACAACGAATTAAAAAAAGAAATTTTAAATTTTAATTAACAAAATTGATTATAAGATAAGGTAGTTAATGGTTATTATGGAAATAACCATTTGCGATTGCAATTTTTTTCATTAAAGATAAGAAATTTTAGGTCAAGGCAATTAATTGATTTTTCAACGAAACAGGTGAACGTCCTGGTGCGTAACATAATCGTATTAACCCTCCTATAAATTAAGGGTTGCTGGTTTTCGTACATTAATTGGCTTATATTTCCTTTATTTATATAACACAGATTTATGACCTCAAAATATTTTTTCAACTTTACCTAAATAATATTTACTCTACTATTATTTACAAATTTCTAAAAAAACACTCACTTATATACAGGGTGTAAGCAAATGTTTGCAAAAAAAATCAGCAGGCGATTCTAAAAGTAAAAAATAAAATTTTTGTCTAACAAAAAAAGGTGGGGTACCTCACCTACCCCCTAAAAAATATTTGATCCTGTATTTTTTTACACTAGGTACTAATTTTATCCCATTACAAATTTAATAACTAGATTTTCCTCCCGATTTCAAAAAAATTGCATGAAAATAAACAGGAAAAAATAAAGAAATTTTGACACTTTCTGCTTCAAAAATGGAACATGTTAGACAAAAAAGGAACCGCCTACTGATTTTTTTGCATACATTTGTTTACACCCTGTATATTAATGGATATGATTAATTGTAGTACTGTTTTGTTTTAGGATATTGTAAAAAGGCATTTAATGTACACAATGCGTGAAGAAGTAGAAGTCCTCAAGGAGCGAATAGTAGTACTAGTGGAAAAAATAAAGCAGTTGGAAATGGAAAATGACTTCCTAAAGTCGAATGTGGGTCCAGAAGTACTTCGTGCTTTGAATACTGCAAAACGGAATGCGAATGCAGGACCCGAAGAAGAGATTACTGCAAACGAAGATCTAGAAGTAGCCACGATTACTGCAAACGCTCACTTCTACAAAATACAAACAAAGCAAAGTACTTAAAGAAAACGAGGAAAACAATTTTATTTTAAATTCTTTCAATTCATATTTTAGTCATCAAAAATAAGTATAGAAATTTTCAGGGATTATCGAAAGAGAATTTAATAGGCAACAAAATACTATCCATATTCTTACATATCAAACTTTTTCCATTACGCTTTTGTTTCAAATCGCACAGTGTTATCAGATTAATTTAAAATAATAAGATCTGCTTTCGTTTTGTATTTCGTGGTTTGTACGCTTATACTTTTGTTCTATACGAACCTAAAAAGATAAAATCATCTGCACTAACAAGCACAAGAATTAAACATCTCCCTTTAATTGAAATAAATAATTAAGGGAGTTATTTACACACCAACACTTGACTTGGCTTAGTGAACTGCTGATCTTTTTTGTGCGATGAGCTTACAAACTATCGGTAAAACCAATAAATTGGTTGACTTTTACAAGATATTTCATATGTACGGCTAAAGCCAAAATGTAAAATTTAAATCTTGACCAGATTATTAATAAGGTACGCTTAGTTTTATTATTTAGACATCATTTATTGTAGTTAAGATTGATATATTTTTATGCTTTATTATAGTGATTTCTGATGGTGAAATAATGACTGATGGATTGGATATATTTTTTATATTTGGATAGTATTTAAGGACGATTTATGATTTTAAACAGCTTGTCCCAAATTTTAAGCAACGTTTTATCGGGACATAATTTTGCATTAATGCAGCGGTTCACCTAGGAAGGGCGTTGCCAGAAATGTTACGATTTGAGACAAGCTGTATTTTGCTGAAAATAAGATAATTCGCAAAAGCCGTTTAATTTATAGGTATATAAGTATTCTTGCAGTTAAAATAGGGTATAGGCTTGATCATAAGTTGTCCTTTGATGCAGAAACTGCCAGAGGTATCAGTCAAAAATGATATTTATTAGGTGTTAATTAAAATGTCGAATGTCGGCTATATTATAAAAGGAAAAGAAAGATTGGATCTAATTGTTTGGTGCTACTATTGTGATTGAACTTTAAATTTTATACGTGAATGATATATCGTCGACATTTGTTCCTTCAAGAAATGTTCTTTATAAAAGAGGTTAATAATTTTATATTTTTTATTCTGAGCGTCCAGCATTCTTTAGGCCTAGTGTTGCTTAGTGTAGAAAATAATGGCTGTGCTAAATTGATAAATATAACATTAATACAAAAAGGAAAACATGTGTGATTACTACAATTATTTCAATAGAGATAATCACACATATATTTTACATTACCAATAGTATCTAGTTATCCTACATTTACCATTACTATTTAACCCGTTAATGTAAAAACTCTAAATTTATAATATTCAAAGTTACTGCATATTACCGATATGTATGTACTATTTATGTTAATAAAACCTATGTGTATATGTACATTCATTAAAATATCTCCTATCTTCATTTATGTATTCAAATTATGTTATTACGTTTATATGTGCTTTGAGTCTAAAATATATTACCGATACATAAATGTATAATTACCCTTCTTGTGTTCGAATGAATAAACATTGTTATTAGTTATTAACACTATTTATTTACCTTCATTATACAAATTATACAAAATTTTAAGATTTTGCAGAAACTTGTCGTGGTCAAGCTTAATGGTGGGTTAGGCACTTCCATGGGGTGTCATGGACCTAAATCGGTTATTAGTGTTAGGAATGATTTGACGTTTTTGGATATGACTGTACAACAAATAGAGATTTTTTGTAGCATTTAAATAAAACATACAAAGTAAGAGTGCCATTATCAATCAATCAATCTTTTATTCATTTAGTCATTTCTACATTACATTTGCTTACATCTTAACATCTAAGTGTACAGAAGACAGAAATATAATTATGGATATGAATCGTTCAACACGGATGAAAACACTGAAAAAATCATACGGAAATACAAAACTTTACAAGTAGATATTTACACCTTTAAGCACTCATATTATCCAAGAATAAACCGAGAAACTTTACTCCCAGTGGGCAAAACCTACGTTATGGAAAAAGAAATTGAGGGTTGGTATCCCCCAGGGCATGGAGATTTTTACCAAAGTTTCCGTAACTCCCAGTCACTTAAGAAATTCATTAAAGAAGGCAGGGAGTATTGCTTCATTTCAAATATTGATAATCTCAGTGCTACGGTCGATTTAAAAATTTTGAATTTGTTGCTTAATACGCAAGAAAGTAAAGGACACGAGTTCGTTATGGAAGTCACTGATAAGACTAGAGCTGATGTTAAGGGTGGTACATTAATTCATTACGAAATTGAGATTACTTGAAATCGCTCAAGTTCCTAATGAGCATATTCATGATTTTAAATCGGTAAAAACTTTCAAGTTTTTCAACACGAATAAATTATGGATTAAATTGGATGCTATTGATAGTGTATTGGATGAAAATTGGTTAAATTTAGAAATCATCGTTAACAAGAAAACGATTAAACACGAAGATAATAATTTGAACGTAATTCAATTAGAAATGGCTGTTGGTGCAGCAATGAAAGTTTTTGATAATTTCATTGGATTAAATGTACCACGTAGTCCTTTCTTACCAGTGAAGAAGACATCGGATTTATTCTTGGTTATGAGTAATTTGTATAGTTTAAAGAGTGGTCCTTTAGTTATGTCACCGCAGCGTATGTTCCCTACGACACCTTTGGTTATTTTATTTTTCAAAAGTTAAAGATTTCTTAACGAGATTAGCTAATATACCTGATTTATTGGAGTTGGATCATTTAACTATTTCAGGTGATGTTACTTGGGGAAATCTGTCAAAATTCTTAAGTGTAAATTAAAGTTTTAAGTAAATGTAGCACAAATCTTAAAAATACTATGGATTGATCAACAAACGTATCACTAGCCGTAAACTATGATGATATAAAATTGATTATTCAGTTTTCACTTTAGTAGTCTCTTTAGTTCCTTGAGTATACTCCAAATCTTCATTCAATTTTTTCGCCAGGAAATACAATTCGGCCAAAGCAATTATTAAAGCACAAATGATGCCCAATAATAAGCGAAAACCAAAATCCAATCTCCCGATCATTAATTCAACTCCGAGAAAACCAAAAGCGAATCCAGCCAAAACCGAGATGATAAACTGCGCCACAGCAATCAAATGCGAATTAATTTGCTTCACTAAAATACAATAAATATTACAATCATATTAGGATCATTTAAAAACGTTCCACCTTAAATAATTTCAATATCCGAAAATGTTAGAACCACCGTGGCTGGGACAAAATGTGGGACAAACTTTTGTATGCCCCTCCTAAAGAAAATTAACCTGTGTTACCGAACTTTTGAACATTTCATCAAATTGAAGTTATTTAAGGGATACCAGTACAGCGGGTCAAAAAATTCGATTTTGTTTGCAATTTTGGGCCCCTCAGATGAGACAAACCCTCCCGCGCCTAAATCTACACTGTTTTTCTGGAAACGCCCGTTTTCAAACTGGTGAGCGTTCTCCAGATTGTATTTTTTACTAAATGGGTTGCTATTTGGTACCTTCAAGCATTACATACTACGTACTTTACATATTTACATTCAGCCACTGCTGCTCGCCCGTTCAACTTTTTTCGGTTTCCTCCGATCGCGACCAAATTTTAGTATGTCGTGTAGAATCGAAAACTAAACATTCTGAAACTATTTGTCCACATCGATCTCTTGAAACGGCCGAGTTATCGTAAAAAAACGTTTTTTAACGTCAAACGGGTCCCGAGTTTGTTATCCCCACCGCAACGTATATTTCTCCTTCGCCAATCTTGAAAACTCCGGTCTCATCTTAAAATGGAATGTTTTTTACCCAAGTGGACAAAATTTCAAATTTTTAGCGCATCCGGAACACTTTTAAAAACGTTTCCGAAAAAGTTGATTTTTTACGTATATTTTTTAGCGGGTCCCCCGCTCCAACTTTGAAAAATCGCAGTGTCGCCGGCTTTTGAATCGAAGCCACCAAATTGGGCTCCTTTTTTTCGCACATCCTCATTTATGTGTAGGTGGAGTTTTGTATCTCCACGGCGGACCCAGCGGCGTCGGCGAATTTTCCTTCGGAAACGTTAAAAATGCGCTTTTTTGACGGCAAAACCGACCCACCAAAGTCAAAATTGCGTTTTTCCGACCCCGCCGGACGAAAATTAAGGGAGCGAGGGAAGGAAACGTCCGATCGTCGATATAAAATATGCGTTGGAAAGGGCTTTTTAAACACTTTGACGAAACGTAAAAACTTTACTCCCATTTCGGGTCTTTATCTTCGGTAAAAATTTCAACTCTGCTATCAATACCTTTTGAGAAATTACAAACGAAATTTCAGAAAATAATTCAAGCCAAAAGCCCACGAAAATTTTGAAAAATGTTATTTTCGAATTTTTAAAAAAGTTTGGTTTACACAGGTATAGTAATGAGTAGAGAAGAGTAGGGAGTAGAGTAACTCTACTCGTAGAAACCCCCAAAAACTGTCCGAGTAGAGTAGAGTACAGAGTAGAGTACTATACTGCAGTAAAGTGGAGTCTACTCTACTTACCCCCACCTCTACTCTACTCATTACTATACCCTATACCCGTGCAAACCAGGCTTAATAAACTCGAATATCAGCTCAGATTTTCATTCCGGTAAACCATTTACCCACAAACTCGCCTTAAAAAACATCAATTTTTTAAGCCTCTGTACTGGTATGTACTGGATCATTTTCTGTATACATATAATTTTAAATCTTACTTTGATAAGCGATGGTATCTTCTGGATGGTTATACCGAACACTATCAACGTTTTTAGTCATTTTCTTATAAACCCTATTTTCTTGTTGAGCTTTCAGTTTTTGGCATCGCTTTTCCAACTCGGGATTTCTTTCAACTTCCGCATTTTTAGGTAAAATCACATCGGATCCCTCAAATAATTCATGAAAATAAGTCTTTTCTTCACTTGAATGAATTGAATCGTGAATCCATTTACAATCATCAATATTCAATAAAAATTCGTTTTTATTTTCAGGAGTATTGCACGGCTTTGGTTTAGTAATTTTAGTATCTAAATTCTTTATGAAAGTAATATCATCGTTATTAATCAATAATTCTCTATCCTTTGGTTTACAATCTTGCAATGTATGTTTTTTATTTAATATAATATTTTTAATATTTTCTGGCACATCATTTTTTACTTCTACATTTTTAATGTACTCTAATAAAGCTTGCGATGGATTTATTAAAACCACCGGTGAATTAATTGGAGTGGCGGTCATGTTGCGTTTTATATGATTCTTATTTTATCTTGAAGTTCTTTATAAAACGTCACTAGTTCCTGTTCTTTATCTTCAAATTTCTTATCAATATCCCTGCAATCGTTACCAATTTTATCAACGAATTTTTTCCACTCCAATTTTCTATCTTCACGATTTATTTCAAGCGATACATCATCTTTGTACTTGTATTCTATATCATTTATTGCTTTAAACGTGTGAAGAGCTTGATTTAAGTCAATTTGAATTTGCGGCGAAATTGTTAATACCAGTTGTTTCGTGGTGTTTATTTGAGTATCTTTGATGTTCGCAATGTTTTCAACAATAGAAAATAACTTTTCAACTTCGTTGTCACTTCTTTTTAACTAGAACAAGAAAGGTATTCTATTAACTAATGTTGATAATTGAATTTTATCATGTACATAGAAATCTTTACAGGGTGTCTCACTTTTTTTAAAACAAAAATTTTTTTTAGATAGCAAATGTCATTCTGAACAAAAATTTTCCTATCAACTATTATGTTTTTTCGACTCCTTAAAGAGTTACAGCAATTTTAAAATTTCAAGAATTTTATTATTTTTGTGGGGCGCCCTGTATAAATTTCATTTTATTTTAAATTTTTTTTATATAAATCAAGTATGCTTTGGATTTTGTATATCTTTAAGCCAATAAGATGCTAAATATTAGCGAGGAAAATTTTACCTCGTCTTTCCCTTATTTTAAATACAGTCAATAATGTTCAAAAAATTCAATTTGGCAAAGAAAAAATCCAAATAATAATTGATTATAAGAAAGAATATTATACAGGGTGTTCCACAAAAATCATGAAAATTTATCAATTTTAAAATTGCTGCAACTTTTTAAGGAGTCGAAAAAACATAAGAGTTCATAGGAAATTTTTTGTTCAAAATGACATCTACTATCTAAAAAAAAATTTGCTGGAAAAAAAGTGAGACAGCCTGTATAATATACAGGGTGTCCCAGTGCACCAAGGAAGTAAAATTACTCTAAAATGAAAAAGATATTGGCATGCGGTTTTCGATAGAATATACAATATCTTTAAGCGCACATTTTAAAAATATTTTAGTAATATACCGGGTGCCATTCCAAGATGGCGGACCAAAGTTGTGTTTTTTTAAATGGAACACCCAGTATATTATGACATTTTTGGATTCCTATTTTTTGATATCGTAATGACAACCAATTATACATTTAACTTACTTCAAATTCCCTGAGAGCAAATTGAATTTCACCATTTAAAAAACTCCTGTGATCAAATAAGCGGCCCCAAATCGTTGACACACCTAAAAAAGTGATTAAAATCAGTCACGAATACAATAATAGTAATAATTTCCGCACCCTTCAGAGCATCAGACATACTTTATTGTACCACGTGTTGAAATTAAAAAAAATTCCTCTTAATACACATAGAATTTTAATTTGTAAACGTAATATATATTAATTTATTATAAATAATTTTTGGTGAAAGTCATAAGAACAGCTGATTTGGCAAAAGTCAAGAAGGATCGCTATCTCTATCTTAAGGTTGTGAGCTAGGATGTTAGTTTGACTTCTACTAAATAGATGGCGCCAAAAATAAAAAAAAATTAAAATTTTTTTTTTGTAAATCATTATGACCTTCACCCTTAAAAATGACATTTTTTATTTTGGAGGATGACGTTTCAGAAGTACCACTGATCGCCTACACCAGATTTTTTTACATTCTTTGTAAGAAATGACTTATTTTTTAAAATTATTTAAATCACGTGTGAATTTGGTTGCCTAAAAGTTAAAGTACAACTTTTCATTTATTTAATTTATTTATATATTTATATAATAATTCTTTTTTCGGTCGAAAATTAAGCCATGGCGGATGGAAGCGTCAACTGGAGTTTACCTTCTAGCAATTAGATGGCGCCACAAAACAAAATTTAATTTCTCGAAAAAATTTAGTCTGTGACCAGCTGTGACTAAACTCCCGGCGACGGACGTGGTTTTTCCCCTGGCGACGGACGTGGTTATTCCCCCGGCGACGGACGTGGTTATTCCATTACAACCCATATAATAAATTTAAGTTTAAAGGGTATTAATACCCAGATTCTGGTTAAATCATTTAAAATTTAAAGGCATTTAAATTTGTTATATGGGCTGTAATGGACAATTTCGATGGTTACTTTATTTGTTTCTAATTAAATGCCTTTAATTTTGACCAGAATCTGTCTATAAATCGCTTATTATTTTAAAATTATAGTAGTAGGAATTATTTTATATTATGACTAATAAGAAAATTTTTTATTTTTACTTGATATACTTTAAATTTGAAATAAACGTTATCATTATGTCAAAAAAATGTTATTGTTTCATAAAATATGAAAAATAATTAATCTAATTATCTATTATCTACACACTGCACATAACTTAAACTCTTTTTTAAGTTATTGAGTTTTAAAATTAGTAAACTCGTGTGAAACTAATATAGCAATAATTTTTTTTTCCATAAATATAAGGTATTTTTATGAATTTTTTTATTTTGAATTATAACCCTCTAAGCATAATACGAAGAAAAAATGTAAAACAAACGTTTTTCTCCCTACTTGGGGGTAAAAACTACACCCAAAACAACAATGCTATGAAAATATGGGTAATAAGGTCCCTGTTTTTTACAAATTTTCTTGTTGTAGTCATAGCTGCCAACATTTTTCAACAAATGTGTTTGCTTTTTCCATAATATACTGGATTTTTAGCAAGTTGAACTGCTGATTGATTATCCTAATATAATTTTATACCATTATTATTTTCATTTAAAATTTCCTTCACAAATTCTTTGAAATAAAATGCTTCTTTTGTTTATTCAGATAAAGTCATGAATTCAGTATTCAGCTTCACAACTTGATAACGCTACACTTTATTGTTTTCTAGTTTCTAAACTTATAGCACGACCAGCTTATTTGAAAACAAATCTTGTATGATTTTCTAACGTCCGTCACCGGGTGCTTACCACGCCGGGCGGATATCGCCGACCGTTGCCGTTCGTATAGTCACAGCTTAAATTTTACCCTTAAAAATTTTACTAAAAATGAATTTAAAACATAATAATATATTTAACAAATTTATGGGTTTAAATTATGTTTTTTACGCTAAACTTATGAAGGATTTAGTTTAACGTTAAAAGTTTATAACAAATTTTTACTTGTGTATTTATTTTTAAATGCAATAAAATTTAATTCATTATAAAAATGGAATATGAATATGATTCGAAGTAATTTTTTAAACTTATAGAAAAACAATTATTTATTTTAACTTTTGCAGTGATTACGTTGAAAATTCTTCAATATTCGTTCAATTATTCGAATATTGTCTCGTACCTACGATACACCAGACCCTTGAATTTATATGGAAACCATTGGCAGTTAATTTATTGTTTTTTGCTCTTGTTAGGATTTGTAAATTTTTTAAACCTTAAACGAGTAAATTTTACAAATCAATTTTATTTTTTTAGTTTCGAAAAAGTCTTCATCTAGATTTCATATTTTCTCGATATTACTGGGTATTATATTCGTTCAAAGAGACTCAAAAAGTGAATTAATATATTTAGCTAGTTGCGTTTACATATCATACATCCTAATAATTTATTTGAAACGTCACAATATTGTAGAAAAATTAATAGGAACTTCCTTTATACTACTTTTAGTTTTAAGGTAAGAAATTATATTATAAAAAGTTGAAAATAATTGTAATAATTTTAGTGAATATTTTTATTGGGATTATTCAGAATGGTTGAAAATGCGAAGCTCTGTAATGATCGCCATGATGAAAGTTATATCACTTACATTTGATATAAAGAAGACTGATGAATTTCCAACTTTTTTAGAGTATAGTGGTTACGTTTGGTGCCCTGCTAATTCGCTTTTAGGTCCGTGGATACCGTTTAAAGAATATGAACGAATTAGGCACAAAAATAATAAAATTGTATGTTTAATTTTTTTAATAATTTAAATACAGGGATTATTTTTAGAATTTTTCATGGGTTTTTTCGATCATTTGGTATTTATCGTTCGGGATTTTATTCGTCTGCATAAGTAATTGTATATATGGATCGATTTATACTGAAGACTTGAATGGGTTTGTGCTACATCAGATTAATTAACGTTTATTTAATAATCTTATAGGTTTTTAGAGTCTTATAAGGAAGCCGGGACGTTTCGAATGAGCCATTATTTTATTTCTTACTTTGCATCTGCTCTCATGATATCGGCGGGATTTTCTAATACCAACGGTGGTACCTGGAGTTATACAATTACTTCACCGAGTCTAATTGAATTTCCACGATCTCTAGTTAACGTTGTAATTCACTGGAATATTCCCACTCACAATTTTTTAAGAAAATGTTCGTATTGGTAATTTAAATAATTTTTTTTGTTAAAATTTTTGTTTCAGATGTTTTTCCGGTTTTTTTACAACATGGAAAATTTGTTGCTGTATTTATGACGTACGTTATATCTTCGATGTTGCATGGATTGAGTATTGAAGTATCGGTTGTTTTATTATCGCTTGGATTATTCTCGTATGTACAAAATAAATTTCAAGACAGTATTGCGATTATTACAAATTTATGTGTAAAAGTGCGACCGTGTAAAAATTGTTCACATAAAGAAAGTAAATTGTTAACGTTAATTATAAACTTCATATTTTCTTTAATGACGGTTTTGTATTTAGCATACGTGGGATGTTTAATGGAAAATTTTGATTCAACTAGACACCCGATTGATAAAATTTTTGATATTTACGCTAAATGGTATAATTTATACTTTTATGCTCATTTTATGTCCATTTTATGTTTTATATTTTATTTAAGTTTTAAAAAATCTTTAAATTTGTGATAAATAACTTAAAAGTATCAAAACAACTCAAGTATTACACGAATCACAGTATTATAATATTGTAATTCTTGATCAATTATTTATCTCCTGTGTATATTATATGGTAATTAATATCCCTCAAAATAAGTGTAAATAGATTATTATTTTTATAAAATAAAATATTTACTGAATACCCATAAAAAGTTTTTTAATTTCGTACGCCACTGTCAGAATAAATCGATAAAAAAATTTCGAAACGGTCTTATTTATTAGATTTCATGAACATACAACAAATAAAACAGTTTTCAATCTTTCTTTTTTTAATTATGGTGGAAAGTGGAACACCACTAAGAAGAGGGAAGGGGGGTTTGGGTACACATGCATCCCCCTCAACTGGCAAATAAATGAAATAAAAAAAAAATCATTAAATTCACTAAAATGAATAAAAATTTTTGTTTAAATGGAAGTAGAAATACATTTGTTTTTTAGGGTGGTTTTTTTCGTCCGACTTTAAGAACTCCGGTTCCGATGTAAAGAGGGATGTCGATTCCAAGTATGGTTCGAATTTTAAATTTTTTGGATTTCCCCGACACGAAAAAAATTTCCGAAAACCTCCACCAAATTCCGTGAAAGTTTTAATTTTCGGTTTAAAATTGCCCTGTCCAGAACCGTATTTGTTCCAAAATTTTGAAAAAACTTTGCAATTTTTTTCCAAAAAAACTATTTAACCGATTTTAACCAAATATTTTTTAAAACGCGTCAATCCACGGTGTTTACTTTTGGTAAAAATTTAAAACCGGTAACTTTTATAGTTTTCGAGAAAAAAAATAAAAACCGATTTCCATTAAAAATTTCAAGCCCGTAGCCTTAAAAATATCCCAAAACTTTAAGTTAACTTGGCAAAACCATGGAGACTTGACGATAGCAAAATTCAATAGAGCATGTTCTTATTACTAATCCTACATTGCTATCCTATTTTTGGTTTCTTCTCCTATAACCAAAAAAACAACAAAAATGAATCGAACAATATTTCCAAGCAAATTTCTATGATTTTTTTTAGTGCTATAAAAATGGCTGTAAATGATGTAAAATAAAAATCATTATATAAGAACTATAAGATATTATTTATTTAAATATAGTATATTTATTGCACACCTGATCACAAAATGTTATTATAAAATGGCTAGAACTATCAAAATTGATTACAAGAGTAAACTTTGTTATTATTAGGCACACCAGATCACAAAATCTTATTATAAAAGGGAATATAATATTAATTAACGGTTGAAACTATCAAATTTACTTACAAAAATGAACTTACGTATTACATATTTAAACATTGTATATATTTATGAATATCAGGTATGCCAGATCACTAAATGTCATAAAATGGTATTTAATATTAATTATAAAACGGCTAAAACTATCAAATTCACTTACAAAAATAAATTTTGTTATTATATATTTATGAATATCACAGGTGTCAAATCACTAAATCTTATTATAAAATATAATTCAATTCTAATTATTATTTAACGATATAAATTATTAAACTTATTCAAAATGAAACAGGAATTAACTGATTAACTCGAAAGTAGTTGAAATTGATTATTGTTGTTTTTGAACGAGAACTATATCATTTGATGATGATAAATATTTATCCATTTCTTTTTCAAAATCTTCTTCCGTAATATTATCTTGTACTACCTTTACAAGTAGTGGGACTACTGGCTCACCCCCATTGTAAATTGAGTAGTCTGGTAAGTCTTCTTCCTTAAAAAGACACTGGAAAGAAATTCATACTGTGATGTGTAAGACATTATAAGTTCAACTTGACCTAGGATTAACGATATGATTTGTGAAATAATTTTAATTGTTCAAGACGTTTTGAATCGTATCGTAAACCCTGGGACAAAATACTAATTTTACTAACCGTTTCATGGTCATTGTCTTCTTCCTTAAGATTCTCGGCTTCAACTAAGTGGCCAGCCTCCTTCAAACACACATAAAAAATAAATTAATATTACAATATCATTATTATAAAAATAAACCAATTGCTTGTGATGTTTAACACAATACAAGTTCAACTTGACCTAGGATTAACGATATGATTTGTGAAATAACTTTGATTGTTCAGGACGTTTTATATCGTAGCTTAAACCCTGAGATAAAATACTAATTTTACTAACCATTTCTTGATCATTGTCTCCTCCCTTAATATTCTCGGCTTTAACTAAGTGGCCAGCCTCCTTCAAACACACCTAAAAAATAAATTAATATTAGAATATCATTATTATAAAAATAAACCAGGGGTTTGTGATGTTTAACACATTACAAGTTCAACTTGACCTAGAATTAACAATACGATTTGTGAAATAACTTTGGTTGTTCAGGACGTTTTATATAGTAGCGTAAACCCTGGGACAAAATACTAATTTTACTAACCGTTTCTAGATCATAGTCTTCTTCCTTAAGATTCTCGGCTTTAACTAAGTGGCCAGCCTCCTCCAAACACACCTAAAAAATAAATTAATATTAGAATATCATTATTATAAAAATAAACCAGGGGTTTGTGATGTTTAACACATTACAAGTTCAACTTGACCTAGGATTAACGATACGATTTGTGAAATAACTTTGATTGTTCAAGACGTTTTATATAGTAGCGTAAACCCTGGGACAAAATACTAATTTTACTAACCGTTTCTAGATCATAGTCATCTTCCTTAAGATTCTCGGCTTTAACTAAGTGGCCAGCCTCCTCCAAACACACCTAAAAAAAAAATTAATATTGGAATATCATTATTATAAAAATAAACCAGGGGTTTGTGATGTTTAACACATTACAAGTTCACTTGACCTAGGATTAACGATACGATTTGTGAAATAACTTTGATTGTTCAAGACGTTTTATATCGTAGCGTAAACCTTGAGACAAAATACTAATTTTACTAACCATTTCTTGACCACCGTCTTCTTCCTTAAGATTCTCGCCTTTAACTAAGTGGCCAGCCTCCTTCAAACACACATAAAAAATAAATTAATATTACAATATCATTATTATAAAAATAAACCAGTTGCTTGTGATGTTTAACACATTACAAGTTCAACTTTTTTTTAGGACTTGATGAAAAACAGCGCTATCTCGGTAGCTTCGCTGATCCTGTTCCTTTTGGTTTCTACCTTACTGTAATATGTATTTATTTATTTATAATGTAATTTTGAAACCAATAAATGATTTATTATTATTATTATTATTATTAACTTGACCTAGGATTAAATATATTATTTGTGAAATAACTTTGATTGTTCAAGACGTTTTGTATCGTAGTATAAACCCTGGGACAAAATACTAATTTTACTAACCATTTCATCATCATTGCCTCCTTCTTCCTTATGATTCATGGCTTCAATTAATGCCCAAGCGTCCTTCCAACACATCTAAAAAATAAATTAATATTACAATATCATTATTATAAAAATAAACCAGTGGCTTGTGATGATTAATAAACTTAGATTTCTTAAAAAAATAAATTATTTCAATTTATACAATCGAATTCACATCATGGTTGAAGATTGACTAAAGTGAATTTGCATGTTTCAAAAAAATTAGGTCTACTTTACCTCACATGTTATCTCAGTTTCATCGCTACTAACACCGGCACATTGATAATGATATAAGCATAGGCAATATCTGCAGGCAATGGTTGGCGCTTGATTGGTAAGATTGGGACAATTCAAGCCACAAGGTACAGAAGCAATATCAGGACGATGAGCTGCAACTCTGAAATCGGTTAATAAGGAATGTGTTAGACACACCAGGAATGAAATAAGCTTGGAATTCTAAAATAGCTTCAATGAATGCACAAAAAAAGCTACAATAGACCTTTCCTTGCAATTTATTATTTATTGAATTTATTTTTTGATACATTTTCTTTAGCAGCTAAAAATCACCAAAACTCGATAAGTAATTTTGACTTAATTACAATTATCTCTTCAAAAGATAACGCTAAAACGATTAAAATATGATTAGGAAGGTCCATCATACATGATATGCAACCATTTCAAAAGTAACATAAAAAGATAGTCAGAAAAATGTTTGACTTGTCGGTAGTAAATGTTGATTTTTGGGCATTTGTAATAAAAAATTTAACAAAATCGCAACTATTTTTCCTTCATATTGAATTTGTTTTTTATATAAATTTTTTGTTTTTCATGTCTAATTTATTATAGGTTTAAAAAAATGTGTTTTTATCATTTTTTGAAACTATGCCCCTATAATAATGACTGTCTCTATCTACTCGGAGACTACAACCTACCGAAGTGTTACTGGGTTAATAATGAACTTGGTGTCAGCATCACACTACCTATTTATAACAACCACCTCCCCTTTTTAATTGATATTGATTTAGATTATACTAATTATGGTGTAGCTTTGGACCACTTTATTTATAACTATTTTAAAACGGTGTCTTAATAATTATCTTCATAGTATTGATTAGTTTGAAGTGTTAAAATATTTGGATGTTGATCAATCTACGGAAGTATTCTACAACATTATCTATTCGGGTTTGCCAGCTTATGTTCCTCTAAAAAAAGTAGTGGGTGTAGATAAGTATCCTGGTTTGGTTTAGCAAGGAACTCAAAGACTTGTTGAAGGAGAAAGTTACTGCTCATTACAAGTACAAACAATCAAAGCTGCTGACGGATTATACATACTTTAATGATCTGAGATCTCGTTGTAAAGAACTTTTGAAATGTTGTTACAACGGCTTTATTTCTTCAACCGAATACTCTCTGCAGAATAACTTTAAAGGTTCTTTAGAAGTATGTTAACTCTAAAAGAAGACAACGTTATTCCCTCTGTAATGTTCCTGAATAACTCCAGTGCCAACCATGATGATTCGATAGTGAATCTTTTTGCCCAGCGTTTTGCCTCGGTCTATTCGGTTAGTCAACCTACTGTTATTCCCAAGTTTGTGCATAATAATTCAGTTGACATTGGCCATATTTCTTTCAACCTCGATATCATTACTCGGAAACTGAATAACCTTGACTCCAGTTGTAGTACTAGCTCAGATGGTATCGCACCCATATTACTAAAGAATTGTTCATCCTCTCTGGCTTATCAATTGAGCCCTAAAAATGCAAGCATTTTTAGGGCTTTGTTTCATAAAAAGAACTACTGCAGATTTTACAAATGTATATGCTGTGAAAGTTCTGTATTTTTCACTGTGTCGTAGTCTTTTGGAATACGTATCAGCTGTTTTGTCACCATGCTATAATGTTTTTCACTCTTTGTATTAAATTTTCTATACCGTTAACTCTTAATGTTTTATCAGTATTTGTACCAAATTTGTTTTACTGTTAACTTTTAATATTTTATCACTCTTAGTACCTAAATTGTTATACTATAAATTTTTTTTATCACTCTTGTATCATAGTTCTAAATTCGGCTTTCCCTTTAATCAAATAAATAAATTATACATGAAAAACCAAAATTCTATAAAAAAAATAACTTCAATATCTTTTTAAGTAGTTAATTTACATTTGAAATTAGGTTTCGACATTTGGAGCATGCGAAATAGTAATATTATGCTGAAACATATTTTCAAGAAATAAACGAATAGTAGATAGCTTCACTCATTTTGAAAATTGGTAGAGCTATCTAGTGCTGGCTCTGCTTTATTCTACTCAGTGGAATGTACCGTAGTGCTTTAAAAGCTTGAAAGTGTAGCAATCAACAATTCGTCCGATTCTTTTGGAAAGGACACAAGCATGCGCTGATGAGTACTAATAAGCTCGAAACGCAGCGTTCATCACTATTGGAATTGTTTCTTGGTGCACCTTTAACAAAGGCAGATCTAAGGAATCTTCTCTCCTTATTCGCTTATTTATTGTAAGTAACGGTCTGCATCTTTGATTGCATTTTTAACAATGCTATATATTATTTTACTATTAAATCCGTATTTAGGCAATGTTACAATGCGAGACGTTTGTAAATTAATAAACTTTGTCACTGGGGAAGCCATTATAATTTGTTTACTGATGCAGCAGTGTGCACTAGGAAAATAATGCCACAAACGTTCTGTATTGAAACATTGAGTAACAATTGGAACAATATGTATATATAAATTTAACTTACTCCAGAAAACATTCTTCGTAAAAAGGCCGGACAATTGCGATGAATTCTTCCAATTTGTTCCTGTTGGTTAAAAAAACACATAAATAGTAGAAAATTAAAATCACACCCGCTTAGAAGAAAATATGAAATGTAAAATCAATGAAAATAGTGGTGTGTGTAGTGAAAAGACTAAAAAAAATTCTTATGACCATCAGGGTAATGGAATTTTATCGTTCATACTGCAACATAAATTAGGGAACAAATTGTAATGAAAAGGCTCTTGTCATAGTTCCCAATTTAGATTAAATGAATAAATGATTATTAATTATAATTATTTTACTATTAAATCCATATTTAGGCAACGTTACAAGGCGAGAAGTTTGTGAATTAATAAACTTTGTCACTGGGGAAGTCACTATAATTTGTTTGCTTATGCAGCGGTGTGCACTAGGAAAATAATGCTACAAATGTTCTGAATTGAAACGTTGGGTAACTATTGGGACAGCATGCATATTTAAATTTAACTTACTCTGGAACAACTTCTCCGTTATAAAACCTGACAATTGCCCATGATTGATTATCACCCAGTTGGTCCCTGTTAGTTGTAAACCTACAAAAATAGTAGAAAATCAAAATCACACCCGCTTAGAAGAAAATATGAAAAGTAAAATCAATGAAAATAGTGGCGGCGGTAGAGTGTATAAAAAAAGACCAAAAAACTAAAAAAATACTTATATGGCCATCAAGGTAATGGAATTTTACAGTTCTTACTGCAACATAAATTAGAGTGAAAATTATAGTGAAAAGGCTCTAGCCATAGTCCCCAATTTGGATTAAATGTATAAATCATTATTGATTATAATTATTATTAAGTTAAAGTTGAGTTTCAATAGAATTTATCAAAGCAACATGAATTTCTTAAGATGCCCGCACACACTAAAAATGTTACAACATGTTGACAGCAAAATATGTTAGCAACAAAAATCAACATTTATTAAGTCCATGTAAATAAATGTTACTATTCGCATGTCAGAAACAATGTTGATAACTTAAATAACATGCGGATAGTAACATTTATTTGCATTGACTTAATGAATGTTGATAACATACTTGCCGCTATCAACATGTTATAAACATCCTTTGATACGGACCGCTTTCAGAGCGATCATAAAATTTGTGCTGTCAACAATGCTGACAATATTTGTTGTCAACATTTTATTGAAAATAACATCAAATGTTATTGAAAAAGTTGGCAGCAAAAATGTTATTAACATTTTATAATAGAATTTCAATTCTCAACAGAATGCAGAGCAACTGTAATCTCATGAACTTTGATTTTTATCATGGTACTCTGCATGGTCTGCTTGCACTGCTGCATGAGTGATTGTATGCCTTAAATGTTTATGTTCTGTTATGGTAATTTGTTATATTTTTTCTGAATTCTCTGTTGTGTATTTAATTATTTTATGTGTATTTAATTGTATATTTTTTCTGAATTCTTTGTTGTGTATTTAATTATTTTATATCTATTGTAAATTGTAACTTATATATTTGTACTTTATGTTTTGTATACATTGGGCGTGTCCCGTATTAAATAAATAAATAAATAAAGAATTGTTACATGTTGATAAAAATTGTTGTCAACAAATGTTGATAACAAATGCTGTCAACATTTCTGCATCCTTGATTTTAAATTTGTCGCTAGCATTGCTAGAAACATAACAGCAAATTTACCTCTGGTGTGCAGAAGCCTTTAGTTATGTATACTATAATTTGGGACAAAATAAGAACGGAAATGTATACCATAACTTGGAATAGAGAATAGAGGAAGTAGTTAATTTACTTTTGAAATGAGGTTTCGACATTTGGAGCATGCAAAACAGTAATGTTATGCCGAAACGTATATTATTTTACTATTAAATCCATATTTAGGCAATGTTACAATGCGAGACACTATAATTTGTTTACTGATGCAGCGGTGTGCACTAGGACAATAATGTCACAAATGCTCTGTATTGAAACGTTGCGTAACTATTCGAACAGTATGTATATATAAATTTAACTTACTCTGGGACAACTTCTCCGTCAAAAGGCTCGACAGTTGCGATTAATTCAATGACACTGTACCTGTGGGTTGAAAAAACACAAAAATATTAGAAAATCAAAATTATACCCGCTTAGAAGAAAATATAAAAGGTAAAATCAATGAAAATAGTGGTGTGTATAAGAAATGACTGAAAAACTAAAAAAAATACTTTTGACCATCAGGGTAATGGAAGTTTACAGTTCTTACTGCAATATAAGTTAGGGAACAAATTGTAGTTTAAATTTAACTTACTCCAGAGCAGCTTCTCCGTTAAAAGGCTCAACTTGTGCGATTAATTCATTAATATCCATTGCTTCCATTTTGAGCTAAAATAAAAATCAAAACATTTTATAAAATGTTTTATGCAAAAATTTTGGGACCATCGTTATTCCAGTCGTAAAACACAAAAGTTTAATTTTTTATAAGTAATAATATAATACTTTGTTCTTATTAGCGCTAGAATCAATTGTAGGTAAATTAATTATAAATTAAAAAACAGAGTAAAAGAAATTTAATTTATTTAAATCATAAATAAAACGGACAATACATTAAGTAGTTTAATTACTTTTAGTTATAATATAAAAATTAAAATTTGAACCGTTGTTCAATTAAATTTCCAATTAATGCGAATGCGACTTCTTCTTCTCATGATGTTGTTTCGCAGCCTTCTTCTTCATGGTTTGCAATCGTTTATCGGCGCTAATAATGTGGGTATTTACGGCTGGTCTAGAACTACTTGACCCAGATGGTGACCCACTTGATGATGACTTTGATGATTTGGATGACGATTTAGACGATGAGCTTTTAAATGAAGATGATGAAGAATGTCTTGATAAGCTCGACGGTGATTTCGATTTCGAGGTTGTAGTTGGGCTTTTTGTTACTATTTTATTTTCTTTACAATTACGGCAAATCCAAGTTACATCAGCGTCCTGGGCAGTAACGGCGGGTTGATGGCATTCTTGATGATATAAACAATGACAATCACTGCATTCTAACAGCCGATTTCGAGCTCCTACGTCCATTGCTTGACATACGATGCACATCAAATCTTCTTTTAATAAATCGAGTTCAAGTTCATCGGAGCTTGAAGCGGGTTTCGAATCTTCTAAAATCGAAGTGCTGCTGTACTGTTTTAATGTAGTGCTATATTTCAACGCTTTTTGTATAACCGGGGTTAAATCCTTTTCTATACCGTACTTGGATTTTATTGCTTCTTCTAGCATCGTTTGTAGAAGTGGTTTATTTCCACCCAAATGATCTTTGGAATGCATAGCACCAATTGCTTTTATGTAATATGGATCATAATCGTAGCTAGCCATGTTTTTTTGGAATACCTTCACTAATTATTATATAAGCGTACGATTTTTATATTATTTTAATAAATATGTGGTTTAGACAACACAAACAGAAATAACGTAACCTCAAAACGAAATAAGTTCCACCCTACGAAAAAGCACAAAAAAACCGAAATTTACCGAAAACTCACGATTAGTTAGTTTGCTCTTTGCACAGGGGCGCATTAATATTTTTGGGGTGACTTCGAGCATTTAGGGGGTGCAAGCGATTTTGCGTTAGGGTTGAATATTTTTTTTCGGGTAAAAACTGGAAAAAAGTTTTCTCTTCTATCTAATACCCACAATATTTCAACTTTCTACCCATAAATGTAACTACCCCTTTATGCTTGGTGTATTAAATACACCAATTTTAAAGTAGCGCTTGAGGCCGCGAACGGTCCACCGGAGAAAAATAGTAAAATTTGTAGGAAATTTTATGTACTTTCATTTTGAATAGAGAGGTTATTTACGAAAAACGTTGCTAGTTTTCGAGTTTTATAAGTTATGTGATCCACTATTTCAAATTTACCGCCAAAACGTACACTTTTAAAATGGCCGCCAGTGATACACAAAAATTTGACACGTGTCCTGTCTATGTATAACAATAGAAAACATAGAAGTCTTTGAAAAAAAGGGCAAAAAAATAATATTTTTTTAAATGTTTTTCACGAAATTTTATAGGGAAACCTCGCATATTTGGATTCAGAAAAAACATATGGAAGAAATCAAAACTACTCCAAAACTTCTTTTCTAAATCTGAAGATGAATACGATAAAATAGTTTCGGCGAGTTTTCATAAATGGGTATATTTAATTATAATTTTACGACTATCGTTTCCGGTGTTTACATGGAAGTTCTAATAACTATAGGGATCAACAAAATATATCGATAAAAACATGTTTTACTTCATAACATCGAAATTTTAGCTTCGATATATCGGTGCCATCGATAGTGTTTTGTTTACCCAGCATGGCCGATGTTCTTTTTTTACAGTCTGTTTTAATAAAATTTACTTTGAATGACAGTATAATATTTTCATCATCGATGTTTCTTAATCGATCTTGGTCCCTAAATAACAATATTCGAGTAAATACCTTTTAAGTGTCTCCCCTTTAAGCTGCCCAGGAATTTAAAATTACAAAACATAAGCTCCACGAGGGCTTTGTTTACATTTTCCTATTTACGTACAAGCACATATACGCTATACGTTATATCATGTGTGATATTGTGATTCTGGCTAATAAAAATTATTGAATCTTCTTTCTTTTTGCATATAAATAAACAACACACCTAGCCCGCGAAAAACAATTGTGCCGCGTAAACTTCTATCAGCGGGGTGCGGGGTACCAAAATGTTTCGAAAGCTACCTCAAAATATATTTGTTGATTTTAGAATGTCTTTTGCATAACAACTAATAGCATTATCGGATTAACTGCATCCAGTGCACTTACAATCATCTCCCAGATCATTTTTTGGACAATTCCAGCGCAATCCTTAATATTATAATGTCAAAGGGGAAAACCGAATAGGTTAAGCGAATTTCATTTATATAGCGAGTAAATATTAATATGATACTTCAAATTGAACGAGTGCCTGCTAGTGCAAGTAATCCGTAAACGTTATAAAGAATAAATATTCAATTAACTTACATTTTTAAGTAAAACTGCAGCAATGGAACCCCACAATAACAAAAACCGCCGTCTTGAACAGCTTATTGGCAACCATATATATCACCGCGACTGTAAGCGCTGTAATTGGTGCATATTGACAGGAAACAAGTTTCTACGATCATGCGCAGTACACTCCAATCATAACGTTCGATTTACGCGCCTACTTGAATACCATAAAGTTTCAAATACAAATTCAAATCTTAAAAATTGAGGTGGCCATGAAAAGGCATATCTGTCATTTTATAAAAATTATAATTTTTTCCTTCGAAATCTTCGTAAAAGTAAGTCATTTTTAATGTTTTCTTAAATTAAATTTTAAATATTTAATTCATCAAGAAACGGCTGATTTATAACTTTATATAAAAACATAAGAAAAAGCATTCTAACCTAGAAAAATATTTAGCTTATTCTGAAAAGATTTTAATTAAAATATTTATTTATCATAAATAGAATAAAAAATAAAACTACGTTTCTTGAAGAAACGTACCTTTCTGTTTTTCATTAAATTAAATGTTAAATAATGACAAAAGTGACAAGACAAGCCACTGTTATAATATCGTTTTTGTTTATTTCTTTTAGAATCATGGTTTGTTTAACATGGTTGGCGTTTTATATAATTTTGCTTGTATTTTGTATCATATTTTTGCGAAATCTGGATAATGAAGAGGATGAGAGTACACCTGCATCAAACGTGGAAGATACTCATCCAGTAAAAACGACTGATACAGAAGGTGAGTGCAAAACTCATTCAAAAGAAGTGGTTATTCCTGACAAAGATGACGAACAGAAATTTTCACCAAATAATCAGAGCGAATCGATTCCAAACGTGGAAGATATGCATCCACTAAAAATGGCAGAAACAGAAGGTGGGTGCAAAACTCCACCAAAAGAAGATGTTATTCCAGAGAAAGGTGATGAACAGAAATCTTCACCAAATAATCAGTGCGAATCGATCTCAAACATGGAAGATATTCATCCAGTAAAAATGGTAGATACAGAAGGTGAGAGCAAAACTCAACCAAAAGAAGAGGTTATTCCTGAGAAAGTTGACGAACAGAAATCTTCACCAAACAATCAGAGCGAATCGATCTCAAACGTGGAAGATATTCATCCAGTAAAAATGGTAGATACGGAAGGTGAGTGCAAAACTCAACCAAAAGAAGAGGTTATTCCTGAGAAAGTTGATGAACAGAAATCTTCACCAAATAATCAGAGCGAATCGATCTCAAACGTGGAAGATATTCATCCAGTAAACATGGCAGATACAGAAGATGAGTGCAAAACTCCACCAATAGAGGAGGTTATTCCTGACAAAGATGATGAAAAGAAATCTACACCTGTATCAAACGTGGAAGATACTCATCCAGTAAAAATGACTGATACAGAAATTGAGGGCAAAACACCACCAAAAGAAGAGGTTATTCCTGAGAAAGATGATGAACAGAAATCTTCACCAAATAATCAGAGCGAATCGATCTCAAACGTGGAAGATATTCATCCAGTAAAAATGGCAGATACAGAAGGTGAGTGCAAAACTCAACCAAAAGAAGAGGTTATTCCTGAGAAAGATGATGAACAGAAATCTTCACCAAATAATCAGAACGAATCGATTTCAAACGTGGAAGATATTCATCCAGTAAAAATGGCAAATACAGAAGGTGAGTGCAAAACTCCACCAAAAGAAGAGGTTATTCCTGAGAAAGATGATGAACAGAAATCTTCACCAAATAATCAGAACGAATCGATCTCAAACGTGGAAGATATGCATCCAGTAAAAATGGCAGATACAGAAGGTGAGTGCAAAACTCCACCAAAAGAAGAAGTTATTCCTGTGAAAGATGATGAACAGAAATCTTCACCAAATAATCAGAACGAATCGATCTCAAACGTGGAAGATATTCATCCAGTAAAAATGGCAGATACAGAAGGTGAGTGCAAAACTCAACCAAAAGAAGAGGTTATTCCTGAGAAAGATGATGAACAGAAATCTTCACCAAATAATCAGAACGAATCGATTTCAAACGTGGAAGATATTCATCCAGTAAAAATGGCAGATACAGAAGGTGAGTGCAAAACTCCACCAAAAGAAGAGGTTATTCCTGAGAAAGATGATGAACAGAAATCTTCACCAAATATTCAGAGCGGATCGATCTCAAACGTGGAAGATATGCATCCAGTAAAAATGGCAGATACAGAAGGTGAGTGCAAAACTCCACCAAAAGAAGAGGTTATTCCTGAGAAAGATGATGAACAGAAATCTTCACCAAATAATCAGAGCGGATCGATCTCAAACGTGGAAGATATGCATCCAGTAAAAATGGCAGATACAGAAGGTGAGTGCAAAACTCAACCAAAAGAAGAGGTTATTCCTGAGAAAGCTGATGAACAGAAATCTTCACCAAATAATCAGAGCGAATCGATTTCAAACGTGGAAGATATTCATCCAGTAAAAATGGCAGATACAGAAGGTGAGTGCAAAACTCAACCAAAAGAAGAGGTTATTCCTGAGAAAGATGATGAACAGAAATCTTTACCAAATAATCAGAGCGGATCGATCTCAAACGTGGAAGATATGCATCCAGTAAAAATGGCAGATATAGAAGGTGAGTGCAAAACTCCACCAAAAGAAGAAGTTATTCCTGAGAAAGATGATGAACAGAAATCTTCACCAAATAATCAAAGCGAATCGATCTCAAACGTGGAAGATATGCATCCAGTAAAAATGGCAGATACAGAAGGTGAGTGCAAAACTCCACCAAAAGAAGAGGTTATTCCTGAGAAAGATGATGAACAGAAATCTTCACCAAATAACCAGAACGAATCGATCTCAAACGTGGAAGATATGCATCCAGTAAAAATGGCAGATACAGAAGGTGAGTGCAAAACTCCACCAAAAGAAGAAGTTATTCCTGTGAAAGATGATGAACAGAAATCTTCACCAAATAATCAGAACGAATCGATCTCAAACGTGGAAGATATTCATCCAGTAAAAATGGTAGATACAGAAGGTGAGTGCAAAACTCCACCAAAAGAAGAGGTTATTCCTGAGAAAGATGATGAACAGAAATCTTCACCAAATAATCAAAACGAATCGATCTCAAACGTGGAAGATATTCATCCAGTAAAAATGGCAGATACAGAAGGTGAGTGCAAAACTCAACCAAAAGAAGAGGTTATTCCTGAGAAAGATGATGAACAGAAATCTTCACCAAATAATCAGAACGAATCGATTTCAAACGTGGAAGATATTCATCCAGTAAAAATGGTAGATACAGAAGGTGAGTGCAAAACTCCACCAAAAGAAGAGGTTATTCCTGAGAAAGATGATGAACAGAAATCTTCACCAAATAACCAGAACGAATCGATCTCAAACATGGATGATATGCATCCAGTAAAAATGGCAGATACAGAAGGTGAGTGCAAAACTCCACCAAAAGAAGAAGTTATTCCTGAGAAAGATGATGAACAGATATCTTCACCAAATAATCAAAGCGAATCGATCTCAAACGTGGAAGATATGCATCCAGTAAAAATGGCAGATACAGAAGGTGAGTGCAAAACTCCACCAAAAGAAGAGGTTATTCCTGAGAAAGATGATGAACAGAAATCTTCACCAAATAACCAGAACGAATCGATCTCAAACATGGATGATATGCATCCAGTAAAAATGGCAGATACAGAAGGTGAGTGCAAAACTCCACCAAAAGAAGAAGTTATTCCTGAGAAAGATGATGAACAGATATCTTCACCAAATAATCAAAGCGAATCGATCTCAAACGTGGAAGATATGCATCCAGTAAAAATGGCAGATACAGAAGGTGAGTGCAAAACTCCACCAAAAGAAGAGGTTATTCCTGAGAAAGATGATGAACAGAAATCTTCACCAAATAACCAGAACGAATCGATCTCAAACATGGATGATATGCATCCAGTAAAAATGGCAGATACAGAAGGTGAGTGCAAAACTCCACCAAAAGAAGAAGTTATTCCTGAGAAAGATGATGAACAGATATCTTCACCAAATAATCAAAGCGAATCGATCTCAAACGTGGAAGATATGCATCCAGTAAAAATGGCAGATACAGAAGGTGAGTGCAAAACTCCACCAAAAGAAGAGGTTATTCCTGAGAAAGATGATGAACAGAAATCTTCACCAAATAACCAGAACGAATCGATCTCAAACATGGAAGATATGCATCCAGTAAAAATGGCAGATACAGAAGGTGAGTGCAAAACTCCACCAAAAGAAGAGGTTATTCCTGAGAAAGATGATGAACAGAAATCTTCACCAAATAACCAGAACGAATCGATCTCAAACATGGAAGATATGCATCCAGTAAAAATGGCAGATACAGAAGGTGAGTGCAAAACTCCACCAAAAGAAGAAGTTATTCCTGAGAAAGATGATGAACAGATATCTTCACCAAATAATCAAAGCGAATCGATCTCAAACGTGGAAGATATGCATCCAGTAAAAATGGCAGATACAGAAGGTGAGTGCAAAACTCCACCAAAAGAAGAGGTTATTCCTGAGAAAGATGATGAACAGAAATCTTCACCAAATAACCAGAACGAATCGATCTCAAACGTGGAAGATATGCATCCAGTAAAAATGGCAGATACAGAAGGTGAGTGCAAAACTCCACCAAAAGAAGAAGTTATTCCTGTGAAAGATGATGAACAGAAATCTTCACCAAATAATCAGAACGAATCGATCTCAAACGTGGAAGATATTCATCCAGTAAAAATGGTAGATACAGAAGGTGAGTGCAAAACTCCACCAAAAGAAGAGGTTATTCCTGAGAAAGATGATGAACAGAAATCTTCACCAAATAACCAGAACGAATCGATCTCAAACATGGATGATATGCATCCAGTAAAAATGGCAGATACAGAAGGTGAGTGCAAAACTCCACCAAAAGAAGAAGTTGTTCCTGAGAAAGATGATGAACAGATATCTTCACCAAATAATCAAAGCGAATCGATCTCAAACGTGGAAGATATGCATCCAGTAAAAATGGCAGATACAGAAGGTGAGTGCAAAACTCCACCAAAAGAAGAGGTTATTCCTGAGAAAGATGATGAACAGAAATCTTCACCAAATAACCAGAACGAATCGATCTCAAACATGGAAGATATGCATCCAGTAAAAATGGCAGATACAGAAGGTGAGTGCAAAACTCCACCAAAAGAAGAAGTTATTCCTGAGAAAGATGATGAACAGATATCTTCACCAAATAATCAAAGCGAATCGATCTCAAACGTGGAAGATATGCATCCAGTAAAAATGGCAGATACAGAAGGTGAGTGCAAAACTCCACCAAAAGAAGAGGTTATTCCTGACAAAGATGATGAACAGAAATCTTCACCAAATAACCAGAACGAATCGATCTCAAACATGGAAGATATGCATCCAGTAAAAATGGCAGATACAGAAGGTGAGTGCAAAACTCCACCAAAAGAAGAAGTTATTCCTGAGAAAGATGATGAACAGAAATCTTCACCAAATAATCAAAGCGAATCGATCTCAAACGTGGAAGATATGCATCCAGTAAAAATGGCAGATACAGAAGGTGAGTGCAAAACTCCACTAAAAGAAGAGGTTATTCCTGAGAAAGACGATGAACAGAAATCTTCACCAAATAACCAGAACGAATCGATCTCAAACATGGAAGATATGCATTCAGTAAAAATGGCAGATACAGAAGGTGAGTGCAAAACTCCACCAAAAGAAGAAGTTATTCCTGAGAAAGATGATGAACAGAAATCTTCACCAAATAATCAAAGCGAATCGATCTCAAACGTGGAAGATATGCATCCAGTAAAAATGGCAGATACAGAAGGTGAGTGCAAAACTCAACCAAAAGAAGAGGTTATTCCTGAGAAAGATGATGAACAGAAATCTTCACCAAATAATCAGAACGAATCGATCTCAAACGTGGAAGATATGCATCCAGTAAAAATGGCAGATACAGAAGGTGAGTCCAAAATTCAATCAAAAGAAGAGGTTATTCCTGACAAAGATGATGAGAGGAAATCTTTAACAAATAATAAGAGCAAATCGATCGAATTATATTGTGGAAATGATAAATCTACACAAACGAACCAAATTATATCAAAAAACGAAACTCATACAGAACCAAGACCGCTGAGTGATATTTATCCAGTACAAATTGCCGAACCAAAAGAAGAGATGCCAGTATCTTTGGATGACCAAAGCCAAGCTGTTAGAATAAATGATACTAATACATTTTATGTTACTGCACCTCGTACAGAATCAAGACTGCAATTAAGTGGAAGGGGAGAAATGCTTACTTCTCGTAAAAATAGTGATATTTATCCAGTAAAAATTGCCGAACCAAAAGAAGAGATGCCAGTATCTTTAAATGACCAAAGCCAAGCTGTTAGAATAAATAATACATTTTATGTTACTGCACTGCAATCAAGACTGCAATTAAGAGGAAGGGGAGAAATGCTTACTTCTCGTAAAAAGAGTGTTATTCGTTGGTTGGCTGAACAAAAAGAAGATATTCCAGTATCTTTTGATGACCAAAACCAAGCTGTCCGAAATGATACTACATTTTATATTACTGCACCTCGTACAGAATCAAGACTTCAAATAAAAGGAAGGGGAGAAATGCTTACTTCTTGTAAAAAGAGTGAAAATTCTGGTACATGTAAATCTTCCAAAATAACGGATTTTACTTTCAAAGATCAAAATAAACAGGCAAGTGCATCTAAAAATAATACCCAAAGGTATAGTAGAAGCAAAGCAGCTGAAGATGATTTTATTAGATTCGTGAATAAGTGCAAACAGTTGGGCATTTCTGTAAAAAAGGATGAAAAGGATGACGCTTTCAAGAGTAAAGATGAAGAGAATGGCGCTTCCAAGAGTAAAGATGAAGCGGATGGCGCTTCCAAGAGTAAAGATAAGGGTGATGGCGCATCAAAGCATAAAGATGAAGAGGATGGCGCTTCCAAGAGTAAAGATGAAGAAGTTGCTGACGAGCAAGCTGATTCCAGAGATAAAACGAAATCTACCCCGGAAGAAAATCCTGAAAATGAATCAAAAGCATAGTAATTATACCATATAGTGTTACTTTCATTTTTTGTTCGGTGCTAAATGTCTAATTTTGTTGTTGATTTAACCCATTGTGTTCATTTTGTTCATTGTGAAAATAATTTTATTAATAATAAATTAATTTAAAAAAGAAGTTTTTTTTTTCGCATCAAATGGAATATTACGGCACTTGCCTGCCGTCATTTATCGTAAACATGTTATAATATCACTTAAATATTTATAGAATTACGTGTTGTTACTATAGAAGAACTTAAAAAATCATAGTCATTCATAAAAATAAGATGAAAAGATTTAAAATATCTGCAAGCTAAATAAGTTAAAAAAATTTAAAACTCGTACGATTCTCAAAATTGTAGTGCTTTTAGAGCTGGCGACAGAGAAATAATAGACCAAAAGTGGAACTGAGTGATCAATTTTAATCAGTTTTTAATTTTCTTTCATTTGAAGGGTCGATTTTGCAAAAATTCGAAAAAAAAAATTTCATAATTTTCTCAAGAAGTATACACAATAGCAAGCTAAAAATTTTACCCAACATAAGTACCCATAATTGGAGTATTTTAAGGCCGGTTTGATAAAAATCGTCCAAATAGTTTTTTCAAAAAAAATTCCAAAATTTTTGTAAATTTTGAGTACAAATACGACCTGGTAGGGCGTATTTTTGACACCACAGGAACTGGTTTTGCGTTATTCGATAGAGGATTTTGAAAATTTTAAGCCACAAATCGTCCTAATCGGCTAAGTGGTTCGGCCAACATTAATTATTTTCTGATTAATCAAAAATTTCATAGCAATTCCTTCGTTTAAAAGTGAAATTTTCAAATTTTCAACAGTTATTCGGTCGTAACTTTTAAACGAAAAAAGATATTAAAACGATTCTTTTTTTGTTTTAATGCTTACGTGAAGACCTTTGAAATAAGCAAAATAAGAAAAAAAATTCCAACATTTTTGTAAAATTAGAGTACAAGTCCGGCCCTGGAGGGCGCAATTTTAACGCGATCAGGACCGCTGTCCCATTCATAGACAGAGAAAACGATCCTGCAAATTTTAAGCCATCAAGTTCGATCGGCTAAAAGTACTTCCTTCAAAATTAATTATTTTCTGATAAACCCAAAATTTCATAGCAGTTTTTATGTCTAAAGTGACTTTTTCAAAATTTCAGCGGTTTTTTTATTGTGACTTCTAATCGAAAAGAGATATCGACACGAATCTTTTTCTAGATTAAAGCGCACGGTGAGACCTTTAAAATAAGTTGATGGTTGAAATCCGTTTTGGAGAAGGTGCGTAAAAAAAATGTTGAAATCGTAACTTTTTACATACATTTTCTTCGGATTAAAATTTTAATTTTTTTTTGAATCTCATAAAAGTTTTTACGTTTCTTTGAAGTGTTTAAAAAGCCCTTTCCAACGTATATTTTAGATCGACGATCCGACGTGTCCTTCGGTCGCTCCGTTAATTTTGGTCGGACGGGGTCGAAAAAACGCAATTTCGACTTTGCAGGGTCGGTGCGGCGCCAAATAAAGAGATGGACGTTTCGAAATATCACTAAGGGACGACCGAAACATTTTTAATGAACGTCACGTGTAGCGATTTTTAATATTCGGCCAAACGCAAAAACCTTTTCAAATAGAGAATTGTCGTTTTTTAGAGTATTTTTTCTAAGCTTTCGGAAAAAAATCCCGTCGCCACCAGAATCATGGCAAACAACCGAATATTTTTCTGTGGATTGAGGGAACCCTGGGCCACAACGTGAGCTACTTACGGTCATCATCGGTCAAGTCTTGTAGAAGCTGCGATTTTTTAAATTTTCTTAAAAAATCCTGAAAAAAAGTACCAAAAATTTAGACCTTCGAAAAAAAGTTGAAAAGAAAATTTTCTGGGAACAAAATCCCCCTATTACACTTTCGCGTGATTTTAGGTTAGGAAAATGTCGTACATGATTTTTTTTTTCCGTCGGGCAAAGTCTCCCAATAAGCCTCACAACTTTTTCCGTTTTGCCGCCATAAAAAAGCGCATTTTTGACGTTTCCAAAGAAAAATTCGCCGACGCCGCTGGGTCCAGCGGGGAGACACAGAACTCTTCCTATATATAATTAAAGATGTGCGAAAAAAAGGAGCCCAATTTGGTCGCTTCAGTTCAAAAAACGGCGACGCTGCGATTTTTTAAAGTTGGAGCCCGCGAAAAAATTTGCGAAAAAAAGGAACTTTTTCGGGGACGTTTTTGTAAGTGTTACGGAGATCAGAAAATTTGAAATTCCGTCCACTAATGTAAAAAATATTCCTCCTTAAGATGAGACCGGAATCTTGAAAATCTGTGAAAAAGAAATATACGTTGCCATGGGAATAACAAACTTGGGGTCCGTTTGACGTTTAATAACGTTTTTTGCGATAACTCGGTCGTTTCAAGAGATCGTGGGGATAAATCAGTTTCAGAATGTTTAGTTTTTGATTCTACACGACATATTAAAATTTATGTAATAAAAAGTTGAAGCAGGTTCATTTTGATAAAGTTCTTTCTATAGTTCATGAAACTGAAACAACATACATCTTTCATATTTCACGAATGTACAAGTTTTCTTCATGAAAGTGTGTGGTTCTCGTTCGTTCAGGAGTGAGCCTCGAATTAAAAATTATAATGAACAGAATCTCAGAGGGTGGTGGGCCCCCACAGGAAAAAAATAATAAAACGCTTAGCTAGAAATTAATATAAAAAATACCCAGCCTCGGTTTTTGAGGGTCCCCGAACTTCAAAGGGTCTGTTAAGGGCTGGTGCTTCGATGGGCCCGGAGTCGGCTGCATCCTCTGCTTTATTACGCCACTGGTTTAAGTCACTTCAAATTTAAAAATAGCCCCCACCGATTGACATGTGCCCCGTGAATTTTTGGTTCCGGCCCTGTCGTGTCTCCGAAATGGATGATAACTTCACATCGGTTCGTGTCTTTAAATTTTCCACTACTCTATACCGTTGATAACTTTTGGCTTAGGTTTGTACTCTACGGTATTTTTGTTCTATTGTGAAATCAAATAAAATGTTTGGAAGATATAAAATGAAAACAACTTTGCTCATTTATTAATAAAAATATAAAATGATTTTTGGAAGGCTTTAAATTAAAAAATACTTTGTTATAATAATATTTCTAGTTATTATTTAGTTTTTTTCTACTTTTAGGTTGCATGATTGACACATTGGCAGCACTTAATGACAGAGTGAGAAAGTATGCTAAAGTTCATGGTATCTCTGTTCTTTCAAGGTCTGAACAACGCAAATTGCTTTTAGGTTAATTTTTTTACGAAATAAAGCCACCTTTAGTTAGTTTCTTAATTTATTGAAAATGTAAGTAATAATAAGGTTGTTTTTTTGGTATTTTGTATTAATAATTATGCACTTTAGGGCTGTTACGAAACCCAAGTCTGAAATGAGTGCAGATGAGCTTCAAGCAAGAGAAGAAGAAGAGTTTAATACAGGCCCTTTATCAGTTCTTACAACGTCGGTAAAAAACAATACTCAGGTATTAATTAACTGCCGTAATAATAAGAAATTATTAGGTCGTGTAAAAGCATTCGATAGACATTGTAACATGGTTCTCGAAAATGTTAAAGAAATGTGGACGGAACAACCTAGATCTGGAAAAGGAAAGAAGAAGGCGAAGCCGGTAAACAAGGATCGCTTTATTTCCAAGTTGTTTTTGAGGGGCGATTCAGTTATATTAGTCGTACGCAACCCCGGAGCAACCGATAAGTAGCTCAATAAATATTGAAGTTAATTATATGTGGCTTTCTTTATATTTTTAAGGTATATCATGTAGAATCTTAATTGCAGATGTTTAATAATAATAATAATAATAATAATAATGTAAAATTAAAAATAATTTTTAAATAATTATATTATGAAAACTGTACGATTTAATATTTTAAAATTATATGTAATTATACAGGGTCATAGTTTTTAATTTTCAACATCTCTCATCTTCGTTACTTCGTAATTCGAAAAATAAATGTCTAGAACACCGTCCAAAATTTTTTTACCTTGTTCTTTAAAAGAGGAAATTGAAAATTTATGTGCCTAAAATTTTAAGCAATTATTTCTAGTCATTCGTGCAAAATTGTTTCATAAGGTATAAAAAAATTAAATAGACCGTGTTTATAAAACGAATTTGTTTTGTTTAAATAAAGTAAAAATAACTTTTGAAGACGTGAGTCACTCTGTTTTTTTACCATTCATGATTGTATCGTGATAGCTTAAAAGTAAACAATAAGGCCTGTTTATAAAAAGATAAAAAAACGCTTAGTATTTAAAAATGAATGGTTCAGAATGTAGTGTAGAAAAGGTAGTGAGAATAGGATAGTCTTATATTCTAATGAATGAATTATACGCTGATATTCGAGAAGTTTCATTATAAACCGTGCGTTTAAAGTCCATTTTTTACTTTAGAAAGTTAATGACGGTTCTTGTGCGGGGAACAAAAAGGTAAAGGTAAGTTTTTTATTGTTTTAAGTAATAAAATTAGAATTATTGCTTGTTATCACTAAACAGGGATCCAGTTTTTGCTAAATTTATGGTAACGGCTTCAAATTTGGGATTTTTGGTTATTAATTGTAGGCCTCTCCCAAATAATTAGAATGTAAATATGTTATAATTTCATTAATAACTAATTAACGCTCCCAAAAAATAATTTATAAAAATAAAATATCAATTAATTGACGAAGTGATACATTATTGATCGAACTATTGACTTCTTTAATAATTTTTCCTGTTTTAAAATACAATTTTAAAGGAGAATAATTTCTACGAAAGCTCATATAGGTAATATTTTGCTTAAAACCTGATTTTACCTTAAATCGACATTGGATCCGGGCAGTGGCAGACTCAAAGGGGGCTCGGGCGGTGCCTTTTTGGCTAAAAACTTATCTAAAGCCATTCCAAAAACATAAAACTCAAAAGTTTAATGAGTAAATTTAAAGTATTTTTTTAAGAATTTATTTAAATATTTTGAAAGCTTACGATTTTCTTAAAACTACTAAAGTTGTCAACACCAAAATTTTATACCAGAAACATGTTCCCCTTAGAATTTTTAAATAAACTCGATTTCATTTTTTGCAGAATTCTATAATTTATTCAAATCAAGCGCAAAATTAATTCTAGCTTACTTGGTTATTTTTTTATAATTTTTTAAAAATTATGTTACAGCTCTAACAAGTAAAATTGTGCTATTTTTAAAAAATCTCAATTTTTTTGAAGTTCCGCTAGGACTTTTTCAACAAACTCGGATTAATATTTTGCAGAATTCTCTAATTTATTCAAATCACCCGGAAAATAAATTCTAGTTCACCTGGTTAATTTTTTATAAATTTTTGAAAATTATTTTACAGCTTCAACATATTATAAATAGTGCAATTTTTGGAAAATCTCATTTTTTTAATGTTCCCCTTCGAATTTTTAAATAAACTCGATTTAATTTTTTGCAGAATTCTTTAATTTATTCAAATCAACCGCAAAATTAATTCTAGCTTACTTGGTTATTTTTTATAATTTTTTAAAAATCATTTTACAGCTCTAACAAGTAAAATTGTGCAATTTTTACAAATTCTTAATTTTTTTAAAGTTCCGCTAGGAATTTTTCAACAAACTCGGGTTAATTTTTTGCAGAATTCTCTAATTTATTCAAATCATCTGGAAAATAAATTCTAGTTCAAGTGGTTATTATTTTATAAATTTTTAAAAATCATGTTACAGCTCTAACAAGTAAAATGGTGCAATTTTTGTTTGTGACAAAAAAATTTTTCTTCTGAATTTTCAAAAAGAAATTGAATTTTCTTTTGGTAATTTTTTTTAATAAAATCTATTAAAACTACTCTTAAATAATTTAAATAAGTAAAATAAATTGTAAATTTTGAAATTCGTTCGGCCGTTTTTGCCATATAACATCCTAAAATTTTTATTTTCATAAATAAAGGAATTACAGGGGTGGCCCTAGTTTCGTGGACACCCGGTATTTTACTTTATTAAATATAGTAAATTTTACTTTATCATAAAAGTAATAAATCTTAAATTAAAATTTTATCCCGCAAAATTTATAAAATCAAAGGCAAGAATCTAGCTTAGAGAGTTATAGGTGGATTGGTTCGAATCTTTGTAGTTTGCGGGTTTCGAACTCGCGCCGTTGCTATCGCAATCTGGCTGAAATTGTTGAACCAACCCGCTTAACCAGCATCTAAGCCAGTTCCTTGTATTGAACCACTGTGATTGAATGTGGCTTTGAATTTACAAGTACCTTCTTTTCATTTATACTAAATAATAGTTTTTAATGTTTATAAAAAGATATTACACTTCTAAATTATGTAACGCACTTTAAAAAAAATTCTTCACATGTTTAAAGTTAACAAAACATAAAAAAATAGTTTTCCACTTGAATGAAAAATAATTCACGTTTAAATAATTATTACACGCTTTAAAACGTTGCACAAGCACTTTGAAACGCAAATACATACATTCCCATAAACTAACCCAACCTAACCTAACAGTTTTTAAATAAAATGATTTTTTCAGATTTTTTACAGAAATCCTGTTAACCTAAATTACAAATAGCAAACCCATCAGTATTTTATATTAGAAAAATCGGCGTTAAAGGAAGTTTGAAATAAATTAAACAAAATAAATTAGAAAAAGTGTTGACAATTTATTTTATTTTAATAAATTTGGTTGTATAAAACTAAAAATTTCAAAAGGTTGTAATTACATGAAATCAATTTTTAACTTTATACAAAATAATTTTGTAACTAAACATAAAGACCTAATGGCATATATAAATTTGCAGTTCGAAAACATCTTAACATAAAATAAATAAAATTTTAAATGAAGTTTTTATAGAATTTAAATATTAAGGTATAAATTAATTTAAAATTTGTCTAAACGATTAAGTGGGTTTTATTAAGACAAATAGATACACCACTTGGTATACATTATACAGTGCGGCCCAAAATTTATTTAAAAAAAAATAGTAATAATACTATCATCACAATTATACCTTATGTATGATTGCGAATTAAAACCAAAAAAATTTTTGTAAAATAAATATTTTTGTTTCGTACGCTTTTACGCCTATTTTGAGCCACCCTGTATTTTTGTAAGGCCGCAGTCACATGATGCAGTTCTCTTTTGAGAATTGACTAGCACGAGTGTGATCTCGTGTTTGACTACATCTAGCATGTGCATGTTTCAAATTTAATTGCTTTACTAGATTTTTGCACGAGATCACCTTCGTGGACCGGCATCATTTGACTAAGACCTCTATTTTTTCTTTCCTAAGTTATTTTTTTATAATTTATAATTACAATGAAATATTAGTCTAAGAAAAAAATACATCTTTCAGTTTCGTTCACATTAAAGCCCTATATTTTAAAAAATCATCATTTTTTATTGATAAATACTGAACGATTCTTTTAAAATTATTATAATTCTAACCGAGAACCTGTTCAACATTTTTTTTTAGGTTAAAATGCAAGATTATATTAAATTATAGGGAATTAAGAGGAGAAACTGCATTTCTTTTATCATTTATCCTTTATTAAAAATTATGAAGATAATTATTCCAAATAAGATAAATCTGATAATTCTAAAAGTTCTCGATGTAACATTCCCTGTTGTTCAATAATACTTGTGACATCAGGTGTAACTTTATTATACATTTTGACAATCTGTAAAATAATAATTGCAAAAACAGGTGCTATAATACAAGATATTATATCCGTACCTGTTTATCAACTTTTTCTAAAGCCACTTTCACTTCTTGCCGTCTTAAATCGGTTTCGACAATACTTCTTAATTTATTTAAATCTGTAACATTTTGTCTATTTATAACTGCCAATTCTTGTTGGCATTTTTTAATTTCCTGTAAAATGTCGTCGTCAGGAGGAAACGGCTAAAAAAAATTCTTTGAAAGTCATCTTCAAAAATATTAGATAAAAAAAGTGATTAGAAAATATCAGTAAGTATGTAATTTGGTGTGATGTTATAGAAAATATACAGGTGTCCCTGAATCAATGCCCTTCGCTACGTTGTTGGGGACCCTTCATAGAGTAGCGAAAAATTTTTTTTCACTATTTGATACAAGAAATTTAGGTTCAAAGTTTTGAAATTATAAATCTCCCAAACAATTTTAAAACAGTTGAACAGCTTATACTATTATTAATTAAGGGCGGATACCAGTACAGAGACCTAAACAATTGATGATGTTTAGTATATTGTGGGGGACCGTATTCTCAAGACGGCGGTTTTGACCCCCTCGGATCTATCTATTAAGGGGGCGGAGATACGACCCTTTTCGTATTTTTACCCCGAATTCGAACGTTTTTTGCGAGGAGCGGCCGAAAGGGTGGTTTTTTTCGTCCGATAATAAGAATTCCGGTTCCGATGTAAAGAGGGATGTTGATTCCAAGTGTGGTTCGAATTTTAAATTTTTTGGACCTCCCCGACACCTTGAAAAAAATTTTCGAAAATGGTCGATTTTTTTCGCCTTTTTTCGGGATTTCGGCGGCGTTAACTTTGAAAAATCGCAAAGGGAAGCGAAGAAATTTGGCTCCTTCTATTCTAATATCCTGAGGATTACCGTGACGCTATTGATATGAATAATAAAACCATGAATAAAAATTACACGTGTTTTTTGATAAATAACTATAAATCTATGGTGGATAGAATTTATTTTCAATTTTCCAATACTGAATTAAAGGTCCTCAATAACGTAGCAGAGAGCTTGGGCGCCAATTTGGTGACACCCTGTATAAAAAAGATAAAATTAAGAAATATTAAGAAAAAGGAGATTTTTTAGTAATTTTTTAGCAAGGTTTTGTGTATGATTGATGGTAAGTTTTAAATTTCTTAAATTTTATTTACCCCAAATTATTATACTTAAGTTTATTTTGCTCTAAAAACTTAAAGCGATTCCGAATGGCTTTGGTTGATCAACAAAAAGTATTTGATTAACAAATTTCAACGAGTTATCAATAATAAAAAAACCATACGAAATTGCTTTGAGGTTTTGGTAAATTTTATCTATTATAGGTGCTGTAAAATTTACCGAAACCTAAAATTTAAAAAATTTGGTAAATTTAAAAAATTTTTGATATTACCTTAATTACCTTGGCTAAATCTTCAATTTCTAAAATACCCTCCTGAACCAACTCTTTTCTTAAAAGATCATCGAGGCAAGCACCATTCCTCGTTCCATTGGTCGGTTTAAAGCCAAAATCACTTGGTTGAAGCTTGCTGTAGGCGCTCGGCAAATTATTCATTACTTTTTGTTCAACTAAAGTGTCTAATAATCTTTGTGCTAGTGGAGTTTGTAGTGTTTCAAGAATCGCGTTATTAAGCCCATTCTTTTTCGTATTGTTGTAAATATTGGCCCTTTTAGGATTCTTCCCGTTTAGTGTGATTTGTTCCGTTTGTAGACTACTATCAGACCACTCATATGCGTAATGCTCACCTATTTCTGGTATTTTTATATCTACTTCTTGAGAGCATTCTTTTATTAATTCTTCTAGGAACTGTTTGTAAAAAAAAGTGCAAAATTATGTTTTTGTAAAACTGCTAAAAGTTAAATTTACACCTCATGCATATATAAATTTTTTTTCTACGATTTAAACCAAAACCAATTAATTATCTCCAACCAGAAAGCAATATTAAAAACAAAAAATTAATAATTAAGCAACAAAATAAATGCCTGAAGCAAGTTTTTAATATGAAGCCCACGAAGTGAAACACCTTTCCCATTTTTCTAAATTGAACACTGTTATTTTTGTTATACTCAGAACTCAGAATCACAACTTTTCAAAACATAGAAAGCACTCCATTGCTCATTCCTATTCACGAAAAGGACGACACTAGTCATATCTTCAATTATAGACCTATTTCTATAATATCCTCTTTGCCGAAAGTCTGATTTCTTAACAGCCTCTATGAACAATTATATTTCTGATGAGCGTGTTCTAGTATTTGAGAACTTCTTAGCCTCTACCATTGAGAAGGGGTACCAAGTTGATACTATTCATACAGATAAGTCCTTCGACAAAGTTCACTACTACTTACTGATGGGAAGCATCGTACCATTGGTATTATCTTCTACATCTACATGAATCCGATTTCATTTTTGTGACCTCTGGTATCCCCCAGGGTTCACACCTGGGTCCACTAATTTTCAACATTTTCATTAATGAAGTCTGCTGCTGTTTTAAGTACTCTTCTAACATCCTGCTCTTTGCTGATGATATTAAGTTCTTTCATGTTGTCACCAATCAAACGTCTGAGTATCATTTCCAGTCTGATCTCGACTCCTTTCATGTATAGTGCAGACTTAACAAGTTTCTGATTAAAGTCGTTAAGTACATCCTAAAGTCTTATTATAAAGGTTGCAAAAAAGAGCATATACTATATTATGATAAATGTAGGTTTTAACACGAATGTTGTTTTTCCCGAGTAGCATCGGACCTCCCTGAGCATATACTATTAGCGGAGTTAAACTGGTCTCATGTTCCAACATCCTCGATCTCGGAATGAATTTTCAAGGCAATTTTTATTTCGATTGCCACATTGAGGATAAGTGCAAAATAGCCATGAGAATGGTTAGTTTCATCAAGAAAAACTCCGAATCTCAGCCATCAGAACCTTGTATGTCTCCTTGAATACGTAGCTACTATCTGGTCTCCATATTATGAGGTGCAGAATAAGAAGATTGTGAGTGCAGCATAAATTCCAGCGATACGTTGGCTTCAAGTTGGGAATCCGGCAGGAGGATGTCGACTATCAGCTCCAAGAGAAACATCTTAGTTTGTAAACACTGGAAACTTTCATAGATCTTAGCAAGGCGTTTGATTGCGTTCCTCACAGCCTGCTGACCTCTTTGCGTATGGGTTTCACCCCACAGCTGATCTATCACGACAACTCTTATTCCGCGCCCCTAGATAATGCATGTGGGGTATCACAGGGCTCGATACTTGGGCCTCTTCTGTTTCTGATTTTTCTCAAGGACTTTTCCAACCATATGTATAACAATATCTGAATCGATCTTATTTGCGGACGATACAACCCTGATCACGTGGGATGAAAGCTGTGATGTTGACAGACGGTTGGTTCAACTGCAATCGCCTTGTACAAAATGTTGGTAAAAGGTAAACTTTATTTTTCACATTAATTAAGCTTCCGATTAGGGAAAAAGGGTCAGCCAAATTTCTCGGAACTCAGCTTGATTCCACATTAACATGACAACCTCAGGGTGACCAGCTTTCCAAGAAACTAAACACAAGCATATACATCTTAAGAAATTTGGCTGACTCAGTGGACATTGATGTCATGAGGAGGGCTTACATTGGGGTCTTTCAATCCCATCTATTATATGGTCTTCCAATATTGGGTCACTCGTCTATCAGGTACCGTATCTTTGGGTTACAGTGGATAGCTATAAGGATAGTAGCAGGTTTGAAGTACAGGCAGGAGTGTGGAAATAATTTTAGTGAACTCAAAATACTAACATTACCCTGCTTGTACATTCAACACTGCCTACTCATATCAAACTACACTCAGACGAGTACCCAACAAATGATTTGTACCATGATCATAACACACGGTCCAAAGAGAAGTTTAGACCCATCCCTCCCATTGAGGCATACAATTTTTTAACAAACTTCCCTCAAAAATAAAGAACCTTGAGCCTGCATTTTTTAAAAATAAGAAGAAATCATTACTAATATCACAAGCTTTCTACAGTTGGGACGAGTATTTGGAGTTTGACTTCTCTAATCACGTATAAGAGTGCCCATCGGTTGTGCATAAATTTTTATAATGTATTCTCTTTGAAACAAACCTTCAATTTTAATCTGCTTTGTTAATATATGAAATAATTGTTTATTACTTGAATTGTTTTTTTTTGTATAAAAGTTCCAAATAAGAATGTTTACTTTCTACAAACTGTAATCGGACAAGTGTATATAATTTTAGATTTTTTAACACAAATAAAGGTTTACTTTAAAAACTTGTAGAAAGAACTCCGATATTTTCACCATGGCAAAACTCCTAAATAACTCCTTGGATTGTCCTACAGTCCTGGAGAAAGTAAACTTTAACATGCCCTCTAAGCCACAAGCGTGCCTTCTACTTCCCTCCTCACACCACTAATTATGGCAAACAATCAGTGATGGTTAGAATGGCCTGGTCCGCCAACTCAGTTGTTGATGACTTTGATTTTTTCTCTGACGATTGAACTAGAAAGCCCTTATCGAATACGCAACTAATAAACTATCAAAGGGCACTTATGCGATTAGAAGATGTTTTAAGATCTCAGGAACGGAGGCAGCATTAACTGCGTACTTCTGTCCTATGGAATTGAGGTATGGGGACTTCTAGCACATGGGACAAATTCTCATAGCTGTTAAAAGCTTAGTAAAAGCCCCACCAACCACGAACTACAAGCCACTATTCAGGCAGTTCAACATCTTAACGGCACCTGCAATCTACATTTTCAAAACACTGAGAAACAAAGCACCAACACTGAAAACACCGGAGAACTTGAATGAATATCTGAAATTAGGGACCACCCTCTACAACAAATGCCCAGACAAATGGAAAACGCAAAAAGGAAAGTTCTTTGAAAAAAAAATCATTGTGAATGCATCAGATAGTTTGCAAGAATTCCTAGAGAACTGCTAGGGATTTTATGTAATATGATGTATTTCCGTACAATGTATTCTTTGACTTTCTTCAGTACAGATTTTAACCCTTTCCGGTCCTATGTCGGATTATATCCGACAAAATATTTTTAATTATAAAAAATTATTTAATTACATTTAAATTATATAAAAAAATATAGATAATTACATAAAATAATATTTAAAATAGTTAAAATGTAATAATAATGAAATAAACTGTAAATAAAATACAAAAAATATGTATATTTTTTTGAAAATTAATTCAGACCTACTGGAGCAACTTTGTGAAATCTTATTGGACCGCAAAGGGTTAATAAACTTGCTACCTACTTACCAATGAGGTGCTCGAAAGGAACACTCCAGGAGCACCAGGAACAGTTGAGGTGCAGTAATACTAATGCAATTTAAATGATGGGGGTGTGTCAAAAAACACATGCTATGCTACATGTCACAAATAAGTCACCTTTTGTTATTTCACTCCTATCCACTACAACTACAACTACAACGACTTGTGAGATGAAACCGTGATATATTTGTGACATGGATAATATCCATTAACCATCATACCGCAATGCACAGTAATTCTACTTATATTTCAAGCTAACTACTTGCAATTCAATGAATGCGCCCAATTTTTAAGAGCAACCTTTCCTTCCATGCCGCACCGATTTTAATTTTAACTATTCCCTTCATCAGAAATTGATTATTTAAAATTCTATTGGTTTTCTTCATTTGCTAAATTCTATACAGGGTGTCCTGTAACTACACCGACAATGCTTAACTGGTGATAGTAGACGTGAAAATAAGTCGATTTGACCTATTTACCTATATCCAAAAATGCACCCTTAAGAAGTTATAAGCTTCTGAAGTTCATTTAAAAAAAATTATTTTTTTTAATTGCTGCCAAAGTAATAAAAATTTTATTATGAAATTTTGTATACGTGCATTTTTATAAAAAACGCTCATTTTGTAAAAATTTTACCAATCCTCGATTACTGGAAAAATATTTTTTTTAAAATGAACTTCAGAAGCTTATAACTTCTTAGGGGTGCATTTTTGGATATAGATAAATATGGTCAAATCGACTTATTTTCACATCTACTATCACCAGTTAAGCGTTGTCGGTGTAATTACAGGACACCCTGTATTTGTTTACTGAAAAATGGTGAAAAAAGAACTTTTATTACTAATTTTCTTACAATGTAAAGTAGACATTTGCTGCGTCAAAAAATCAGAGGAAAGAGTGCTTTTAACAAAAAAAAAATGGTTTAAATCTATTGCTACAAAAAAAGACATGCATTAAAGTAATCAAAACAACTAATGATTTTAATTTGTTTGCTAATAAAATTTACAAAAATTACACCACTAAAATAAACCATAACATCAACCTGTAGAAAAATTCAAATTTACTCACACAAATACTTTCTCGTGACACATCTGAGCAATAAGGGTCAACGGATAACCAAAATCGATCAGAGATATCATTTTTAGGTACTAATATTTTAGGCGAATCATTTAGAGAATTACCGCCTGGTAAAGTAGCATGTTTCGATTTGCTACTTCTTTTAAACGTCTTTGAATCTTTGGTGCTTTTAGTTTTTTCTTTGATTCGTTTTCTTTTAACAGCCGACTAAAAAAATCAATTAATTAAAATATATTTTATTAGTATTAACATTTACGGTTCTTTTAATGGCGGGTGATGGTGGTTTATCACCTCGTTTGTCTTTTCCGTGATCGACTTTATCGATTGATTCGACTTCTGTTCTTAATAGCCTGTGTCTTAAAGCGCATGTTAATAAAAGTTTTTCAAAATCTTGTTGCAATTGGTCTAAATCGTCCATTCCGATGCCATCCTCGGTGCTCCTTGAAAGAACTACAGAAAACTCTATAAAAATGTTAAATTGGGGATGATAATAATACCTGTTGTGTATCGAGGCAAATCCTGGCTAACATCCGTTTGTTTAACAACTGGAAAAACAATTGGTTCAAATTCAATGAGTTCATTTTCAGATTTTTGTGCCCTTATGTACGGTTTTTCTATCACCGGTAGAGGTCTTTCACCTATACTTTTCCCTCCAGTGACTTTAGCTGTGCTTGTACTTTTTTTACCGGACCCCATACTTATAATTTAGCCAATAACTTACCCATTATTTATTCAATTTCAAATCATAAACATCAACAAAAATATTTATATGCGTGCGCAATTTTTATGCACAGCTATGTGTGTGTAAGCTTAAGGTGGTTAATCTAACCTAATTTATATTTACAAAAAGTCTAAATAATGAATAAAAATTCTAATAAAACGAGATCATAAGACTAATTGCATCTTTTCAAGTTGTATTACATTTACAAGTTGTATTATTTATTGATTAAAGTCTGAAAGTAACACAGAACTATGCGAAGGTCGTTATCAATGGAACAGTAGAATCACAGTATAACAAAAGAGCGTAACTTGCTAAGGCCACAGAACACTGTTGAATGGGGTTGAAGTCGCCTCATCAGCATCGGACTGGCCCTTTTCGTAATTATATTTTTCTTAGAAAATCTTGCGAATTTATTACATTATTTCTTGGAAATGCCTTTGGAAATTCCATATTTAAGTAATGGAATGATGCAAAACAAAGAAAAAATAAGGTGAATATTGAAAAAGATTGTGGCGGATTTTGGGGTGTTCGTTTGGTTGCCTATCTCAATTTGCTTAATAAAAACCGCGTGGATCACAGATGCACGAATTACAAAAGAGGAATTTGGTCATTGTTTTAGATGACTTGTTAGGTACAGTTTCTTGCTCAAATTTAATTTTTGGAGAAGTAAATGATTCGCGGGCACCTAAATTTCAATCAGTCTAAGGGCCGGCTGCACAGTTCAAGCTTCAGCTTGAAGCGACACTTAACACTTATCCTCCTTTCGTGACGTCATAGGAATCGCAAATAGCGAAAACTGATTATTTGCACTCAAATTTCAATATTTTGATGGTAAAAATCATTCATATGAATTTGGGACTGTATTGGGGACTAATCCAGTAAGGCACACCCCCCACTCTCTGTGCAGGAGCGCTTACAGCTTCCAGGTTTAAGCAAAGTTTACCTTCAAAAAGTCCCCCATAACTTTATTATTAATAAACAAAAAAAAATTGAAATTTTGCACATACAACGTTGAATATATAACTCTTTACACCTGACCTTCTTTTCTCTGGAGGCTTATTCTTGGGCCGGTCGAGATCGTCTCGTCGACGAGACTAGAAGGATAGACTCGACTCTTGTTTGTTCATGTGAATGAAAAGGACAGAATGATGAAAATCATCGAGATCGTGTCGTCGACGACTTTCATCATTCTGTCCTTTTCATTCACATGAAAAAATAAGAACCTGTCCTGGTAGTCTCGTCGACGACTCGATCTCGATAAACTTTAGTGACTCTTTACACCTGACCTTCTTTTCTCTGGAGGCTTATTCTTGGGCCGGTCGAGATCGTGTCGTTGACGAGACTAGAAGGACAGACTCGACTCTTATTTGTTCATGTGAATGAAAAGGATAGAATGATGAAAATCATCGAGATCGTGTCGTCGACGACTTTCATCATTCTGTCCTTTTCATTCACATGAAAAAAATATGAGTATGTCCTTCTAGACTTCTGAAACAGCACATTGCGCAGTTGCACCTGAGTCGATTTGGGAACAAAATTTTGGTAACAAAATATGCCAATTTTGAAGATTCCCTTTCTTGGAAAATTATGGCATTTTTGGCAAAAAAATATATCAAGAATCAGCAAGTGTCAAATATTACTTAATAAAAAAAATCTTGTCTGTTTAAAGAATCTAAGAACAAAGGAAACTTCTAATAATAATTTATTATTAAAAAAAATATTTTCACAATGAAAAAAACTAAACATTTAACTGTGAACAACGAACATATCTTTTTTTTCTTTTTTTAAAACGAACTAAATTAAAATTATTAAACATTTAAAACTAAACAAAAATTGTAACGAACACTATATGGTATAATTAGCATGTTTTTGATGTTTTTAAGAATCATTGTCATCTTCTTCCGGGATAGATTCCATTGTATCTTTACATTCAGCCTTCTCGCAACCAACCCCTTCGTCTTTACTCTTGGAAGCGCCATCCTTTTCATCCTTTTTTACTGAATAGCCCCACTTTCTGCAAGAATTCATGAAGGCTTCAAGTAAATCATCTTCACAATCTTCACGTGTACCAAAGCTTTCGGAAATATTTTTGTCTTGATCTTCAGAAGTTGAAGCGTTTTTGGAAGTAACCACTTTCTCAGTGTCCTTGTCACAAACCTCTTCGTCTTTACTCTTGGAAGCGCCATCCTCTTTAACATCATTGACAGAAATGCCCAACTTTTTGCAATTATTCACGAAAATAATTAAATCATCTTCAGCTGCTTTGCTTCTACCATACCTTTGGGTATTATTTTTGGATGCACTTGCCTGTTTATTTTGATCTTTGGAAGTATCCATTTTAGTCGGCATTGGTTGAGTAATATAAAATGTAGTCCAATTCCTAACCACTGGAATAACTACTTGGTTTTGGTTAACAAAAGGTACTGGCATATGTATTAAATCACTCCAAGTGTTCCTTACAGGATGAATATTTTCCTCGTTTGATGCAGGGATAGTCTTATCCTTTTCATTATCCATTTTTAATGCAATACCTTCCGCGCCTTTGATGGAGATTTGTCTACCTATAAATTGAATTAAATATTTAAAATTTAATTTAAGAAAACACTAAAAAAAATACATTACCAAAGCTTTCGACCGAAAACAATTACAATTTTTATAAAATGACAGATGGCCATCTCTTTTTTAAGATTTGAATTTATATTTGAAACTATTGTATAATGAAAATAATTTGCCAAAAATTATAAATTAAATTGACTATTCAACTTACAAGTGATTATTTTTTGTGACAACTAAAACGTCAAAAATATCAGCGATTATTTTGTGACGTTAATGTCAAATTTCAATAAGTTTGAAGTTGGCTGTCAAATTTTGCACAAAAAAGTAAAAAAATGTTCGTTAAATAGACCTTTAAATCACTCTTGTTTAAATTATAAGTCGAATATTTTTCATACATTACCATTCATGTCATTTGGGGTCAGTGGCGTATCCTAACTACATTTTTTTATGACGTTTATTCCCTTCAAATAATCAAGGGGATTATTCTCGAATCACACGACACGATTTCGTTTGCGACATGACAGCAAGGACACACTCCTATTTTTGCATTGGAATGACAAGGATAGAATTTTGAAAGTCGTATGTGATATCTTTTGTCGCGTGATTCGAGAATAACATCCCAGGTCCCTTTAATTGATTCACAATAAACACTTTTTTATATAAAAAAAACACGAAAAAGACCCAGACTGGACAATGCGAGTGGCAAAATAACAAAAAAATAAGCTTTTGGGGGGTGCATATGCACCCATCGCCGCCACCGTTTGCGGTTAAAAATTCCACAATTAAAACTTAACCCCAAATGGCATTCGTGGTAATGGCAGTGAAAAATACTCGACTTAAATTTGACCGCTCGTGATTTTACATATGAATATTCAAAGTTTAATTTAAGAAAACATTAAAACATGTTACCTTTAAGAAATTCTCGACCGCACGCGAAAACAACTTTTATAAAATGGCAGATGTGTTTTTCATAGCTACCGATTTTTTAAGATTTGAATTTGTGTTTGAAACTATTATTATTAATGAAAATGATTTGTTAAACCATAAATTAAATTAAATATTCAAAGTTTAATTTATGAAAGCATTTTACCTTTAAGAAGTTCTGGACCGCACACAAAAACAATTTTTATGAAATGGCCGGCGATATGACTTTTCATTCATAGCCAATAGCCACCGTTGAATTAGAATTTGTTTGTGAAACTCTATGGTTTATTAGTAGACGCGCAAATCTAAATTTGTAACTAATTTCATTTAAGTTTGTATATTTTATATTTTAGGTTTACTTACTGACGTAATTTGTATTTATTTAAAAAATTATTAAATAAATAAAATGTGGATAATAACGTTTAGATAACTGATTTTTTTAATTAAAAATTTGAAAGTTAATTTAAAATATAAATTGGGGGGGGGGGGGGGTAGAGGGCAGGTGAACCCCTACATTTCATCCATTTTTTTTATTATCTTTCATTTGCGGGGTCGATTTTAAAATAGCGCGAAAAATAAAGCGTCACTTTGGGGGCACCAAAACGACATAAAGAGTAAACGCATCAAAAAAAACTACCGTTTTAAGGTAAAACGTGGAATTTAGATGAGGAATAAAGCAACCGCGATTTTTTTCTTCCTGCCGCACTTTTAATCTAAGCCAAAAAGTGTTGGTCTTTACCGTCCGAAAAAACGGTAGAATTGAACAGTTTGCGTCTCGGGGCCGTGACGTGACACCTTTGCACCGGAAGGCTTAAAAATCGGTCACGGTAATCCCCAGGATGTCAGAATAAAAGGGGCTAAATTTCGTCGCTTCCCTTTAGAATCCGACGGAGTTGCGATTTTTCAAAGTTAACGCCGCCGAAAACCCGAAAAAAGCTAAAAAAATCGACCATTTTCGGGAATTTTTTTAAAGTGTTGGGGAGGTCCAAAAAATTTAAAATTCGAACCACACTTGAAATCAACATCCCTCTTTACATTGGAACCGAAATTCTTAAAGTCGGACGAAAAAAAACACCCTTTCGGCTGCTCCTCGCAAAAAACGTCCGAATTCGGGGTAAAAATACAAAAGGGGTCGTATCTCCTACTAAAATTTGGTGCGATTCGGGGTGAATTTCGGACGTTTAGGGGATGAACTCGATTTTTCGTTCGGGGTGGAATAACTTTTTTCGAGGCGGTCCGATCGAAAGGGACATTTAAACTTTTTTCTTAAAATTTTCTCCTTCTTCCACCTACAAAATTTCAGCTTTCTACGAAAAAAAAACACCTTTCCCGTTTCTTAGAGTTTTAGTATTATAAAAAAAAATAGATTAATATTATCATTATCAAAGAAAAGTCATAGATTTTGTAATTGCCGTTGCGCCATCAAACGTTGAATATCAAGTTTGTAACGTGTCTGAAGTCTGAAGAAAAAAGCAACAAGCATTCTTTTCCAAATAAATCGCTAGTCGAAATTGGCGATTCTAGCTAAGCGATCTCCCTCTTGCGGCCTAGCGCGGAACTATGAAATGACGTCACGTCCGTGATACTTGTGCAGACGAATTTAGCGTTTATCGTTTCTTAACGTCTGTTATAGTCAAGTAAATAACGTCAACTTACCTAATTTACTTTGTATTATTAAATGCGTTTGATTATTTCTTGGTAAGTTTAAATTTTTATTTATTTTGTCACGTACGTGATGTCACTAGAATATGCAACCAAACATACATTTCCGCGGGACATATTAATTTGAATCGCCAATAGACACGTGCATTCATGAAACAGAGAAGCCTAATCCGCGGTGTTGCCGCGTGTAACACGTAAAAATAAGTGGCTGTTTCTACAAGAAATACGCAACTACTTAACTGCTTCGGTAAGAAAGAGACAGATTATCGGATTTATGTCATTCCAATGTGTATTGTGTTGACTAATGTCTACCTTGTGAGACGGGATGCGAAATGCGAACGTTTTTGTTTACATCGGGAGAATAACAAAACGTGATGAACGCTGTTAAGTCTTTTAATAATAAATCTTTCCATTATATGATTTTTTATTAGATTGGGTACATATTAAATCAACCATCAAACACCAAACACCAGTGGTTAAAGACAGTGATTGAACCACTCTAACCAACTATAACTTGGTGGTTGAACATGTTATGGGCTTTGGGACGAGAGTTTGCGATAGCAACGGCACGGGTTCGAATCCCGCAAAGTAGAAGACGTTTCTTCGTATCTTGTAATTCGGCCCAACGCGCATAACATTTCAACCAACAAGTTACAGTTATTATTTTCATAAATTTAGTGGGACAAAATTTTAATATGTACCCAATTTTTAATTTTTGTTTGGTAATTTTTTTAAAAATTATTTAAGCTGTTTTTGAAATATTAATTTATGAACTTTTTTGAGTAACGTTTTTGCAAAGTCACTTGGTTTTTCAAAAAGAAGATTTTAATACGATTATTTTAGTATCCCATATGTAAGGTGTAATGAATTTACTTGTGCCAGTTTTTTATATTTTTTGTACTCAGGTTTTTTCAAAATTTCAAAAAAAAAAAATGAAAAATGTGTCACAAACATATTGCTTTTCTAAAATAGTCTTAAATTTTGAATAAAAACATTAGGTGTTACATTTAACAAAATAAAGTTGATGTCACTTCTGGTAAAACCGGAAGTGATATTGAAAAACTTTTTAGTGTGCTTTCTTGAACCATACATAGTCAAACTTCAAATTTTTATTTTCATAAATAAAGAAGTTATAGAGGTGACCCATGTTTCGTAGGTATAAACTTAAAATGTACTTACTAATTTTTTTTTCATTTTTTTTTTATTTTATCAATTTATCAACAACTGTTTACAAATTAGAAAGTAAACTTAAGGATTCTAAATACGTCTTGGATATCACTTTAATCGAAAAAAAATCCTCTATCTAAATAGGGGGTGGCCCCACTATCACGCAATTTTAAAAAATAAAAATATTTGCAAAAAACGCATTTTAAAAATTATACTCTGAAGTTCTGAAAATATTGCAATTTTTACAAAATCTCATTTTTTTTTTAATTTCCCCTTTTCAACAGACTCGAGTTTATTTTTTGCAGAATTTTCTAATTTACTCAAATCAACCACAAATCACTTGATTATTTTTTATAATTTTTTTACAATCATTTTACAACTTTAACAAGTAAAATAGTGCAATTTTTACAAAATATCAATTTATTAATGTTTCTCAGCGATTTTTTCAACAAATTCGGGTTAATTTTTTTCAGAATTCTCTAATTTACTCAAATCAACCACAAAATTAATTCTAGCTCACTTGGTTATTTTTTAATAAATTTTTTTTAAATCATTTTACAACTTCGCCAAGTAAAATAGTGCAATATTTACAAAATCTCAGTTTTTTAATCTTCCCCTTAGAATTTTTCAATAAATTCAGATTTATTTTTTGCACAATTGTCTAATTTATCCAAATCAACTCCAAAATTAATTCTAGCTTGCTTACTTATTTTTTTATAATTTTTTAAATATCATTTTACAACTTCAACAAGTAAAATAGTGCAATTTGTACAAAATATCAATTTTTTAATGTTTCCCAGCGATTTTTTCAACAAATTCGGGTTAATTTTTTTCAGAATTCTCTAATTTATTTAAATCGACCGCCAATTTAATTCTAGCTAGCTTAGTTATTTTTTTATATTTTTTTTTAAATCATTTTACAACTACAACAAGTAAAATAGTGCAATTTTTACAAAATTTCAGTTTTTTTAATGTTTCCCTTGGAATTTTTCAACAAACTCATATTTAGTTTTTACAGAAGTCTCTACTTTATTTAAATCGATCATAATTATCAAGAAAAAATAAGTTTTTCTCGATAAACCAGTCCCCTATCCCGAATCAAATTTTAAAAATTATAATCTGGGACGAATCAATATTGAAAATAGTTTAATATGTATAAACGTGGTTGTAAAAATTCTCGCAACGCTTTTTGCTATACAGGGTGATTCAGACCACCCATGATAGCCACCCAGTGGCGCACAAAGAGGGGGGGGGGACGAGGGGATGTATTTTATTAAGAAATTTTTTATAAAATTAATAAAAATGAGAAAATTCTTACTTTAATAATTTAAATTATGAAATTTTTATATTATTTTTTGAGAAAATGCTTGTGCACAAAAATTTTTTAAGGTGACAACCGCGCCACTGTAGCCACCGTTTTTTTTAAGATTTGAATTTGTGTTTAAAATTATAATTAATGAAAATGATTTGTTAAACCATAAATTAAATTAAATATTTAAAGTTTAATTTAAGAAAACATTTAAATATTTTACCTTTAGGAAGTTGTCGACCGCACACAAAAACAATTTTTATAAAATGGCAGATATGTTCATAGCCACCGTTTTTTAAGATTTCATTTTGTTTTTGAAACTCTATGGTTTACTAGTGGATGCGCAAATCGAACGTTTGATCATAGAACAATTATTTTATGGTAAAGTCGCCATTAAAATAAATTTGTAGCTAACTTCATTTAAGTTTGTATATTTTAGGGTTACTCGCTGACGTAATTTGTATTTATTCCAAATATTAGTAAATAAATAAAATGTGGGTAACGTTTAGATAACTGATTTTTTTATTTTAACTTTTTATACTTATTTTTAAATGGTAAGTAGGTATAGCAGATTTACGTAAAATAAAATTTATTCATTATAAAACAATTTTTAAACATTTCTTATATTGCCACTCCCATCTTAACATGACTAATAGATGCTAATAGCACTGCAATACCACCAAATTATTAAATTATCACACTAATTTAATGTTTTTTTAGGTAAAAGAAGATGAAGCTTTTTATTTTAAGTATTTTTATGACAATACAAAGTCTTCGGGCACAAATATTCCCTCAAAACGATTATAATCAAAATTATAATCAAAACAACCAAAACAAAATATATAATAATAACTTCAACCCAGGACCCAATTATGGCGATTATAACTTAAACAGCGTCGACAATCCTTATTACCATGAACAAATGAGATGTCCCGAACATTGGGTACAATTTTACCAGTCTTGTTATCGATTTATTAAATCGCCTTTACGGCCATACAACGATGCAAGAAGAATTTGTCAGGTACGTTAATAAAATATAGGCGTGTTACTTGATCTTAAGTTACCGAGAATTTTTAAATAAAATTACATTCTGATAATTGTAGTTTTTTTAAATTTTGTCGATATGCTAATATTTCTTAAATATGTTAATACGGTTTCGGTTATGGTTTTCAAAAATTTTTAAAAATGGTTTCAATTCTGGTTTTTAAAATTTAATAAAATGGTTTCAAATTTGGTTAACCAAAAAAATCGGTTTTAAAAACAACTATAGTAAATCGGTAAACACTTAAAAACCGGTTAATAAAACGGTTTCGGTTACGGTTTTTAAAAATTTAAAAAAAATGGTTTCGGTTTTGGCTTACAAAAAAAATGGTTTTGGTTAACCGAATAAAAAATGGTTTCGGTTTTGGTTAACCAAAAAAAAATGGTTTCGGTTATGGTATAAAAAGAACTACAGTAAAAGGTAAACAATTAAAAACTAGTTAGTAAAACGGTTCAAAATAAGTTAGGAACTAATTAGTTCAAATAAAATGGTTTTTACCAAATATCGGTTAATAAAAACCATTATTTTATAAAATATTTGGTTAAAATCGGTTGATTGGATTATTTGAAAAACAATTATTAATTATAATTGTAGACTTACGGGCCAGAACCTGGAAGTTCCGATTTACTCTCAATAAATACACCGGAAGAACATGGTTTTATAATAAATCAATTAAATTGGCAAGACCCGCAGCATAGAAAGTGGTACATCGGAGCTCACCAACAAAACAACAATTACTACGTAAATCCTGACGGTAGTCAATTAATTAACATCGAAAGTGCTTTTATTCACGAACCAGATCCGTATGGAAAAGACTTTTTGGCTTACAATTTTTCTAAAAACATGCATTGGGGGTTTCAAGCTGTTAGAGGTGATGAATCTCTGTTATTTATTTGCGAAGCAAACATAGCCACCTTACAAAAGATATTGAATGATGACAGGACTTACACTTTCGGTATTGATATACAAGATCCCGAACGAATACCTCGAGGACCTTATTTTATTAAACAACCCGAAGATGCCACATTCGATCTTAGCAGAAGAAAAATATACAACGACGTTACTTTAAGGTAAATAACAAATATAATTCAATTTTTTTTTTTTATTTATTATATTATTTACATTATTTGTACATCTTAATTATTAAACTTATATATAAATCACATTTTTGGTTTAATTATCACAAATTGCAAAACATGTGGATCTTTGCAGATCTGTTTATGTATGCAATTTCATTAATTTATTAATATTTACATAACAAGTGACAAGTGTCGTAAGGATAGGGTGACCAACCGTCCGGGTTTCCGAGGACATGTCCTCTTTTTTAGGGTATCCTCCTACGTCCTCGCGAGTTTTTTTATATTGTCCTAGTTTCGTATATTTAACGATGGAAAATGAAAAATGCGATTTTTAATGTTTTTTTTATTGTGAGCTTTGAACATTACTGTGATTTTTTTTGTATATTTTTTGTGAAAAATAAATGAGTTTAAATGTCCTCGTTTTGTCCTCTTTTACAAAATGGGAATTGTCCTAGTTTTCTCGTCTTTTGTCCTAGTTGTTCAGAAAAATAATTGGTCACCGTAGGTAAGGAGCAAAAAACAAAATACAGTAAAAATTTTACAAAAGCAAAACTAGAAACTACAATTTACTTATTTGCACAATTTTACGCTTCCAGTTGCTTAGCTGGAGGATATCCAACACCTACTTACGAGTGGTATAGAGAAGATTATGAAAACGACAGGCTTATAGCAAAAAAAATAGACCCCTTAGAAGACCCGAGATTCACCATCAGTGGTGGAACTTTAATTATCAATAATCCTGAACAAAAACGTGATAGAGCAACATATCATTGCAAAGCATCAAACAAATTTGGAACAATCATATCAGAAAGTGTTCAATTAAATTTTGGATTTATCCTAGAATTCGTATTAAAAAGATCACCCGAACAAGGAGATCAAAATTGGGGGAAAGTTATTTATTGTGATCCACCTACTCATTTCCCAAGCGTGAAATATTATTGGTCCAGGGATTATTTTCCCAATTTTGTTGACGAAGATAAGAGAGTGTTTGTATCGAATGATGGATCGCTTTATTTCTCCGCTTTGGAAACTATCGATCGAGGCAATTATAGTTGCAGTGTACAAGCCGAATTTTCTGACACAGGGCGAAATGGACCTTTCTTTTCGCTTGCAGTAAACCCACATTGTAAGCACCTTATAATCGTAATTACCGTATTATAATTTAAATCATTACAGCGAATTATCAACAACTGAAATTTCCAAATAATTTCCCGAAAGCCTTTCCTGAAGCACCAATTGCTGGAAAAGACGTTCGTTTAGAATGCATCGCCTTTGGATAGTAAGTAATTACAAAAACTCTAAATAATTATACAAATTACACTTTTAGCCCAATACCTAGTTATAATTGGACAAGAGTTGGTGGTAATTTACCACGAAACGCCTACTTTACCAGCTACAATCGTGTCCTAATGATTCCAAACGTACAAGTTGAAGATCAAGGCGAATACATTTGTAGAGCATACAACGATAGGGCTACTTTAGAAAATGGTGTTATTCTAAATATTCAAGCCGAACCAAATTTCACCATCCCCTTAACAGACAAACACATCGATAGTAAAGGAGAGTTGGTTTGGACATGCGAGGCTTTTGGAATACCTGATGTAAATTACACCTGGTGGAAAAATGGGAGGCAATTAGTCATGGGTTATTTAGATGATGAAGATCGGTCAAGGATTAAAATTCAAGATAATGTATTAACTATATCGTATTTGGATGATGAAAGAGACCCAGGCATGTATCAATGTCGAGCTTCGAGTACTTTAAAAACAACTTATTCATCCGCACAGTTAAGAGTAATGGCCTTTAAACCGTCTTTCAAAAAGAAACCATTGGAGGCTGAAACATTTGCGGCAGAACATGGGAATGTTACCATTATCTGTAGTCCTGAAGCAGCGCCTAAACCTAGATTCGTGTGGAAGAAGGATGGGTTAGTGATTGGTCCAGGGGGGCATAGGAATATTCTTGAAAATGGTAATTTAGTGATTAGTCCGGTGTCTCGAGATGATGAAGGTGTTTACGTTTGCTCTGCTACTAACGAACTCGGCATGGATGAATCTGCTGGAAGATTAATAGTGCTAAGTATAAATTTATTTCAAATTTTATTGCTTAAGATTAATGTTTGTATTTTTTAGGAGGCCCCAGGCTTGTTCAGACTTTACGGCCATCGCTTGTTACATCAGTGGAAAGATCGTTTTCTTTATATTGCCAAGCAGAGACAGATGAAATGTTGGATATAGCTTATGTATGGACTCATAATGGAATACTCATCAGGGATTTGGATGTGAAAAATTCTTACAATAGAATGGTGATTCTATTATAATCTTAAAAAATTCAAATAATATTTTTTTTTTTTAATAGAGGGTGGATGGAGGATATTTAGGAATTACTAATGCAACATTTGCTGATGAAGGTGATTATGAATGTATCGTTAAATCAGCACTGGGTAAAATATCTTCTCGAACAAGTGTCACAGTCGAAGGTCCACCAGGTCCTCCAGGTATTTACGATAATATTTGTTATAATAAAGGTTTTTTGCATATAATTCTTTTACAGGTGGATTACAAGTGGTAAGTATTCATAAAACATCAGCTGTTCTGCAGTGGACTGATGGGGATTCACATGGGCGGCCAACGATGTATTATACGATTAGCGGAAGAACTAATTGGAATAACACTTGGTTTAATATAACTCATGGTTTATATGCTCGTGAAATTGATAGGTATAATGGTAGAAAAGAAGGTCATTTAGAAAATGTTTTAATACCGTGGTCAGCTTATGAGTTCCGAGTTTCCGCCTGGAATGAGCTTGGAATGGGTGTACCATCAGCTCCTAGTCCAAGACATTCAACAACTCCTGAGAGGCCATTTATTGCACCTATGAATATCGGAGGTGGTGGTGGAAAAATTGGAGATCTTACAATTAATTGGACACCGCTTAGACCCGATGAACAAAATGGGCCTGGGATTTTTTATAAAATATTTTGGAGGAGGAAAGATCGTGGTATTGAATTTGAGCAGAAGTCTTTGAAGGAATATGGAAATACCGGAATGGCCGTAGTTGATTTAAAATCATTAAATGTGTACTATACGGAATATGTTGTTAAAGTTCAACCCTGGAATGATATTGGACCTGGACCGATTAGTGATGAAATTGTAATATTTTCGGCCGAAGATATGCCTCAAGTTGCTCCACAATTAGTTGTGGGAATTTCTTATAATTCCACAGCGCTGAATGTTACATGGAATCCAATTGAACAAACCAGGGAGAATGTGCGTGGAAAATTAATTGGTCATAGAATTAAATACTGGAGGAAAGATAACACTGAAGCTGATAGTGTTTATTATTTATCTAGAACTACACGACCATGGGCACTTATCGTCGGTCTTATTCCAGATACTTACTATTATGTAAAAGTTATGGCTTATAATGCTGCCGGGGAAGGACCTGAAAGTGAACGTTATATTGGTAAAAAAAAAGGAAATTATGAAAAAAATTATGAATTAATTTTTATTATTTTTTAGAACGTACTTATAGGAAAGCACCTCAAAAACCTCCTTCTTCCGTAAATGTTTATGGTGTAAATCCTTCTACGGTAAGAGTTGTTTGGAGATATGTACAACCTTCTCTTGAAGAAGAACCGTTGCAAGGATACAAGGTAAAATAATAACCTGTTTTATTTACTTAAATTAATTTTTTCAATTGTAGATTCGTATTTGGGAAATCGATCAAGATATGAGTACTGCAAATGATACTTTAATTCCAGTACATAGTAAACTTGAAGCGTATATTACTAATCTTTCTCCGGGTAAAACATATCGAATGAGAGTTTTGGCCTACTCTAATGGTGGTGATGGTCGTATGAGTTCACCAGCTCTCACATTTCAAATGGGTAAGATAAGTTAACTATAATAAAGTTGGAATCATCAAATTGTTTTTCGTTTCAAATCTTCTATGAGCTTTATTATTTTAGTATTTATAATCGGGGCACCTTGCACTTTTGACTTTAAATTGTATTGAAAAATTTGTTTATTTATTTAGCTGATGAGCAATGCCCACTTTTACACACAATAAAATAAAAGACAAAATAGCACAAACATAAAATTTAAAAAGTAACTAGAGAAAGCGTATTAATTCAGTCAGCTGTGCAGCTTGCGGAACTGAGTTGTAGGACCGGACCATTGTGAGGAGGGATGTAGGTGTACATCATGAAATTTAACCTTCTCCGGGGCTGTAGGAGTAAGATTTTACAGTTCCTTCTACGAGCTTCCAGTATTGGCAAACCAAGATGTTCCTCCCGGAGCTGATAGTCGAGATGCTCCTACCTGATTCCAAATTTAAAGCCAACGCATCACAAGAATTTATTGTGCTCGAGAGCTCAATCTTCTCTCATAATATGGGGACCTGATAGTGGCTACGTATTCAAAGTGAGAATGAACTAAGGAGAAAGGAGACATACAAGGTTCTGATGGCTGAGATATCTTTGAAATCTTCGGTGTTCCTCTTAATGAATCCAAGCATTCTCATGGCTGTTTTGAACTTATTCTCAATGTGGGTAACATGAGAGCAGTTTAACTCCGCCAACTTTCAACTGTTTTCCGAGCTGTATAAAAGACACTTGGAAGCACAAAGACGTTCGATTAGTAACACCATTAAAGAATTTAATATCGCCAGCAAAGGGCAGGATGTTAGAGTACTTAAACCAGCAGAGGATATCATTAATGAAAATGTTGAAAAGTAGTGGACCCAGATGTGAGTCTTGCGATACCCCAGAGATCACAGAAATGAAATTCATAATTTTCAAATTTTACAAATTGCTTTCTGAGGTTGGGGTAAGAAGTAAGCCAGTGTAGACTCTTCCAGCCAATAATATCAATGGTATGAAGCTTATCACTTAGCAAGTGGGTACATGATAACTGAGCACATGACTTCTCGGCACTAGATAAGTCGGCACTGGGTAGGTTGGGACTCGGAGTAATAAATCTGTTTCAAATAAATTGGTCGAGAGAAAAATGATCTTATCTTCACAAACTCAACACAGTAAATTTCCACCAATACCTAAAGCTTCTAATATAGCAGGTGTTGTTAGAATATAAGTAAGTTGGTGACGGTTGATGTTTCCTCTCTAAATTTAGTTAGAGATCATTGACTTGTTACTTTGGTGAATTGGTGTGATAAAACTTGTTTTCGGAAAGACTCCAACCTTCAAAGATTCATTAAATAGTAAGACAAGAGTATTTGTACCAAAATTTTGCAAAACTTTGCGAGTTTTTTCCAAAAAAACTATTTAACCGATTTTAACCAAATATTTTTTTAAAACGCGTCTATCTACGGTGTTTACTTTTGGTAAAAATTTGAAACCGGTAACTTTTATAGTTTTGGAGAAAAAATATCTGAAAATTTTTTTTTTCGAATTTTTTCAAAATCGACCCCGAAATTAAAGATAATAAAAAATGGATGAAATGTAGGGGTTCACCTGCCCTCTACACCCCCCCAAAAAATTTTATTCCACAAAAACTCAAAAAAATCAAAATTTTTTTAGGTAATGTATCTCAAAAAATATAAGATTGATAAATTAGAAAAACTTGTGATGTATTTTCTTTAAGTTATCCTTTAATTTATTTAAAAATGATTGAGTTGAATTTGAGGAGAAGTGAAAAGTGCAAGGATTTCGTTGCTCGCCATAGTATTTAAACATAGTTACTAATGTAAATTTTGTGTAATATTTTGTTTTGTTTTAATTTTTCTAGGTGCTCCAGCATCGTATCGAAGTGACTCAACTAGAAGCTTTAATAAATTAGTTGTAAATTTCATGGTTGCCTTAATACTCGTTGTTCAAATAAATTTGTGATTTTATACAAACATGTCGAAAGCGCTAAAGTTATATTTGTTTTGACAAAAATAATTTTAATTTTTTTCTCAAATTTATTGTTTTTGTCTGCACTTTTTTTATATTTTACTAAAGTATTTTTATATACATAAATAATTTAAGACAAATTTGTGTTAAACAATCGTACTCCGTCCATTAGTTTACCTGTTTCGTATTTTTAATAAATGAATTTTTATGGATTTTATATTTTAATTAATTACCTTCATAAAAAATATCCAATGAGATTAAATTTCCTATCAAAGTAGAGAATTTGTGAGGATTTTGTTTTTGGTCAAAAAAATCCAGGAAGTAAGTAACCACGCGTGCATTTGGTAGTGAATGGTATAAATACAGATGTCGCTACGTGTGATGTTTTTAAATTTGAATTGCTATGAAAAGCGAATGATGGGATAATATAAATTGTAATATTTGAAAATTTCTAATTGCATATATTAAAAGTAGTTTGTAAAAGAGAAAAGCGAAGAATTTTAATAAATGTTGAGTATTATTAATTGGTATCTTGAAGTAATTTAAAAAATTGGTGTCGCCAATTTTTGTTTACATTGTTTGAGTTTTGAGTTAATCTAATCTAAGAATTGAAATGTGCAATTTGAGTAAAAATAATTTAATCTAAACTATTCGTTTTAATTTCATGATAAATTATAATGTTTATGTAAGAACTAAAAATGATTATTCAATCATTTATTTAAAGTGCAAAGTGCGGGATTGATTCGGGAGGTTGTATTTTTGAATGAATGGAAGGTCTAGGGTTGAAAGACCTAGAAGGGGTCGTTAAGGTTCGCATAGATGCAGCATTTTGCCCCTAGGTGGGTTTACTTCCCCTCTCTGAAACGTCATGGTAATTATTTCCACGGAACAATGGATTCAATAAATGATACAAAAACGGAAAAACGGCCTTCAGTAAGTGAGCGTGCATAATTGATACCTGAAAGTACCTGGATGTTGTATTTGTATATGGAACGTGGACTTTACTGGCGACACGTTGTTCAAGTATCATCGCAATCATCGCTCACGAATTAGTGAACAGTAGGCGAGTTGCGCGTTGAACATAAAGCATTTAAAGTGCGGTGCGGTTTCGAACAGTCACATATTTTATTCCAAATAAATTCCATACTACTTCTTTGACCGTATCAAAATGGGAAAGTTTTATTTGGCCATCGGCTGTTTTATTTCGCGCATTCTAATTCAACTACAAATTAAGCACGTGGTGTAAGATAATGATAACATTAATCAGTGATTTCGGTAATAGCTCTTTAGAAACATTCATGTGCATTGCTACAATTAATAACTTTATTTAAGTTATTTTTTAAAAATGGATACAAAAAACGTTAACATGCCTTTAGTGGAAGAGGAACCACAAATTGAAATTAAAATGCACAATGAAGTTGGCGATATTAAAAAACAACAATCGAAAAAACAAAAAAAGGGTAAGAATAATTTATTTAAATAAATTTTAATAAACTGCATTTCCGAGTGGATAATAAAATATTGCGATAAATTTTATCCGCATTACTCAAACATCAAATATTTATTTTAACGCAAAAGTATATTTAGATGAAGTTTATAAATATCAAGTTCTAAATATTCCACTGAATTATTTTTACAGACATGTGGCTTTAATAGCGGAAAGTAAAACTTATTTATTTTTAACAATAATACCTATGTATGTCAACGTTATTTTATCACTTTCCTATTCATTCAGATAATACTTGATAAAAATGCTATTTTCTTATACATTGCTTTTCATGGAAAAATATTACGTGCTTAAATTACGAATTATTCTTCGAATTATATTACAATTTAAATTTTTTTTTTGCTATATCAGTTTCGGACTGGCCCACCGGGCTAATGCCCCCAACCCTCGCCCAACCGGCGCCGTCAATCGACCGTTCTTTTACACACACAAACAAAATTATTTCTGGATACTTTCATCTATTTCAACCCAGATTTTAGCGCAATCCACTAGCGTACCCATGGGGGTTTCACGTGGAAAATAATAGAAATATAAAATTTTTATGTTATTTTGTTTTAAGAGAATTTTATTTATATTTATTTTATTGAGCTATACACAAAATAAAAATATCATATGAAAGTGGAACTTCTGCTTAACAGATGTATGGGACAGTTTTTTTTAATATTTTATATCCAAAATGGCCAAAAAAATTATTAAAAATACGCAAAAAATTAAAATCTTTAATGGAAATCGGTTTAAATTTTTTTTTCTCATAAACTATAAAAGTTACCGGTTTCAAATTTTTACCAAAAGTAAACACCGTAAATAGACGCGTTTTAAAAAATATTTGGTTAAAATCGGTTAAACAGTTTTTTTGGACAAAATTCGCAAAATTTTGGTACAAATACGGTTCTGGACGGCGCAATTTTAAACCGAAAATTAAAACTTCCACGGAATTTGGTGGAGGAGGTGACTGTGCGAATTTTAAGCTATTAAACGTCTCGGTGATGCTAATAGTTTTGAAGATATTAATTATTTTGTGAAAAGTTTCAGACCGAAATTTTGGCTCCAAACGGAAATTTTGCTTATTTTAGCTGCATTTTCGGTGATAACTCGAAAACGGAAAGAGATAGCGAAGTGATTCTTTTTTTAACGTAAAGTGGACCTAAAGAGCTTTTAGGGAAGGTGCATAAAGTAGGGTTAAAATGTAATTTAAAGGGGGAATTTGACCCATAAATACTACTTTTAAAAATGCGATATAAAAAAATTTTTTTTTCGTTATTTTTTCGAAATTTAAAATAACATATGCGTGGGAGCTTTCGGTATAAAGAGTAGATTCTAAAGTATTTTTAAAATTGAAAATCCGTTAAAAAGTGACCCGGCGGGAGCCACTCACCCCTAAAATCAAAATTTCGAGTTTATTTGTACGTAATTTCCCAACCCTACCAAATATAAAAAATCTGAGTAGCCTATACACTGTAAAAAATATTCCTTTTTAAAGTTGCGAAATAAAATTACAAAAATTTTGAAAACTGCGAAAGCCAGATGGGCCCAGGTTGGACCGCGTTTTATCCGATTTTTTTAACATTTTACGTTCAATTTTTTTTCAAGGTCCAGGGTAAAAATTTCAAGGTGCCGATTTTTTCTCTCATGAGTAAATACCAAATAAGTAAAATAAAAAATATTCGAGTATTACAGGTTGTTCCAATGAAAAGTTACAATTTTCAAAATAGCGCGAAAAATAAAGCGTCACTTTGGGGGCACCAAAACGACATAATGAGTAAACGCATCAAAAAAAACTACCGTTTTAAGGTAAAACGTGGAATTTAGATGAGGAATAAAGCAACCGCGATTTTTTTCTTCCTGCCGAACTTTTAATCTAAGCCAAAAAATTTGGTGTTTTTGCCGTCCGAAAAAACGGTAGAATTGTACAGTTTGCCTATCGGGGCCGTGACGTCACACTTTCGCGCCGAGAGGCTTAAAAATCGGTCATGGTAATCCCCAGGATGTTAGAATAAAAGGGCTAAAATTTCGTCGCTTCCCTTTAGAATCCGGCGGAGTTATGATTTTTCAAAGTTAACGCCGCCGAAAATTCGAAAAAAGCGAAAAAAATCGACCATTTTCGGGAATTTTTTTCAAAATGTCGGGGAAGTCCAAAAAATTTAAAATTCGAACCATACTTGGAATCCACATCCCTCTTTACATCGAAACCGGAATTTTTAAAATCGGACGAAAAAAACCACCCTTTCGGCCGCTCCTCGCAAAAAACGTAAGAATTCGGGGTAAAAATACAAAACGGGTCGTATCTTCGTGTCTTCAGAATCCGGCCCCCATAACTTACTAAAATTTGGTGCGATTCGGGGTGAATTTCCGACATTTAGGGGATGAACTCGATTTTTCGTTCGGGGTGGAATTTCTTACGGTTTTAGTATTATAGAAAAAATAAAGATCAAATTCTAATTGATTTTTTCACAGAAAAACTAATTGATGATAATTTATAACTAATTAACGAATAAAATATGTGGTTTTATATAATTTATTTTAGTTAAACCGTTAGATTTGCCAATTTATTTACGATTAACATTTTTTTCGCTCTCATGGCCAATTTTATTACCATTAAATTTTTTTTTCGCCTATGGCCATTTTTTTTCATAAACAATTACTGTTATAATAATTAAGATATTTTACGAGATAAATTAGCAATTATAATCAAGTTTATAAATCATAAATAAGCTTAAATATATTTAAAAAAAAACATAAAAAATACTAGTAAATGAAAAATATTATGTATCAGTTTTAAGCCAAAATTTTTTGTAGTAGGTAATGTTTTTTAATTAAAATTCTTATTTAGAGCCCGTGGAAAAATTTTTACAGTACTGATCTTGGCAATGCCCATCGGATATTTATTTTTACCTCAAGGATAGAGTTCACACTTTTACATAAATAAGTTTAAGTATTTTTTATGTTTTCATGAATCAAATTTAAATAAGGAAAAATATACAGGATGCTCCATTTTATTTGCGTTTTTAATCATAAAAAATTAAATTAAATAAAGTCTTGCGAAGATTAATGTGAAATTAAATTAAAAAAAATATAATGTGAATATTTGAAAAAACGATATGACAACATAACAATATTGCCACAACATTATCACAAGCTAAACACAATCTTCATTTCTACCGGGGTTCAGTATTTCAAAAAAATAGAAGTTAAAAAAAATCTTTGGTATAAAAATTTCTATGACCAAAAAAGTAAATAGCAAATTTCAAATTTAATCGTTGATATTTTAAGGTCACTCGTATTTATGTTGGAAATTGATCATAACCTTAAAAAATAGAAAATACTAAATTTATCACTGAGATGTAATTTTTATTTAAAAAATAAAAAATGTTTGTAATTACAATCATTTGCTTGGTTACACTAGTATATCCAATGTAACAAAGTGAATCAGAGCAAGAAATTTGTTTTATTATAATTAATTACAACAAGAATACTTTCGATTTAATTTAAAACAAATAGTTATTGTGATTTGTTACGGTTTTCGCTTTTAATACACTTTAATAAATAATATAAATATTTTTTTTATAAAAATTGTGCTTTTTTCATGATTTTAGAATTTTGTTCGCCCTCAGGTGGCAAAACTGTTAAGTAAAAATAAATTGTTTTCGAAAAAAAAAACGTTTTGATTTATTTAAAAAAACTATGCGAAAAATTCATTTTTTTACATTTTTTTAAAAATATTTGTTGCGATATTTATATACACCCTGTATATTCCAACAGTATATTTTTTAGTAGTAAATTTTAAATACCGTTAACTAGCAGATAGTAGGAACTAATTGGGACATTGTTTGAATAATAATATCATTTCTAATTTAAATATTTGTTTTTATTTAATACATAAACGAAATTAAAAAAATCCCCTTCATTAAAAAGAGGCGTATCATAGCTGATAAGCCTCAAACGCTTATATTATCAGTAGTAAAAACATCAAGTAGATAAATCGTAATTTATTAAAATTTTTAGGAAAGAAAAATGAGAATTTTTTTATTTTAGTAGTTTTTGAATTTTTTGGGGTGTAATAAAATTGGATTAAAATTTTATTTAAATTAAAACTTTAAAATTCAATCGGTGATCATAAATCATCATCGCTCAATTTGTAATGGCGTTTTTTTTATATTTGCTTTCTACTAAACCGGTTCAAGGAAAAATTTTACATTCCGGAAGTAGCTAAATTTTTATCGGATAATCCGATCATCTTTGCAATAAATATTGTTTTAGAAAGTATGTAGGTTGTATAAAATTTGATGGAAAATATTTTTAATCAAAATTTGGGCCTACCACAAAAGACTATATACAGGGTGTACAAAAACTTGTGCAACGCCCGTTTATTTTTGAAATGAACCATTTTCTTCAAATAAAAGTTGTACGATTCTTGGTGACACATTATCTAGAAATATATTGCCACGACATTGATCTGCAACTTGAAGGCCAGGCGATAATCACTTAACTTTTTTTAAATAGCAACCACCCATTTTTATCGCGAATGCCATTTTCGTAAAGAGGAAACAGACTTACGTACCCATAGCGGAGCACTTTTTCGAAATTTTTTTTTGTATCTCATATTCTGACGTTTGAAAATCGGGGTACAATTTTGGACATTTTTTAACGAAATTTAAAAAATCGTACCTACCAAACGACTGGACCGATTTTAACAAAACGCGGCTTATATTATGGCTAAAAGTACCATTAATACCCAGAAAAATAATCGGTTTTATCCGGCGCGTCCAGCGGCGTCGGGATTTTTTTTTCCAAAAGCGTAGAAAATTATCGATAAAAAAACGACGCGTAGAGAACATTGGTAGAGGAAATGGGGCCAAAACGGGACAAAAAATGAAAAATCACTACACGTGACCTGCAAAATGATTGATCAAACGAGGTCGGTTTGAAGTTTTTAAATCTCTATCTTTTCATTTCACCTCACACCGACCTATTAAAATCAAAATTGTGTTTTTTCAACACCCAGCGACCAAAATAATCGCAGTAAGGTAACGACACATCGTATCATAATGGTATCATCTAACTAAAATATGCGTTGTAATGAGATTTTCAAGTACATACTACTATGCGACGCGTTGACTTTTTTCAATTTCGAAAAAAAAACTAAAAATTTTATTCACGCAAAAAACTTTGTAAAAAATGCGATTTTGACAATTTTTTTTACCCCCCTGCCCCATCATCGATTTTAAATAATGATGGCTTATCTTAAAGGTTTTTGCGTAGGCTTTCACACAAAAAAAGATTCATTTTGATATCTTTATTCGTTTAGAAGTTATGACCGAATAACCGTTGAAAATTTGAAAATTTCACTTTTGGACGAAGAAATTGCTATGAAATTTTTTATTTATCGGAAAATAATTAATTTTGACCGAACCAGTTGGTCGATTAGAACGATTTATGGCTTACATTAACTGATAGAAAAATATTTTACTTGTATTACAGCTTCAGTGAAGTGTATACGTGGCGTACTTATGCATATTATGAAGATTCAACTTTTATAATCGTTATATCTCAGAAACGGTGGCTCTTAGGAGAAAAAGTATTAAGTCATTTTTTATAGATAATTATATGATCTACAATTTTAGTCTGACCTAATTTTATGATAAAACTTACCGTTTTGCTGAAAAACGCGAAAAACCCATTTTTAAGACCTTTGGATCTTGAATAAAATTTTTTCCAGGTACGGGATCGATGAGGACTTTTCAGAATTTATTTATAATGGTGTTCCGAACATTCATACCAATTTTTAGCTCTACGCTAATTTTTGCACATTTACTATCATTTTTAGGGCTAAATTGACCGAATCATATTTCGGCGTTTTGTCCAATTCGGCTATTCCTTTTATAAAATTCGGCATTTTGTTGTTCGGCCTATTTTCCTTTGACCTTTTGTCCCTAAGCAAAAATTTCTTTTGTTTTTTTTGTTATTTTTTAGGCTAAAATTACTGATGACATATCTGGATTTAATCAAAATTTCAAAAATCTCTTTTAGTAGTGGCATAAAATAAATAAAATTTGCCACCACCGTGTTATCTTTGTAATTTCTAATATAGATAATATTGTTTAACCTTGCAGATAAAACAAGTTTTAATTACTGTCTGCAGATTGAGCAAATTATAACCTATTTTTGAAGAGTTAAAAGTAATTAACACACTCATTATTTTTATTAATATTTACTAGGTTTACTCATTCCGCATAAACATCTTGATTAAAAAACTGGAGATAACAAGTGTTTATTTAGTTATTTGTTTATTTTGTCGTTTACAAATCATGCGGTGAATTCTCAGGAGTTTAGTCACTTTTTTATCTTGGAATTATTTTGTGATGTGTTTCCAAGAAGGTCAAGGCTCTTTACAATGACAGACTTTTAATTAAATTTATAACGGTGTAATTTTCAAAACAAAACTATTAACTATATTAAATTAAGGCACGCGTTCAATTTTATTAATCGCTTGGATAAAAACATGATCAAAGCTCTTATAAATAATCGCTATCAAGTACCTCCAAACTAATATATTTTGATTGAAACTTTAGAAAATTATAAATATTTATGATCAATATTGATACATTTTCGGTATTTTTAAAGGTGTTGACTAAAGAATTAGCAAAATAAAATAAAAATACAACGGTTTAAAAATCTGTGTACACTATTTTTTAGAATGATTAGTCAGTATTTATTTTTAATGTGTTGATGATGTATCAAGTGTTAATGATAAAATACACCACATATTATCTTTTAAAAACATACAGAAATAAGATAGTCAACAAATATTTTCAAATTCGAAGAAATCGCACAAAGGAAATGAGTAACACTTTTGAAGAAAAAAAAATTGCGTGGAGCAGTGCCAAATTAAGACCAAAAATGAGGCCCTTAACCTTCATGTTGAGCTTTTTTGTTATTCGCCTTTTTCTCGTTCGGCCTTTTGTTCTAGTTGGCGTCTTTCGGCCTTTATGTTTTCGACCTTTTGGGGAAAAATTCGAACAACAAAAGGCCGAACGATAAATGGCCGAAATGGATAAAAAGCTGACGGAGAAAGAGACTGAACGATAAATGACCGAATTGGTCATGATCAACATCAGTGCCAGATTTATTCTCTTGAAATGTCATTCGAAAAAAATAATTTATAAAAACCTCATTTCTTAATAATTTTGAACATTTTATTAGCGATTTCAGTTAAAGATGGTTTAATTTGAAATTCTTTATCCAAAAAGTGCTTCTATTTGTGATGGTTCTAGAGAATTTTAAAGATATTAAAAATATTTTTCCGGTACTCATCCACCAAAGGTTTTGGAAGTTTTGGAACACCCTGTATTTGCAAATTCGAAATTTATTATTTCTTTTATAAATACAAAGGGTTTCTTATACAGGGTGTCACAGATTCGGTTAAATATTTTGCAGTTTTTTATATTGATTTAGACGCTATCTAAAATAATCAAAAATTCCGAGCCATTCCAAAATTAAGCGAGAAAAAAACCGAAAAATTAAATTTTTGAAAAAGTCCATTATTTCTTTAACTAGAAAAGTTACAAAAAAATGTTTCGAGTAAAAGTTATTTGTTTTGTCAAGACGAAATTAAATATGTTTTTTACAAAAATGTCACAAATTCGGTTTTCAAGATATCAATAGCAATTTTCTTATTTTAAATGGGCACCGTATTGGATTTTTCAATAAATAAATTGTATTTTCTTTACTGTTTTCAACGATGTATTACTATCTATGTTTGAAGTAACATCTATGAAATATTTGACTTTATTTGAGTTAAATTAAGTATGCCATGACTTTTTGACAGGTCTTCGTTAAACAAATAACGATTCAAGCTGTCACTTTTTATTATTATACCGGTTTATTGTACAGCAACATAGAATTCATACAAATGGCAAATTTTCCACAAACTAAATAAACACTATGACATGTTTTGGACTTATATCCTATACAATAATTTAGAATGACAGCTCGTATCGTCATTTGTTTAAGAAAGTCCTGCCAAAAAGTCATAACTTACTTAATTTAATACAAATAATATTAAATATTCAGTAGTGTATTACTTCAAATATGGATTGTAATACATCGTTGAAATAAAAAAAATGCAATTTAACTGCTGAAAATTTAATATGGCGTCCATTTAAAATAAGAAAGTTGCTGACGATATCTTAAAAATCGAATTTGTCATATTTTTTTGAAAATCATGTTTAAGTTCATTTTAACAAAACACAAAACTTTTATTCGAAACATTTTTTTGTAAATTCTCTAGTTAACGAAATAACTGACTTTTAAAAAAAATGAATTTTTCGGGTTTTTTCCGTTTATCTTCGGAATAGCGTGTAACTTTTATTATTTTAAATGGCATTTGAATAAGTATAAAAAAAACTGCAAAACATTGCTCAAGTAATGCAATTCAAATTGGGACACCCCGTATAATTTTCAATTTATCTTACTTGTCATTTTTACAATTAATTAAAAAATCCCAATTTATTTTATTTTATTAAAAAAATATATCAAAATAGAATCATGCCATAAAAGCGATTAAAAATATATTTTTATGAAATAGTTTTTATTGGTTCAAGGTCATGACGTCATATTTAATTGGGAAATATTGAAAGTTTACTAATGAAAATGGAAACACGCTTTTTGATTAATAAATAATAATTATTAAAACAGAAAGTGAAACGAAATATTTTGTACTTAAAATTATTTTATAATAAAATTAGGAAAAAATATATTTGTTTTGGCATTTTTTGATCGCATGCATTTGAGAAGAATGTTAAACAAAATTTATTTTGGACGTACTTTTTTATATTTATCCACGTTTGTAAAATTTAACCTTCCCAAAAATACTGGTTAATTATAATTTCATATTATGCTTATTTTAAAACGGAACACGTGCAAAATTTTCAAGTGCAACTTTGTTGATATTGAAAATAATACGATTTTAATGAAAAACAATGAGTATCATAAATTTTGACGTCATGAAAATTATCATATTTAAATTTTCTACAAAATTAGCATTTCGATTTTTATTTTATTAAAACTTGGCCTATGTAAGTAGTTGCTCCAAAAATCGTGCCAATAAATTAAATTGAAATTTGAGATTTAAAAGATGTGCCAAAATATGTGTATAGAATAAAAAATTAAATATTCGAAAAAAAAAATCGTATTTCAACTATATTAACTCAAAAAAATTAAAAAAAATCAACTACACTAATATTTTTAGTTAAAATGAAAAAATATGTTCTTATTTTTCTTTTCTAATAATTTTAATAAATTACAAATTACAATTTATCTACTTGGTGTTTTTACAACTGATAATTATGACTTATCACACCTACATTTTTTATGTTTTTTTTATTTCGTTTATGCATTAAATAAAACGAATATTTAAATTAGAAAAACGATTATTATTCAAACAATTTCGAAATTAGTTCCTAGTATCAGCTAATTAACTAATACTTAAAATTTATTACTAAAACAATATATACAGGGTGTATCTAAATATTGCAACAAATATTTGTTTCTATTAAAAAATTTAAAAAAAAATGAATTTTTCGCATAGTTTTTTTAAATAAATCAAAACGTTAATTTTTCGTTTTTTTTTCGAAAACCGTTTATTTTTATTAAACAGTTTTTCTACCTAAAGGCGAACAAAATTCTAAAATCATGAAAAAAGCATGATTTTTATAAAAAAAATATTTATATTATTTATTAAAGTGTATTAAAAACGAAAACCATAACAAATCACAATTATTATTTGTTTTAAATTAAATCGAAAGTATTCTTGTTGTTATTAATTATAATAAAACAAATTTCTTGCTCTGATTTACTTTGCTTCATTGGATATACTAGTGTAATCAAGCAAATGATTAAAATTCCAAACATTTTTTATTTTTTAAATAAAAATTACATCTCAGTAATAAATTTAGTATGTTCTGTTTTTTAAGGTTATGATCGATTTCTAATATAAATAGGAGTGACCTTAAAATCTATACGATTAAATTTGAAATTGCTATTTACTTTTTTGTTCATAAAACTTTTTCTCCTAAAGATTTTTTTAAATTTCTTTTTTTGATATACTAAAAAGTCTTGTGTCTATCATTGTATCATTTACTGCAATTTTTCTCTTTGTGGTGTAAACCAAATAATTATAAGGAAGCAACAAAAAGAGTACTCGTAAAAATTGCACGATTTTTATTTTAAAGATTTAGAAAAAAACGAAAAGAGGCAATTTACTTTTTTTGGTACTATTCAGTAGAAAAGAGTTAAAATCATAGTTTGATCATTCGCGTTTTGTTTTAAATATTTTTATTATTTTTTACAATATTTCGAAAATAGGCAAAATTTTTAGAAATTTTTAAACTCCTTATAAAAATATTACAAAAAAAATTAAAAAAAAAACGAACGAGTAAACTTTTTCTACTAAACAAACGTACCAAAAAAAAAATTAATTACCTCCTTTTGTTTTTTTTTTCTAAATCATTAAAATATGAAAAAGCGCGCAATTTTTATGAAGTATTTTTTTTGTTGACTTTTTAGTATAACAAAAAAAGGAATTTAAAAAAAGCAAAGATAGGTGTATAATTTTACTACATTGTAGGTAATCATTTTATAAATTTCCATATTATAAGAACATTATCTTCAATCTTAATACCTGCAAGCGTTTAATAATTATATTGTTTAACGGTTAACGAAGAATAAAAATAAACAAAATTAAAATGCTGTATACCGGGTGTCCACGAAACTAGGGCCACCCTTGTAATTTCTTTATTTATAAAAATAAAAATTTGAAATGAACTAAAAAAATTTCAATTTCACTTCCGGTTTCACCGGAAATAACATAAACTTTTTTATTTTAAATATAACACCCTATTTTTTGTACTTATATTATTAAACATTGGTAAGTTCCAAGTATGTTTGTGCTTAAAAAATAAAATTTCTGCACTTTCAAAAAATGTTTGGATTTTTTTTGAATTTTTTTTTTAATAAAATCTATTAAAATTACTCTTAAATAATTTAAATAGGTAAAATAAATTCTAAATTATGAAATTCATTCGGGCGTTTTTGAGAAATTAATATTTATAATTTTTAAAATGCGTTTTTTGCAAATATCTTTATTTTTTCAAATGGCATGATAATGGGGTCACCCCCTATTTAGATAAAGGTTTTTTTTCGATTACAGTGATATCCAAGATGTAGGTAGAACCCTTAAGATTATTTACTTATTTATAAATTGATAAAATAAAAAAAAATGAGTAAATCACCTCTATAACTTCTTTATTTATGAAAATAAAAATTTGAAGTTTGACTCTGTTGTATGGTTCAAGAAAGCGCATTTTAGGCACTAAAAAGTTTTTCAATATCACTTCCGGTTTTACCAGAAGTGACATCAACTTTATTTTGTTAAATGTAACACCTAATATTTTTGTTCAAAATTTAAGAATATTGTAGAAAAGCGGTATGTTTGTGATACATTTTTATTTTTTTTTTTGAAATTTTGAAAAATCCTGACTACAAAAAATATGAAAAACTGCACAAGTAAATTGATTACACCCTACATATGGGATACTAAAATAATCGTATTAAAATCTTCTTTTTGAAAAACCAAGTGACCCGCCATCTTTCCATTAAAAAAAGAGTTATTTGCATAAACGTTACTCAAAAAAGTTCATAAAATAATATTTCAAAAACTGCTTAAATAATTTAAAAAAAATTACCAAAAAAATAAAAAATTGGGTACATATTAAATTTTGTCCTGCTAAATTTAAAAATAAAACAGTAACTGTTGGACTTTGAAAATTCGTAACTTTTCATCGGAACAACCTGTAATACTCGAATATTTTTTATTTTACTTATTTGGTATTTACTTATGAGAGAAAAAATCGGCACCTTAAAATTTTTACTCTGGACCTTGGAAAAAAATCGAACGTAAACTGTTCAAAAAATCGGATAAAACGCTGTCCAACCTGGGCCCATCTGGCTTCCGCAGTTTTCAAAATTTTTGCAATTTTCTTTCGCCACTTTAAAAAGAAATATTTTTGACAGTGTATAGGCTACTCAGATTTTTTATATTTGGTAGGGTTGGTAAATTACGTACAAATAAACTCGAAATTTTGATTTTAGGGGTGAGTGGCTCCCGCCGGGTCACTTTTTAACGGATTTTCAATTTTAAAAACACTTTAGAATCTACTCTTTAAACCGAAAGCTTCCACGCATAGGGTATTTTAAATTTCGAAAAAATAACGAAAAAAAAAATTTTTTTAGATGGCATTTTTAAAAGTCGTATTTATGGGTCAAATTCACCTTTCAAATTACATTTCAACCCTACTTTATGTATCTTCCCTAAAAGCTCTTTAGGTCCACTTTACGTCAAAAAAAGAATCACTTCGCTATCTCTTTCCGTTTTCGAGTTATCACCGAAAATGTAGCTAAAATAAGCAAAATCTCCGTTTGGAGCCAAAATTTTGGTCTGAAATTTTTGACTTTTCACAAAATATTTAATATCTTCGAAACTATTAGGACCACCGAGACGTTTAATAGCTTAAAATTCGCACAGTCACCTCCTCCATCAAATTTCGCGAAAGTTTTAATTTTCGGTTTAAAATTGCGCCGTCCAGAACCGTATTTGCACCAAAATTTTGACAAAACTTTGCGAATTTTTTCCAAAAAAAACTGTTTAACCGATTTTAACCAAATATTTTTTAAAACTATCTATCCATGGTGTTTACTTTTGGTAAAAATTTGAATAGATTTTATTAAAAAAATTACAAAATAAAACAAATTTTTTTTTGAAAGTTTTTCACGTCAAGTAAATTATCATATTTAAATTTTCTACAAAATTAGCGTTTCGATTTTTATTTTATTAAAACTTGGCCTATGTAAGTAGTGCTCCAAAAATCGTGCCAATAAATAAAATTGAAATTTGACATTTACAAGACGTGCCAAAATATGCATATAGAATAAAAAATTAAATATTCGAAAAAACGTATTTCAAAAATATTAACTCAAAAAAATTAAAAAAAATTTAACTACTCTAATATTTTTAGTTAAAACAAAAAAATATGTTCATATTTTTATTTTTTAATAATTTTAATAAATTACGAATTACGATTTATCTACTTGGTATTTTTACAACTGACTTATCCCGCCTATTTTTAATATTTTTTTTATTTCGTTTACGCATTAAATAAAAAGAATATTTAAATTAGAAAAACGATTATTATTCAAACAATGAAATTAGTTCCTAGTATCAGCTAATTAACTACACTTAAAATTGATTACAAATAAATGTACTTAATGAATATACAGGGTGTATCTAAATATCGCAACAAATATTTTTTTCTATTAAAAAATTAAAAAAAAAAAATGATTTTTCCCAGTTTTTTTAAATAAATCAAAATGTTCATTTTTCGTTTTTTTTTCGAAAACCGTTTATTTTTACAGTTTTGCCACCTGAGCGCGAATAAATTCTAAGATCATGAAAAAAGCATGATTTTTATAAAAAAAATATTTATATTATTTATTAAAGCGTTTAAAAACGAAAACCATAACAAATCACAATAATTATTTGTTTTAAATTAAATCGAAAGTATTCTTGTTGTTATTAATTATAATAAAACAAATTTCTTGCTCTGATTCACTTTGTTTCATTCGATACACTAGTGTAACCAAGCAAATAATTTAAATTCCAAACATTTTTTAGTTTATAAATAAAAATTACATATCAGTGGATAAATTTATTATTTTCTGTTTTTTTAAGGTTATGTTCCCGGATCTATCTATCAAGGGAGCGGAGATACGACCCCTTTTGTATTTTTACCCCGAATTCGGACATTTTTTGCGAGGAGCGGCCGGAAGGGTGGTTTTTTCGTTCGATTTTAAAAATTCCGGTTTCGATATAAAGAAGGATGTTGATTCCAAGTGTGGTTCGAATTTTAAATTTTTTGGACCTCCCCGACACTTTGAAAAAAATGCCCGAAAATGGTCGGTTTTTTTGCTTTTTTTCGGGTTTTCAGCGGCGTTAACTTTGAAAAATCGCAACTCCGTCGGATTCTAAAGGGAAGCCACGAAATTTGGCCCCTTTTATTCTAACATCCTGGGGATTACCGTGACCGATTTTTAAGCCTCCCGGCGCAAAGGTGTGACGTCACGGCCCCGAGACGCAAACTCTACAATTCTACCGTTTTTTCGGAAGGAAAAAGTACCAAAACTTTTTGGCTTCGATTGGAAGTTCGGCAGGAGGAAAAAATCGCAGTGGCTTTATTCCTCATCTAAATTCTACGTTTTACCTTAAAACGGGATTTTTTTTTTGATGCGTTTACTCTTTATGTCGTTTTGGTGCCCCCAAAGTGACTCTTTATTTTTCGCACTATTTTAACGCGTACTTGTAAAACAACCTGTAATCCTCGAATATTTTTTATTTTACTTATTTGATATTTATTTATGAGAGAAAAAATCGGCACCTTGAAAATTTTACCCTGGACCTTGGAAAAAAATCGAACGTAAAATGTTCAAAAAATCGGGTAAAACGCGGTCCAACTTGGGCGCATCTGGCTCCCGCAGTTTTCAAAATTTTTGCAATTTTCTTTAGCAAATTTAAAAACGAATATTTTTTACAGTGTATAAGCTACTCAGATTTTTTATATTTGGTAGGGTTGGGAAATTACGTACAAATAAACTCGAAATTTTGATTTTAGGGATGAGTGGCTCCTGCCGGGTCACTTTTTAACGGATTTTCAATTTTAAAAACACTTTAAAATCTACTCTTTGAATCGAAAGCTCCCATGCATAGGGTATTTTAAATTTCGAAAAAATAACGAAAAAAAAAAAATTTTTATACCACATTTTTAAAAGTCGTATTTATGGGTCAAATTCACCCTTCAAATTACATTTCAACCCTACTTTATGCACCATTCCTAAAAGGTCTTTAGGTCCACTTTACGTCAAAAAAAGAATTACTTCGCTATCTCTTTCCGTTTTCGAGTTATCGCCGAAAATGTAGCTAAAATAACCAAAATCTCCGTTTGGAGCCAAAATTTCGGTATGAAATTTTTCACTTTTCACAAAATAATTAATATCTTCGAAACTATTAGCACCACCGAGACGTTTTATAGCTTAAAATTCGCACAGTCACCTCCTCCACAAAGTTCTGTAAAAATTTTAATTTTCGGTTTAAAATTGCGCCGTCCAGAACGGTATTTGTACCAAAATTTGCCAAACCTTTGCGAATTTTTTCCAAAAAAACTACTTAACCGATTTTAATCAAATAATTTTTAAAACGCGTCCATCCACGGTGTTTACTTTTGGTAAAAATTTGAAACCGGTAACTTTTATAATTTTCGAAAAAAAAAATAAAAACCGATTTCCATTAAAAATATTATTATTAAAAATGTCTCGAAATTGATGAAATGTAGGGGTTCACCTGCCTTCTACACCTCCCCAAAAACTCAAAAAAATCAAAATTTTTTTAGGTAATGTATCTGAAAAAATACGGAACATCCTGTATATTTTTCATTATTTAAATTTTATTCATGAAATTTACAAAAAAATTTATTTCTGGGGGAAAAATTAAAGTAATTTCTGTACTAGTAAAAAATGTTGAAATAATAAAGTAGTAAAGAGGGTTTAGGGTTGAGACATAAATTTAAAATTTGCCGCTAAATAAGGTTTATCGATCTTTCCGTGCATTTTAGCGCATGGTATTTGAAATAAACCTTATAAACCCATATAAAATGCATCAGAATCTATATTTTGAGGAAGATGCTCCAAGATAAACCGGGTATAAATGTGCGTTATTAATTAAAAAAATGTTTCTAGAGCAGTCTTAATTAAAGGATCACAATTACAATGCCAACATTTCATGCAGCAATACATTAATTAATTGGTGAGTTATCATTATTTCAATTGGCAAAACAATTAAATTCAATTTAATTGTCCTAATTTTATCCTTCATCTTTAAAATTACCCATAAATATACAATAACTTCTTGTAATTATTGCTCAACATATCTCGTACAGAATATTCCACTTTTTAATTTAATTGTTTATTGGTTAAAAGTGATAAAACATAAAATAAAATGTGTATACATGTTAATACAATAATTATTTTAACATCTTTTTTTTAAGTCATTACAAAATTAATGTTGCAATTGTTGGATTTTATGGATTTATTTAAAAAACAATTGAATCAGTTTTTTTAATCAATTTAAAAAATGATTTTTTTAGATAACATATTTTTATTGGCTGCATTAAATGCGTATGTATCTCCCACTCATTTAAAATCAATACATTTTTACAACGTTATTATCAGAACTACCTTCTACTTTTATTAGGTTGAATAATTTTTGCAATCATTCCAAAAATTGTGATTAATTTAGATTAACGAGATTTTTTTGAATTTAGTTAAAATTTTTGAGTATAATAATATTTTTTTTTTCAGAAGTAGCAATTGTGGAAAACAATGGGAAGAAGATGAATAATTGGAGGCTAGTGCCTCCAGATGGGGGATGGGGTTGGCTTGTGTTGTTTGGATCAACTTTGGTAAACGTTTTAGTTCCTGGAACCGTTAAATCTTTCGGCGTTTTGTTTGTTGAATTCCTGGAGGTTTTTGAAGCGTCACCTGCTGCAGCAGCTTGGATTCCAGCATTATGTTACTTCCTATATTCCTCATTGGGTACCTACAATAATTCAACTTGAAATTCTAAAAAAGTTAATCAAAAATTTTTATAGGTCCAGTTTCGAGTATTTTATCTCTAAAGTATTCTTACCGAACCGTAACCATTATTGGTGGAACGTGTGCTGCTCTAGGAATGATTTTAAGCTATTTTGCTAATTCAGTTGGGTATTTATATGTAAGGTAAGTAAAATTCTTAACCATTAAACCCAAATTGTCCAAAATTTATTCACGGTCGTTAAAATTTTAACCAAAAATTCGTCGTAATTATCATTTTTTTTTATAAAACTTACTTTGCAAGAATTTAAAACCAAGTGTAAGGTGAAATTAATTTTGCAAAATTGCTGTTTGCATTGAGAGCTTTAGGTCAAGGACACGAGGTAAAAATACTAAGTCAAACAATTTTTTTTATTCAATTAAAACTATACTAACAACTTCAATAATTGTCTCATAAATCAAAAAACAAGCTGTCCACGAAATTAGAACCACCTCTTAAATCTAACACCCTATTTTTTGTACTTATTATTAAACATTGGTAAGTTCCAAGTATGTTGTGACAAAAAAAATTTCTGAACTTTCAAAAAAAAATTTGTTTTATTTTGTAATTTTTTTAATAAAATCTATTCAAATTTTTACCAAAAGTAAACACCATGGATAGATAGTTTTAAAAAATATTTGGTTAAAATCGGTTAAACAGTTTTTTTTGGAAAAAATTCGCAAAGTTTTGTCAAAATTTTGGTGCAAATACGGTTCTGGACGGCGCAATTTTAAACCGAAAATTAAAACTTTCGCGAAATTTGATGGAGGAGGTGACTGTGCGAATTTTAAGCTATTAAACGTCTCGGTGGTCCTAATAGTTTCGAAGATATTAAATATTTTGTGAAAAGTCAAAAATTTCAGACCAAAATTTTGGCTCCAAACGGAGATTTTGCTTATTTTAGCTACATTTTCGGTGATAACTCGAAAACGGAAAGAGATAGCGAAGTGATTCTTTTTTTGACGTAAAGTGGACCTAAAGAGCTTTTAGGGAAGATACATAAAGTAGGGTTGAAATGTAATTTGAAAGGTGAATTTGACCCATAAATACGACTTTTAAAAATGCCATCTAAAAAAATTTTTTTTTTCGTTATTTTTTCGAAATTTAAAATACCCTATGCGTGGAAGCTTTCGGTTTAAAGAGTAGATTCTAAAGTGTTTTTAAAATTGAAAATCCGTTAAAAAGTGACCCGGCGGGAGCCACTCACCCCTAAAATCAAAATTTCGAGTTTATTTGTACGTAATTTACCAACCCTACCAAATATAAAAAATCTGAGTAGCCTATACACTGTCAAAAATATTTCTTTTTAAAGTGGCGAAAGAAAATTGCAAAAATTTTGAAAACTGCGGGAGCCAGATGGGCCCAGGTTGGACAGCGTTTTATCCGATTTTTTGAACAGTTTACGTTCGATTTTTTTCCAAGGTCCAGAGTAAAAATTTTAAGGTGCCGATTTTTTCTCTCATAAGTAAATACCAAATAAGTAAAATAAAAAATATTCGAGTATTACAGGTTGTTCCGATGAAAAGTTACGAATTTTCAAAGTCCAACAGTTACTGTTTTATTTTTAAATTTAGCAGGACAAAATTTAATATGTACCCAATTTTTTATTTTTTTGGTAATTTTTTTTAAATTATTTAAGCAGTTTTTGAAATATTATTTTATGAACTTTTTTGAGTAACGTTTATGCAAATAACTCTTTTTTTAATGGAAAGATGGCGGGTCACTTGGTTTTTCAAAAAGAAGATTTTAATACGATTATTTTAGTATCCCATATGTAGGGTGTAATCAATTTACTTGTGCAGTTTTTCATATTTTTTGTAGTCAGGATTTTTCAAAATTTCAAAAAAAAAAATAAAAATGTATCACAAACATACCGCTTTTCTACAATATTCTTAAATTTTGAACAAAAATATTAGGTGTTACATTTAACAAAATAAAGTTGATGTCACTTCTGGTAAAACCGGAAGTGATATTGAAAAACTTTTTAGTGCCTAAAATGCGCTTTCTTGAACCATACAACAGAGTCAAACTTCAAATTTTTATTTTCATAAATAAAGAAGTTATAGAGGTGATTTACTCATTTTTTTTTATTTTATCAATTTATAAATAAGTAAATAATCTTAAGGGTTCTACCTACATCTTGGATATCACTGTAATCGAAAAAAAACCTTTATCTAAATAGGGGGTGACCCCATTATCATGCCATTTGAAAAAATAAAGATATTTGCAAAAAACGCATTTTAAAAATTATAAATATTAATTTCTCAAAAACGCCCGAATGAATTTCATAATTTAGAATTTATTTTACCTATTTAAATTATTTAAGAGTAATTTTAATAGATTTTATTAAAAAAAAAATTCAAAAAAAATCCAAACATTTTTTGAAAGTGCAGAAATTTTATTTTTTAAGCACAAACATACTTGGAACTTACCAATGTTTAATAATATAAGTACAAAAAATAGGGTGTTATATTTAAAATAAAAAAGTTTATGTTATTTCCGGTGAAACCGGAAGTGAAATTGAAATTTTTTTAGTTCATTTCAAATTTTTATTTTTATAAATAAAGAAATTACAAGGGTGGCCCTAGTTTCGTGGACACCCGGTATACAGCATTTTAATTTTGTTTATTTTTATTCTTCGTTAACCGTTAAACAATATAATTATTAAACGCTTGCAGGTATTAAGATTGAAGATAATGTTCTTATAATATGGAAATTTATAAAATGATTACCTACAATGTAGTAAAATTATACACCTATCTTTGCTTTTTTTAAATTCCTTTTTTTGTTATACTAAAAAGTCAACAAAAAAAATACTTCATAAAAATTGCGCGCTTTTTCATATTTTAATGATTTAGAAAAAAAAAACAAAAGGAGGTAATTAATTTTTTTTTTGGTACGTTTGTTTAGTAGAAAAAGTTTACTCGTTCGTTTTTTTTTTAATTTTTTTTGTAATATTTTTATAAGGAGTTTAAAAATTTCTAAAAATTTTGCCTATTTTCGAAATATTGTAAAAAATAATAAAAATATTTAAAACAAAACGCGAATGATCAAACTATGATTTTAACTCTTTTCTACTGAATAGTACCAAAAAAAGTAAATTGCCTCTTTTCGTTTTTTTCTAAATCTTTAAAATAAAAATCGTGCAATTTTTACGAGTACTCTTTTTGTTGCTTCCTTATAATTATTTGGTTTACACCACAAAGAGAAAAATTGCAGTAAATGATACAATGATAGACACAAGACTTTTTAGTATATCAAAAAAAGAAATTTAAAAAAATCTTTAGGAGAAAAAGTTTTATGAACAAAAAAGTAAATAGCAATTTCAAATTTAATCGTATAGATTTTAAGGTCACTCCTATTTATATTAGAAATCGATCATAACCTTAAAAAACAGAACATACTAAATTTATTACTGAGATGTAATTTTTATTTAAAAAATAAAAAATGTTTGGAATTTTAATCATTTGCTTGATTACACTAGTATATCCAATGAAGCAAAGTAAATCAGAGCAAGAAATTTGTTTTATTATAATTAATAACAACAAGAATACTTTCGATTTAATTTAAAACAAATAATAATTGTGATTTGTTATGGTTTTCGTTTTTAATACACTTTAATAAATAATATAAATATTTTTTTTATAAAAATCATGCTTTTTTCATGATTTTAGAATTTTGTTCGCCTTTAGGTAGAAAAACTGTTTAATAAAAATAAACGGTTTTCGAAAAAAAAACGAAAAATTAACGTTTTGATTTATTTAAAAAAACTATGCGAAAAATTCATTTTTTTTTAAATTTTTTAATAGAAACAAATATTTGTTGCAATATTTAGATACACCCTGTATATATTGTTTTAGTAATAAATTTTAAGTATTAGTTAATTAGCTGATACTAGGAACTAATTTCGAAATTGTTTGAATAATAATCGTTTTTCTAATTTAAATATTCGTTTTATTTAATGCATAAACGAAATAAAAAAAACATAAAAAATGTAGGTGTGATAAGTCATAATTATCAGTTGTAAAAACACCAAGTAGATAAATTGTAATTTGTAATTTATTAAAATTATTAGAAAAGAAAAATAAGAACATATTTTTTCATTTTAACTAAAAATATTAGTGTAGTTGATTTTTTTTAATTTTTTTGAGTTAATATAGTTGAAATACGATTTTTTTTTTCGAATATTTAATTTTTTATTCTATACACATATTTTGGCACATCTTTTAAATCTCAAATTTCAATTTAATTTATTGGCACGATTTTTGGAGCAACTACTTACATAGGCCAAGTTTTAATAAAATAAAAATCGAAATGCTAATTTTGTAGAAAATTTAAATATGATAATTTTCATGACGTCAAAATTTATGATACTCATTGTTTTTCATTAAAATCGTATTATTTTCAATATCAACAAAGTTGCACTTGAAAATTTTGCACGTGTTCCGTTTTAAAATAAGCATAATATGAAATTATAATTAACCAGTATTTTTGGGAAGGTTAAATTTTACAAACGTGGATAAATATAAAAAAGTACGTCCAAAATAAATTTTGTTTAACATTCTTCTCAAATGCATGCGATCAAAAAATGCCAAAACAAATATATTTTTTCCTAATTTTATTATAAAATAATTTTAAGTACAAAATATTTCGTTTCACTTTCTGTTTTAATAATTATTATTTATTAATCAAAAAGCGTGTTTCCATTTTCATTAGTAAACTTTCAATATTTCCCAATTAAATATGACGTCATGACCTTGAACCAATAAAAACTATTTCATAAAAATATATTTTTAATCGCTTTTATGGCATGTATTCTATTTTGATATATTTTTTTTAATAAAATAAAATAAATTGGGATTTTTTTAATTAATTGTAAAAATGACAAGTAAGATAAATTGAAAAATTATACGGGGTGTCCCAATTTGAATTGCATTACATGAGCAATGTTTTGCAGTTTTTTTATACTTATTCAAATGCCATTTAAAATAATAAAAAATTCCACGCTATTCCGAAGATAAACGGAAAAACCCGAAAAATTCATTTTTTAAAAAAGTCAGTTATTTCGTTAACTAGAGAATTTACAAAAAAATGTTTTGTTAAAACGAACTTAAACATGATTTTCAAAAAAATATGACAAATTCGATTTTTAAGATATCGATAGCAATTTTCTTTTTTTAAATTTTCAGCAGTTAAATTGCATTTTTTTTTATTTCAACGATGTATTACAATCCATGTTTGAAGTAATACACTACTGAATATTTAATATTATTTTAATTAAATTAAGTAAGTTATGACTTTTTGGCAGGACTTCCTTAAACAAATGACGATACGAGCTGTCATTCTAAATTATTGTATAGGATATAAGTCCAAAACATGTTATAGTGTTTATTTAGTTTGTGGAAAATTTGCCATTTGTATTAATTCTAATTTGCTGTACAATAAACCGATATAATAATAAAAAGTGACAGCTTGAATCGTTATTTGTTTAACGAAGACCTGTCAAAAAGTCATGGCATACTTAATTTAACTCAAATAAAGTCAAATATTTCATAGATGTTACTTCAAACATAGATTGTAATACATCGTTGAAAACAGTAAAGAAAATACAATTTATTTATTGAAAAATCCAATACGGTGCCCATTTAAAATAAGAAAATTGCTATTGATATCTTGAAAACCGAATTTGTGACATTTTTGTAAAAAACATATTTAATTTCGTCTTGACAAAACAAATAACTTTTACTCGAAACATTTTTTTGTAACTTTTCTAGTTAAAGAAATAATGGACTTTTTCAAAAATTTCATTTTTCGGTTTTTTTCTCGCTTATCTTTGGAATGGCTCGGAATTTTTGATTATTTTAGATGGCGTCTAAATGAATATAAAAAACTGCAAAATATTTAACCGAATCTGTGACACCCTGTATAAGAAAACCTCTGTATTTATAAAAAAATAATGAATTTCGAATTTGCAAATACAGGGTGTTCCAAAACTTCCAAAACCTTTGGTGGATGAGTACCAGAAAAATATTTAAAAAAATGTGTTTTCTATGAGAAAATAAAATTTGACATTGCAATCTTTAAAATTCTCTAGAACCATCACAAATTGAAGCACTTTTTGCATAAAGAATTACAAATTAAACCATCTTTAACTGAAATAGCTCATAAAATGTTCAAATTTATTAAGAAATGGGGTTTTATCAATCTAATTTTAAGAAAAAAGTTTCAATGTCCTTTTCGATCGGACCATCTCGAAAAAAGTTATTCCACCCCTAAATCGACTTCATCTCTTTAGTGTTCGAAATTCACACCGAATCGCACCAAATTTTAGTATGTTATGGGGGACCGGATTCTGAAGACAGCGGTTTTGACCTACGTATTAAGGGGGCGGAGATACGACCCCTTTTGTATTTTTACCTCGAATTCGGACGTTTTTTTGCGAGGAGCGGCCGAAACGGTGGTTTTTTTCGTCCGATTTTAAGGATTCCGGTTCCAATGTAAAGAGGGATGTTGATTCCAAGTGTGTTTCGAATTTTAGATTTTTTGGACCTCCCCGGCACTTTGAAAAAAAATCCCGAAAATGGTCGATTTTTTTCGCCTTTTTCGAGATTTCGGCGGCGTTAACTTTGAAAAATTGCAACTCCGTCGGATTCTAAAGGGAAGCGACGAAATTTGGCCCCTCCCGGCGCAAAGGTGTGACGTTACGGCCCCGAGACGCAAACTGTACAATTGTACAGTTTTTTCGGACGACAAAAGTGCCAAAACTTTTTGGCTTCGATTAGAAGTTCGGCAGGAGGAAAAAATGGCGATTTTTTTCCAAAAAAACTATTTAACCGATTTTAATCAACTACTTTTTAAAACGCGTCTATCTACGGTGTTTACCTTTGGTAAAAATTTGAAACCGGTAACTTTTATAGTTTTCGAGAAAAAAATATAAACCGATTTTGATTAAAAAATTTTTTTTGAATTTTTTCAAAATTGATCAAAATCTAGAATTTTGTACATAAAAAAATACCGGAATCCGTACCTTGGATGCGCCCCTGGCAGAGGTATTATTAAATAATGCCAAATTACTTATTTCTTCTCTGGTTAATAAGTTAAAAAACATTGTGAATACATATTTTTCAGTACTCTACCAAGGGTTCCTGAAAATGTAGCGAGAGCTTATGCGCTAATTTTGGGACACCCTGTATAAAATGAAAAAAAAATAATGAAATTTTTTTATAATTTTTGGTGATTATTTTGATGATTGTACAAAGATTTATATTCATATTTCTTCATTTTATATTAACAAGTTTACAAATTATTTTTAAATTTGCTTTCTATAGTTGAATACAGAATTTTGTTTGGTTGGGGTGTTTTTTTATTTTTCAACTAAAATAAAAATATTGGTGAATGAGTAAATAACAATATTTAATGTTTTAGCTATGGAATTTTGGTTGGAACAGGCGCAGGTTTATCATTTCCGCCAACAGTATACATAGTAACGAGTTATTTCGTTAAATTGCGAGGTTTAGCAAATGGTTTGTGTATATCTGGATCGGCGATTGGCTCCATAATATTGCCACCAGTGTTACGAATCCTACTCGACATTTATGACTACAGGTGAATTACTTACCTTTGCCTTCTGAATGGAGGCAGAGGAACATATTTCATTACCCTGTTTTTAGAGGAGCAGTACTGATCATGGGTGGTATCACCTTAAACGTTTTCGTTGCTGCACTCTTCTACGATCCAGTAGAGAAGCACATGAAGAAAGTACCGAAAGAAGTGGAAGAAGAAGAAGCTCCTGTAGATCCGGAAGAGCAACCGTTAAATAAACCTAAATTTATGATAAATTCCGATGATACTTCCTCGCTGCAGTTAAACCGAAATGATTCGTTCGTCGACAATAATGATATAACAAAGAACTCTTTTATTCGGAGTGCGTCGAGTGTAGCTGTACCAAATTATAAGAGCCATGGGTATGGTCGTGAAAGAAAAATTAGTGTCCCAGCCAATCGTACTGAAATGACCAGGGTTCGTTCGGGCATCGCTGTATCAAATATGAACAGTGCTTCTGCATTAAATGCAGTGCCTGAAGTAAACGGTCTTGAATTCCAACATAACAGGCAATTAAGCACGAGACGAAGAGCTCCTCGAAGAAGCCCATCCACGAGCTCATTTCAGTATATTTCAACGCCTTACCACGGCAGTACCTTAACTCTTCAACCCGAAACATTCGCAAGCACATTTAGCTTAAAGTCAATACAAAAAAATGATAAAAGCGTCGAACAAAGTAAAACCATGAAATTTTTTGATATTTCATTACTGAAAGATCCGCTCTATCTAATTATCTTAATATCAAATTCCACCAACGCTATTAGTTACACTAATTTTATTATACTCTTACCATCGTATGCGCAGGATTTACAATTCGATAAAAATTCGGGTGCTTACCTTTTATCAATTGTTAGTGCTTTAGATTTAGTAGGAAGAATCGGCGGTTCAGCGCTTTCCGATTTAAATTTGATTCCTAAACAATGGTATTTTATTGGTGGATTGTTTGTTTCTGGAGTTTCTTTATCGGTTATGGCATTTTTTCATGATTATAAAGCTATAGGAACTTTATGCGCGTTTTTCGGTTTGGCTTCCGGTATTTATGTTGGCGTTACTGCTGTTATCATGGCTGATATGTTGGGTACTGAACGGTTGCAATCAACTTATGGCATTTCGTTATTTGTAAATGGTATTTTACAACTAATAGGACCTCCTATTTGCGGATTATGGTTTCAAAACACGAGATCATTCGTTTCGTTGTTTTGTACTTTGGGTATTATTTTAATTCTTGGTGCTTCCATTTGGGGTTTTATACCGTTTATTAAAAAGAAGCGTGCCCCAAATGAAGCTCAAGAAAAGGCCTAATTTATATCACAATTAGATCAATTATTTAATGTTTTAATTTTATTCTTTTTAGTAAATTTATCTAGTTAATATTTTAAGTAGATATTATAGCATTACCAAATACAAAGTAACCTTGCCATAATGTACTTATACTATAAATGAATTAGGATACAATCCATATCAAATGGGTGCTCATCAAATAGGAGAATTGTATATTTTTATATATATGACATAATTTATAAACTATAAATTATAAAATTTTTATGGATTTTTAAATAAAAGGTATTAAATATTTCGAGGAAAGGATTTTAGTGCTGGTATAATTTAAAAGCTGCTTCAAATTAACCTAATTGTACTTTTATTAGACTTTAAGAAATATTATTGCACTTAAGATTGAGATCTGAATTTAAATAAATTAACCGTTTATTAAGACGGCTTCCATGTTACAATCTGCATTTTTCTATTTAATTCAGCTAAAATTATCGAGCACTGCAATTGTTTTTCCGCGCTCAAATTTATTGCAACATCCTCTTCATCTTCATCCTCCTTTTTTATTTTTTTCCTCTTCGGCTTCGATAAATTTCGTTTTAAATTATCTACATCGTTATTGCTTTCACTATTTCTATTTTTAGTCTGAAACAAAAACAAGAATACATCAATTTTTATAATAAAAAAAATAATTTTTACGACTACTCCGTTTCATCCACACAGAAGTTTCATCGACATTACCTTTTCATCGACAAACATTTTCTTCGACAAGGATCTTTCATCTACACAGACGTTTCATCGACAACCATAGGTCGATTAAACTGTTTTCAATGAAACGACATTGTTGAAGAATTGGTAATGTCGATGAAAAGGTAATATCGATGAAACGTCCTTGTCGAAGAAAAGATTTGTCGATGAAAAGGTAATGTCGATGAAATGTTTGTGTTGATGAAAAAGCATTGTCGATGAAACGTCCTTGCCGAAGAAAAGGAAAGATTTGTTGAAAATAGTTGTCGATGAAACGTTTGTGTCGATGTAAAGACCATGTCTATGAAACCGTTGTCAATGTAAAAGCACTGTCGATGTAGTGGTAGCAACCCGTCGTTGTAGGGGTGTATGTACAATCACGCGCAAAGATATCGAGGACACAAATGAAATATTCTGACCCAATAGCAAGCGTTCGCAGCAAATTTCGTGTTTGCGAAGGCTTGCAATTGGGTCAGAATATTTTCAGAAAACATTTATATAGATTCTATATAGCGTGTACATCAACATGTAAAATTTACATAGCATATAGGGGGGTAAAGTCAGCTAACTAGAATTTAGAAATTATATAAAATGTAAATTACTTTTTAATGTAAAAACTATGTAACATTACTATGTATTTATTATATAAATATTTTATGTACTTGTTACATAAACGTGTTATATTATTAACTATACATAATATAAAAACTAGGTAACTTGTGGACTTAACTGTTACGTAACTGATCATTTTGTGTTTACTGGGTAACCAAAAACCACAAAGCACATTTGGCATTAATCTACAAACGTTTTTGTTATTCAAAAATCTCATACAATTAATAAATAGTATATAACTTAATGGCGAATGAATTATATATTCAGAAGCACATAATAAATACATAAATAGTACATAGCCTATTGGTATATGCTTTATATTTCCAAAATAATATAATAAATACATAAATAGTACGTAAGCTATTGGCGTATGAGTTACATATTACATATTCCGAATGATATAAACTGTACTTAACTTTTGTTACATTTTTCACAGGACTTAGTTATGATATATTCTCTATGTAAAAAATGTATACATATAAGAAAATTACCTCTATTTTATATAAATTGTATATTAATAAGAAATATATTAGCTACGTACGTTTTAAAGTAACATTTATACAGTGAATTCAAAAAAGACTGCAACCGCAACTATGCAACCAAGCATACTTGGAGCCAACTGCCCCAACTTCCTTATTTTAAATGATTTTCTTTTGCAATTAAGTTAATAACATTAAATTTAAACAAAATTATGTTTAACCTTAGGTTCTTTAATTTTCCACTTCCGGTGTAAATGAAGTTGCATAAAAATGCGATTTTTCGGATGGGCGTAATTCCGAAAGTATTAATCGTAGACCACACTATGCTAGGTCAATTTAATGGTATTTTTATGGAGAACACGAAAAAGCAAAAATGTACTAGGTGTTCCATTTAAAATAAGAAAGTTTCCATCCACTTCCGGTTATACCGGCAGTTCCATAAAATCAAAAATACTTTTGTTAGAAAGTTCGCGATTTGAGTCCTCCGTAGACAAATTTTCAGAATCAAAAACATAACCGTTCAAAAGTTAGAAGGGGGGGATTTACTTTATGTCCGCACTGTATGCAACCAACATGTCATGCGAGTAACTTTAAAGTATATTTCTGAAAGGTTAGAAGCACTACCAATTCTTTCAAATCATACTTTAAAATTAGCAAAATAAAAATTCTGCAAGTAAAAATTGTTCAATGGATGGATTAGAAGTTGGAAGATCCTTAGTTAGAAAATTTAACAACTTATGCAACCAACATGTCATGCGAGTAACTTTGAAGGATATTTATGAAATTGTTTTTGGGGTCAGAATTTTGGCATGGATTTATTCTTTTTTTAATTTAATGAAAACTAACCTTTTTAATTTGTTTATCATATTCTAGTACGTCATAATAATCTGGTTTTTCTCTTCGAACTCTTTGCGTTCTTCGCCTTAGATCATCTCCTGGTGATAACTGCACCTTCTGGTTTTTTCTGGCGTTGAAAAAGGAATGGCCACATGGACATGCTTTGCAAGCGACCGGCACCTACAAAATTTTAAATAAATTAAGCCTAAAATTGTTAATTTAAAAAAAATTAATTTAATAATAATTTTTAAGAAAAATATACAGGGTGTTCAAATTTGAGATACTTATTCAGATGCCATTTAATATAATTAAAAATTCCAAGCCATTCCAAAGATAAACGAAAAAACCCAAAAATTTTAAAAGTCGATTATTTCGAAAAAAAATGTGTCAGATTTTCAAAAAAATATAATAAATTTGGTTTTTGTAGTGTATTACTTCAAATATGGATTGCAATACATCGTTGAATCGTTGATATCTTGAAAACCGAGTTTGTGGTATATTCGTAAAAAACATATTTAAATTTGTCTTTACGAAACAAATAACTTTTATTCGAAACATTTTTTTGTAACTTTTGTAGTTAATGAAATAATTGAGTTTTTCAAAAAAATTAATTTTTCTGTTTTTTTCGTTTATCTCCGGAATGGCTCGGAATTTTTGATTATTTTAAAAGGCATCCAAATGAGTATAAAAAATTGTAAAGTATTTAACCGAATTTGTAATTTTATTAATAACAAAGAAACTCATGCAATGCAACACCCTGTATACAGGGTGGTGATTATTTCGATGCTCACCATTGGTAACTTTTAAAGTGGAGGAGATACGAGGTCGGTTAAATTAGAGAAAAGTTGCTCATTTTTATGGCCATTAAAATTCTGAAAGAAAATTTAAGATATTTAAACTCACTGCAAAATTATTGCCAGAAATCTAAAAAATGTGATTTTAGAAAATAATTTATATTTTCCAAACCATTACTGCTACATCAATGAAATTTGGTACCTTTCAATTGTTGACTATTCTGAGTTAAATGACGTAAAAAAAATTTTTTTTGGCCTCATAGATTCGAAGCCGCGATATTCAACTTTCTTATTTCCAATGGCCGCCATGTTGGATTTTTACATCATCAGATAATAAATAATAATACATTTTCAGATTGCTAATTAACTTTAAAATTTTCCGTTGGAAAATGTGTTAAATTTAAGAATTTGTATAAAAAAACAAATGAAAGCAAAGTTTTATGAACAGTTTCCATGGTTACCATAAAAATATCTCCTCAAAATTGATTTAATAATAAAGAAAATAATAATAATAAACAAATGACCTGCAATAAGAGCATTTTATGTAATAACAAGTGTCTTTATAATATTAAACAAATAAAATGATTAAAGTAATTGTTTTTTTATTATTAAAATTTTGATCAAATTTAAATTTCATTTCAGGCGATATTTTTATGGTAACCATGGAAATTGTCCATAAAACATTGATTTCATTTGTTTTTTATACAAATTTTCAAATTTAATACATTTTCTAAGGGAAGACATTAATTAGCAATCTGGAAATGTATTATTATTTATTATCTGATGAGGTAAAAATCCAATATGGCGGCCATAAGAAATAAAAAAGTTGAATATCGCGGCTTCGAATCTAGGAGGCCAAAAAATTATTTTTTGACGTCATTTAACTCAGAATAGTCAACAATTTAAAGGTACCAAATTTCATTGATGTTTAGAAAATATAAATTATTTTCTAAAATCACTTTTTTTAGATTTTTGGCCATAATTTTGCAATGAGTTTAAATGTCTTAAATTTTCTTTGAGATTTTTAATGGCCATAAAAATTTCTTTAATTTAACCGACCTCGTATCTCTTCCACTTTAAAAGATACCAATGGTGAGAATCGAAATAATCACCACCCTGTATTTAATTTTTTTATTTATTTTCATAAAATGTATAAATAGTATAAATAGCAGAGGGCCGATTTTTTTACCAAAGATAGAAATTATTACTACATATTTTTTAATTTTTTTTTATGAAAATCGGCCGTTTAGATTTTCTGCAAAAAATAATTTATCGATTTTGGGTACATAATCGGACATCGGACATCATAATTTTTTAATTAATTCTTGTAGAACATGTTTTCCTGAAAATAGTCCTTAAATGTCCTGATAGGTCCAATTAGAAATTAAAAAAAAAAAATTTAAGGCCTGAAATTTTTTTTAGCGATTGGATTTTATTTTTTTTTCTCAAGAATTGTAAGCAGTAGCCCGCCTGAATTTTTTTCCATTATTGAGGGTTCTTTAAGGAAGTATTTAAAAATATTTTTATAGCAATCGGCTACATAATTTTATCGCAATAAATTCTGAAAATAATTTGTATTTTTAAATAGAATATTTTCTGTTACAAAAATGGCTGTAACTTCTAAACTACTGATGGCAGAGCAAAAATTTTGATATCACCATAATCAGCAAGTCTCAATTAATAAAATAGGCCTATTAATTTTATGATACTGAAACGTTTTCGATTTTTTCTTGAATTTTTCTTATTTTTACTAATTTTAAATTTCTTTAGGGATTTAATTTTTTAATTTTTCCTTAATAATATTTTTTAATTAAAAATAAAGAAAATATGCATTTATTTTTTTATTCAAAAATAATAGTGTAATAAATTAAATTAAATAAATTTAAAAAAATCGATTATTATAGTAGGCATATATGAATAATCAAAAAAAATAAAGCTTTAATTTTATTTATAAAAAAAATTTAAATTTAAAAAGGCTTATATTTGCTTATATGAAATTTACATTTTTTAAACGCGAGGTAAAATAAGTAACAAGTTATTTATAGAAAGATACAAAAATAACCTTGTATACAAATTACGATATACAAATATTAATTTAGCCTGGTGTTAAAAATAATGTAAAATTTAATGCTTATTTATATTAAATATTAATATTAACACATCTATTATTAAATAATAAAAATATAAAAATATAAAAAAATAATATTAAATTATTTTTATTTAATTTAATAAATTTGTGTTGGTATTTAAATAAAATCTATAGTATTTTTATAGTAATTAAATTAATTTCGTCAGGGTCATTTTTTAGAATTATTAATATTTTACCTGCTGATCACATTTAGGACATCCTTTTGCAATCATTTTACTTTTTCCCATAATAATCACATAATTATTTAAATTTCTTCATAAGTAAAGCTCAGTGCTTTTCTAACCAATTTTATTTTTTATATACTAATTAAATTTATCACAAAAAATATATATTCAAGTTTATCACAGAACTTGTTACATATAAACATATTCACACAACACAACATAGCAGCAGCTGCACAAAGTGGATAGTAGAACGCAAAGCTCCTCCTATTAGATAACCCATCTTTGTCTATCACCAATCAAAACCTGTTTTAAAATAATGATCACCCGGATCTTTAAAATATATAAAATATAAATTAGTATGCACATCGAAAAAAAAATTCTGTAGTGTATAGAATAGAAAAGAAAGAAGAAAAGCACAAATTAATTTTTGGGTTTATGTTCCCATTAGTAACTTTCATTTTTTTTTACTTCAACTCCTGAACATACACTCCCGTTTACTGTTAAGAAATTATATAGGCATTCAAGCATTATATTTCTAGCAGTAAAACGTAAAACATCAATAAACCCAGCTTTATCTTACGCCATACAAATTCTCGCTTACAAAGTTGCCACCAAAAATAAAAAAAATACATAAAATTGGGACAATTAGATTAATTTAATTAAACAATGATACGATTTTTTCCTAAGAATTTAAAATGTAGAACTAGAACATAAATAAATACAAATTAAACCACGCGAACAAATTAGAAATGTTCAATAACGAAATTTTTTTTTTCATTTTAATATCGATTATTTTTGTTTTGTTTTGTGACCTCCAATTTTCACCCAAGTGACTTTCCAATATCGACCTACAAATCATATGAACAACATTCTTGTATAAAGCTTTACATGATTTATGCAACCCATTATACTTATATTCCTAGTATCCGATTATTTTTTATATTTGCCTGATTTTTTTTCACAAAAAAATCTAAACTTTTTTTTCAATTTTTAGTACAAAATTGTTCATTTGTTTTAATAAAAAAATTTATTCTTCTAAAAATAGTTCAAAATGTACTTTAAAATCTATTTAAAGTACATAGTACAAAGTACGCCCGAGCGGGGGTAAGGGGGCTTTGGGTTCACTTTCGTTGACATTTTGAACGTCACGAATTTTTTGTGATTCAAAATCCACAAGTATTATCATAGATCATATAATGTACATTATACAGGGTGTTTCTAAATATATGCGAAGAAATTATACAGGTGATTCCTTGACCAATTCTAAAACAAAAGTAAAGAATAAAAATTTCCTCAAAAGTGCTCTATTTTTTAGTTATGGGATGTCAACCTTTCTATATTTTTTTAATTTTTTGAATATAACTTCTTTATTTTTTAAGATAATTTCATAAAATTTGAAACACACTCTAGTTATTATAGTCGTAACAAGATAAACATATCAAATATCGAAATAAAATACAGGGGGATGTATTTTGGGTTTATAGACCCCATTTTTTATGCCATAACTTTTTTGTGCTACCCCACTTAACATTTTAAATGAGATATTCTAATTCCTTGCTTTTATCTGAAAATTTTTGATCTCTTTAATTTTTTCACAGCTGGTACGGTTTAGAAGTTATTTAAAAACATGTACGAAGTTGTATGCCAATTTTGCATTAACAGGGGTGGCTTTTTAAAAAAAATAAATACCAGAGACTTCCTAGAAGACTATTTGACCAATTTTAAAACGAAAACAGAGAATAAATATTTTCTCTAAAATGCTTCGTTTTTAATTTAAATAAGTTTTTTTTTTATTTTGTTAATTTTATTTTAAATTAAATTAAATACGAAACATATAGAATTTCTTCACATATATTTAGAAACACCCTGTATATTATATGATCTATGGGATTATCCAAATTTACTAGTCGACCTAAAAAATGTCAGTAGGACCCAAAATATTCCACTTTTTACTTTTTATTTATTTTTTAGTTACATCATTTTGTACATCATTTTTAAAATTGCAACATTCAAAATTTTTGTAGAACAATTAAAATTTTCTTTATATGATTTTTTTTAATTTAAATGAATTCTCTGCTGTTTTTTTATTTTTATTTTATTACATATTATTGTTTTTTAAAACTTAAAAAAATTAAAAAATAAGTGCTAATATTTCGGGTTGAGACCAGTTTTGTAGTATCCGAAGCCCAAAATCTCAATATTTTTAATGTTCTTCTTGGAATTTTTCAACAAACTTGGGTTTATTTTTTGCATAATTCTCTAATTTACTCAAATCAAACCTAAAATTAATTTCAGTTCACTTGGTTATTTTTTTATAAATTTTTAAAAAGCGTTTCACAGCTTCAACAAGTAAAATAGTGCAATTTTTACAAAATCTAAATTTTTTAATGTTCTTTTTGGAATTTTTCAACAAACTTAAGTTTATTTTTTGCAGAATTCTCTAATTTATTTAGATCGACCGAAAAATTAATTCTAGCTCACTTAATTATTTTTTTATAAATTTTTAAAAATCACTTTATTGCTTCAAAAAGCAAAATAATGCAAATTTTACAAAAGCTCAATTTTTTTAATGTTCCTCTTGGAATTTTTCAACAAACTAAGGTTTATTTTTTGCAGAATTCTCTAGTTTATTCAAATCGACCGAAAAATTAATTATAGCTCACTTAGTTATTTTTTTATAAATTTTTAAAAATCACTTTATGGCTTCAAAAAGTAAAATAATACAATTTTTCTAAATCAAAATTTTTTTAATGTTCTTCTTGGAATTTTTCCACAAACTTGGATTTATTTTTTGCAGAATTCTCTAATTTACTCAAATCAAACCTAAAATTAATTTTATTTCACTTGGTTATTTTTTTATAAATTTTTAAAAAGCGTTTCACAGCTTCAACAAGTAAAATAGTGCAATTTTTACAAAATCTCAATATTTTTAATGTTCTTTCTGGAATTTTTCAACAAACTTTAATATATGTTTTGCAGCATTCTCTTATTTATTAATTTAATCGACCGCAAAATTAATTATAGCTCATCTGGTTATTTTCTTATAAATTTTTAAAAATCACTTTATTGCTTCAAAAAGTAAAATAATACAAGTTTAACAAAATCTCAATTTTTTAATGTTCTTTTTGAAATTTAACAAACTCAAGTTTATTTTTTGTAGCATTCTCTAATTTATTCAAATCGACCGAAAAATTAACTCTAGCTCATTTGGTTATTTTTTTATAAATTTTTAAAACTCACTTTATTGCTTCAAAAAGCAAAATAATGCAATTTTTACAAAAACTCAATTTCTTTAATGTTCTTTTTAGAATTTTTTTAACAACCTCAGGTTTATTTTTTGCAGAATTCTCTAGTTTATTCACATCGACCGAAAAATTAATTATAGCTCACTTAGTTATTTTTTTATAAATTTTTAAAAATCACCATAAAGGCTTCAAAAAGTAAAATAGTGCAATGTTTACAAAATCTCAATATTTCTAATGTTCTTCTTGGAATTTTTCAACAAACTTGGATTTATTTTTTGCAACATTCTCTAATTTATTCAAGTCGTCTGCAAAATTAATTCTAGCTCACTTGGTTATTTTATTATAAATTTTAAAAAATCACTTTACAGCTTCAAAAAGTAAAATAGTGCAATGTTTACAAAATCTCAATATTTTTAATGTTCTTCTTGGAATTTTTCAACAAACTTGAATTTATTTTTTGCAGCATTCTCGAATTTAATTAAATTGGCCAAAGAATTAATTCTAGCTCACTTGGTTATTTTTTAATAATTTTTTAAAAATCATTTTACTGTTTTAGCAAAGAAATCATTACAATTTTTACAAAATCTATTTTTTTTTTAATTTTCCCTTGGATTTTTGCAAAAGATTCGTGTTTATTTTTTGCATAATTCTCTAATTTACTCAAATCAACTACAAAATTAATTATAGTTCACTTGGCTATTTCTTTGTAAATTTTTAAAAAGCGTTTCACAGCTTCAACGAGTAAAATAGTGCAATTTTTACAAAATCTCTTTTTTTTTTAATGTTCTTTTTGGAATTTTGTAACAAACTCGGGTTAATTTTTTGCAGAATTCTCTAATTTATTTAAATTGACCGAAAAATTAATTCTAGCTCACTTAGTTATTTTTTTATAAATTTAAAAAAAAATCATTTTACTGTTTTAGCAAGTAAAACATTGCAGTTTTTACAAAATCTCACTTTTTTAATTTCCCCTTGGATTTTTTCAAAAAACTCGAGTTTATTTTTTGCAGAATTCTTTAATTTATTTAAACTGACAGAAAAATTAATTCTAGCTCACTTGGTTATTTTTTTATAAATTTTTAAAAATCATTTTACTGTTTTAGCAAAGAAATCATTACAATTTTTACAAAATCTATTTTTTTTTTAATTTTCCCTTGGATTTTTGCAAAAGATTCGTGTTTATTTTTTGCATAATTCTCTAATTTACTCAAATCAACTACAAAATTAATTATAGTTCACTTGGCTATTTCTTTGTAAATTTTTAAAAAGCGTTTCACAGCTTCAACGAGTAAAATAGTGCAATTTTTACAAAATCTCATTTTTTTAACTTCCCCTTGGATTTTTTTAACAGACTCGAGTTTATTTTTTGCAGAATTCTCTAATTTACTCAAATCAACCACAAAATTAATTCTAGCTCATTTGGTTATTTTTTTATAAATTTTTAAATATCGTCTTGCAGCTTCAAATAAAAAATCATTAAATTCACTAAGATGAATAAAACTTTTATATTGTTTTTGTTTAATTGGAAATGGTTTTTTGACTAGTCAAAAGTGCCTACCCCTTTAAAAATTTCTGGATAGGTCACTGCATTTTTAACAAACTTCGGAGAATTAAAAAATTTCACATATTTTAAAATTTGAAAAAACAAAAAGATGAACATAGTTTTTTTTTGTATTATATTGAAAAAAAAATGCTTAAAATAAAAACTTGACAGGGCCTTTTTTTATATAGTTTTGTGGTATTTTTATAATAACATATTTTTTTTTAAATACATAGTTTTCGAAATTTTTCTTTTTAGATATTAGTTTTTTCTTTTTTTGACAAAAGTATAAATTTTTTTAAAAAGTAAATGATGAAAATTTTTTATAAAATCGGTCACTTATTAATGTACTCTTAATTTAATCCAAAAATTCATTCTTTTAGAATTAGTGGAAATGTTACTTTTTTGCACAATTTTATAGTAATTGACATTTTTTTATAGGCCTTATATTTTAGATTTTAGTTTTTTTTTTTTCAAAAAAAGTGTAAGGAGTAGGTAAATGAAATTTTTATTGATATTAAATAGTCTCAATAGATGTGCTTTAAAAATCATAAAAATTAATCAGTTTCGTTTTGCAAAAAATCGTAACCTTTTTGTGAATTTTTTGTACAAATTTTGTCAATTAGAGCGCATTTTTACCCAAAAATTCATTCTTTTAAAAGTAGTGAACATTTTATCTTTTTTTTGCTCAATTTTATGGGTATCTAAAATTTCAATTATTGACTCGATTTTTTTAGATTTCAATTTTTATGTTTTTCAAAAAAGGTATAAAGAGTAGGAAACTGAAATTTTTACTGATGTTAAAGAAACTCAATAGACGTTATTTAAAAAATAAAGCATGAAAATTGTCCGACTAGATCGCAAAAAATAAGAATCGTTCTGTCAATTTTTAGTAGAGTAAACGTTTTTTTTTTGCTCTATAGGTATTTGAAAAAAATTTATTGGTCTGATTTTTTAGATTTTAGTTTTTATTTTTTTTCAAAAAAAGTATAAAAGGAGTAGGAAATTGAAACTTTTATTGTTTTTTAATTTTTAGTATAAAATCGGTGACTTATTAAAAAATTTTATTTTCCTGATTTTTTTAGATTTTAGTTTTTATTTTTTTCAAAAGAAGTATAAGAGTAGAAAACTGAAACTTTTACCGTTTGTTTTAATTTTTAGTACAAAATCGGTGACTTATTAAAAAATTTTATTGGCCTGATTTTTTTAGATTTTAGTTTTTATTTTTTTCAAAAAAACTATAAAAGGAGTAGAAAACTGAAATTTTTACTTTGTTAATTTTTAGTACAAAATCGGTGACTTATTAAAAAATTTTATTAGCCCGATTTTTTTAGATTTTAGCTTTTATTTTTTTCAAAAGAACTATAAAAGGAGTAGAAAACTGAAACTTTTACTGTTTGTTAATTTTTAGTACAAAATCGGTGACTTATTAAAAAGTTTTATTGACCTGATTTTTTTACATTTTAGTTTTTATTTTTGTTAAAAAAGTATGAGGAGTAGGAAATTGAAATTTTTACTGATGTTTAATAAGAGTCTCAATAGACAAATAATCCATGAAAAATCGGCCGACCAGATTTTTCGTAAAAAAATCGGTAGCTTTTTATCAATTTTTAATACAAAATTGATCACTTTTATTATAATCCAAAATCTTCTAGAATTAGTGAAATTATCCTATTTTGCTCAGTCTTATAGTATTCGAGTTTTTTTAATGGCCTATTTTTTTAGATTTAAATTTCGATGAAAGATTTTTAATTTGCAATTGTAAATTATTATTTCTGCGCCTATCCATATTTATGCCTATTCGAGTCCGATTTTAGGTTATTTTCTTGGGTTTTTTGGAGAGTGTTTGAAAAATTTAAAGTTGGAACTGTTTTGTGTGGTTAAAGAGATCTTGAAGAGCTTGTAAGCTCATGAAAGTGGTTGTGAACTGTTTTTAAAGATGGCGCTGAAAGATGGTTTTGGCACGAATAACCTTAGTTTGAAAATAACACAAATCCACGAGTGAAACAGTGGGGTTTGAGGATTTTAGATACGGTAGTGGTAGAGGCAAAACAACTAAGAACGCGGTTTCTCTACTCAATTATGTAAAAATTCGCATAATTCAAATAGTTTTTCGAATTAACAATCATAAAATATAAATAGTTATTTCAGTTGAACAAACTTGTGTTAAATATCAAACTTTTACTCACCGTTTTTCAAGAAAATGTGAAAGTAGTTATTTTTATTTGTTTTTACTCGACGGTTTTAGATTTGTTTGTGTTTAGTGTTTTAGTGCTTTTTATTTTGTTATTGTTTTTTGATACCGGTTTTTAATTATGGATGAGAACGAACAAGAAGTTAAATCGCCAATTAAACGGTTGGGATCTACAAGAAAACTTCTTGTATTTAACAGTAAGATACCTTTCACAACTTTAATATAATTTAATTCCATATTTTGAGCTTTTATGCGCGTAAAAGCTCAAAAATGGTTATTTTCGTTTTTACTTAAAACTTTCAAAAAAAGTTAAAAATAATATTATTTTAATGAATGCATTTTTGTTTCCCTCCATAACATATTTAAATTGGTAGTTATAGTAACCATGCCGGAATTCTTTGTCATACGATACTGTCTGTTCTTTAACGACTAAACATATGGCTTTAAACTACAGACGCCACAAAAACGGCCCTCAAATACAAAAAAACGACATCAACCAGATTATCCTTCCCTTAATTATTAATAATCTATTTTATTTGATTTAATTATTATAATTTTCGTGAGTACTTTTATAAAAATGTAGTAAACATCGTTTAAAAATCATTAAAAGTACATTGCCCAGGAAAATGAAATAAAAAAAGCGTTGTTAGGCTAAAAATTTAAAGATTGCACTTAAAAAGACATTAGTGTCACCTAAAGCAATTATTTAATTCGAACGAAATGAATGAGAAATCATTTTTATTTGTTATTGTTAGCTTTAAAACAAGCCTCAAAAGAAGTTGAAAAACAGTTGCATTAAGCTTTAACCATTGAAGGAAAAACAATAAACGAGTTATTACGAAATATACCTTGAAATAGTTAATCCAAATAAGCTTTTTATGGTAAAATACTTTTTAAGTAAAGCTTTCAGGTAAGTTATGCAAACTAAAAGGTGACCAATTTGGTTTTAGGTACTCGTAATCTATAATCCAGGTATATACCTAGGTAGTTCTGTCGTTTATTCTTAGAGTAAAGCTTTAAATTAAAATAATTTTTTTTCTTGAAACAAAAATAAGTATAAAATTGCTAAAATTACGATCTTGGAAAATGTAATCAGAGCCCTGATCGATAAAATTGGATCGATTCTTTGTATGAAACCTGAAACCTCCTTAAATTAGTACTTACTTAAGTAACACCTGGTACATGAACATATGTACTTAAAAAATTTGGATTGAATTAAATGTATTTAAAAATGAGAAAAATCTGGCCAACCAATTTTTATGATTTATTATTTAATTTTAGGAAAAAATGCAATCTCGAAAAAAAAAATATACTCAAATTTAAAAAAAAAATCAGGTTAAAGCTGCAAGATGATTTTTAAACATTTATACAAAAATAAACAAATGAGTTAGAAATAATTTTATGGTCGATTTAAATAAATTAGACAATTGTGCAATAAATAAATCTGAGAGGGAACATTAAAAAAATTGAGATTTTGTAAAAATTGCACTTATTTAACTGTCGAAGTTGTAAAATTATTTTTAAAAAATTATAAAAAAATAACTAGGCAAGTTAAAATTAATTTTGGAAATGATTTGAATAAATTAGACAATTGTGCAAAAAATAAATCTGAGTTTGTTGAAAAATTCCAAGGGAAACATTAAAAAAAACTGAGATTTTGTAAATATTGCACTATTTTACTCGTCGAAGTTGTAAACTGATTTTTAAAAAATTATAAAAAAATAACTAAGCAAGCTGGAATTAATTTTGTGGTTGATTTAAACAAATTAGACAATTGTGCAAAACATAAATCTGAGTTTGTTGAAAAATTCCAAGGGGAACATTAAAAAAACTGGGATTTTGTAAATATTGCACTATTTTACTTGTCGAAGTTGTAAAATGATTTTTAAAAATTATAAAAAAATAACTAAGCAAGCTGGAATTAATTTTGTGGATGATTTAAACAAATTAGACAATTGTGCTAAAAATAAATCTGAGTTTGTTGAAAAATTCCAAGGGGAACATTAAAAAAACTGAGATTTTGTAAATATTGCACTATTTTACTTGTTGAAGTTGTAAAATGATTTTTAAAAAATTATAAAAAAATAACTAGGCAAGCTAAAATTAATTTTGGAGATGATTTGAATAAATTAGACAATTATGCAAAAAATAAATCTGAGTTTGTTGAAAAATTCCAAGGGGAACATTAAAAAAAACTGAGATTTTGTAAATATTGCACTATTTTACTCGTCGAAGTTGTAAACTGATTTTTAAAAAATTATAAAAAAATAACTAAGCAAGCTGGAATTAATTTTGTGGTTGATTTAAACAAATTAGAGAGTTGTGCAAAAAATAAATCTGAGTTTGTTGAAAAATTCCAAGGGGAACATTAAAAAAACTGAGATTTTGTAAATATTGCACTATTTTACTTGTCGCAGTTGTAAAATGATTTTTAAAAAATTATAAAAAAATAACTAAGCAAGCTGGAATTAATTTTGTAGTTGATTTAAACAAATTAGACAATTGTGCAAAACATAAATCTGAGTTTCTTGAAAAATTCCAAGAGGAACATTAAAAAAATTGAGATTTTGTAAAAATTGCACTATTTTACTTGTAGAAGCTGTAAAATGATTTTTAAAAATTTATAAAAAAATATCTAAGCGAGCTAGAATTAATTTTGCACTCAATTTGAATAAATTAGAGAATTCTGCAAAAAATAAATCCGAGTTTGTTGAAAAACTCCAAGAGGAACATTGAAAAAATTAAGATTTTGTAAGATTTTAAACTGTCGAAGTTGTAAAATTATTTTTAAAAAATTATAAAAAAATAACTGGGCAAGCTTAAATTAATTTTGGAGATGATTTGAATAAATTAGACAATTCTGCAAAAAATAAATCTGAGTTTGTTTAAAAAATTCTAAGGGGAATATTAAAAAAAACTGAGATTTTGTAAATATTGCCTATTTTACTTGTCGAAGTTGTAAAATGATTTTTAAAAAATTATAAAAAAATAACTAAGCAAGCTGGAATTAATTTTGCAGTTGATTTAAACAAATTATACAATTGTGTAAAAAATAAATATGAGTTTGTTGAAAAATTCCAAGGGGAACATTAAAAAAAACTGAGATTTTGTAAATATTGCACTATTTTACTCGTCGAAGTTGTAAACTGATTTTTAAAAAATTATAAAAAAATAACTAATCAAGCTGGAATTAATTTTGCGGTCAATTTGTATAAATTAGAGAATTCTGCAAAAAAGTAAATCCGAGTATGTTGAAAAATCCCAAGAGGAATATTAAATATTTTGTAAATATTGTACCGTTGAAGTTAAAAATTTATAAAAAAATAACCAAGTGAACTATAATTAATTTTGTGGTTTATTCGAGGAAATTATTAAATTCTGCAAAAAATAAGCTCGAGTCTGTTGAAAAAATCCAAGAGGAACATTAAAAAAATTGAGATTTTGTAAAAATTGCACGTTTTTACTTGTCGAAGTTGTAAAATGATTTTTAAAAAATTATAAAAAAATAACTAAGCAAGCTGGATTTAATTTTAAGATTGCTTTAAACAAATTAGACAATTGTGCAAAAAATAAATCTGAGTTTGTTGAAAAATTCCAAGGAGAACATAAAAAAAACTGAGATTTTGTAAATATTGCACTATTTTACTTGTCGAACTTGTAAACTGATATTTAAAAAATTATAAAAAAATAACTAAGTGAACTAGAATTAATTTTGCGGTCAATATGAATAAATTAGAGAATTCTGCAAAAAAGTGAATCCGAGTTTGTTGAAAAATTCCAAGAGGAACATTAAAAAAATTGAGATTTTGTATAAATTGCACTATTTTACTTGTCGAAGTTGTAAAATGATTTTTAAAAAATTATAAAAAAATAACTAAGCTAGCTAGAATTAAATTTGCGGCCGATTTGAATAAATTAGAGAATTCTGAAAAAAATTAACCCGAATTTGTTGAAAAAATCGTTGGTAAACATTAAAAAATTGATATTTTGTAAAAATTGCACTATTTTACTTGTTGAAGTTGTAAAATAATTTTAAAAAAATTATAAAAAATAATGAAGTGATTTTGTGGTTGATTTGAGTAAATTAGAAAATTCTGCAAAAAATAAAACGAAAAAAAATCAACTCAAATCTAAAAAAAAATCAGGTTAAAGCTGTAAGATTTTTAAAAATTTATAAAAAAATAACCACGTGAATTAGAATTTATTTTCCGGATGATTTGAATAAATTAGAGAATTCTGCAAAAAATAAATCCGAGTTTGTTGAAAAAATCTGAGAGGAACATTGAAAAAATTGAGATTTTGTAAAAATTGCACTATTTTACTTAAAGGAGCTGTAAAATGATTTTTAAAAAATTATAAAAAAATAACTAAACGAGCTAGAATTAATTTTGCACTCAATTTGAATTAAATAGAGAATTCTGCAAAAAATAAATCCGAGTTTGTTGAAAAACTCCAAGAGGAAAATTGAAAAAATTGGGATTTTGTAAAAATTGCACTATTTTACTTGTCGAAGTTGCAAGATGATTTTTAAAAAATTATAAAAAAATAACCTCGTGAATTACAATTTATTTTCCGGATGATTTGAATAAATTAGAGAATTCTGCAAAAATAAATCCGAGTTTGTTGAAAAATTTCAAGGGGAACATTAAAAAAACTGAGATTTTGTAAATATTGCAATGTTTTACTTGTCGAAGTTGTAAAATGATTTTTAAAAAATTATAAAAAAGTAAATAAGCGAGCTAGAATTAATTTTGCGATTGATTTAAATAAATTAAACAATTGTGCAAAAAAATCCAAGGGGAACATTAAAAATACTGAGATTTTGTAAATATTGCACTATTTTACTTGTCGAAGTTGTAAAATGATTTTTAAAAATTTATAAAAAAATAACCACGTAAGATAGAATTAACTTTACGGTCAATTTAAATAATTTAGAAAATTCTGCAAAAAATTCCAAGGGAAACATTAAAAAAATTGAGATTTTGTAAAAATTGCACTATTTAACTAGTTGAAGTTGCAAAATTATTTTTAAAAAATTTAAAAAAAATAACCACGTGAACTAGAATTTATTTTCCGGTTGATTTGAATAAATTAGAGAATTTTGCAAAAAATAAATCCGAGTTTGTTGAAAACTTTCAAGCGGAAAATTAAAAAAAATTGAGCTTTTGTAAATATTGCACTATTTTACTTCTTCGAAGTTGTAAAATGATTTTGAAAAAATTATAAAAAAATAACTAGAATTAATTTTGCAGTTGATTTAAACAAATTAGACAATTGTGCAAAAAGTAAATCTGAGTTTGTTGAAAAATTTCAAGTGGAACATTAAAAAAAAACTGAGCTTTTGTAAATATTGTACTGTTGAAGTTAAAAAATTATAAAAAAATAACCAAGTGAGGTATAATTAATTTTGTGGTTGATTTAAGTAAATTAGAGAATTCTGCAAAAAATTTACTCGTGTTTGTTGAAATTTCCAAGGGGAAAATTAAAAAAATTGAGATTTTGTAAAAATTGCACTATTTTACTTTTTAAAGTGATTTTTAAAAATTTATTAAAACAATAATTAAGTACGTTAGAATTAATTTTGCGGTCGATTTAAATATATTTTAGAATTCTGCCCAGGAACGGACTTAGCAGTTAAGGGCAAGAATTGCTATGAGGGTCCTGGGATACTACAAAACTGGTCTCATCCCATTTTTTTAAGATGCAATTTAGAATTTTTGGAGAACCTCGAGATGAGAGTTTTCAATTCCTTATACTTTTTACGAAAAAAAAATTTGAAATATAAAAAACATTTTTGAAAAAAAATTTTCTTCATTTTGGGCCAAAATAGTATTCGAGTTTTTCGATAATATTTTATAAATAAATTGTAATAAAAATAAAATGGTTCGTGAGGAATTTCTTTAAAAAAGGTTTTGTATGTGATTTTTTTGGGAGCATTGTAAGAAGATGGTAAAGATCCCTTTGTGGGCGTCGAGGGTTAATCCGATTCTTGTCAAACAAGTTTCCCAGAAAAAAACTTTTGAATGTATAGATGTAAATGATGTTAAATCTCACCCTGTTAAATATGCACGTATATGCATTCAGACAGGAACTAGAACTACCCAGACGGATTTTCTTGTATTTAATTTGAGATGAAGGAGATTGGAGTTATATTGTGATTATGGTAATCAGGGAAACTTTTTTAATGACTTTCAACGTGTACGAGTGGAGATAATTAAAACATGTATTTGAGGTTTTTACTTAGAGGAGAAATTTAAAAGGTGTAAATATGCTTGGGGCATAAATTGGAAGCAATTTATACGGATAATCTTGATGTCCTTGGAAATAATCTAAAATTAAAACGAAGCCGCCACAATTAATTGTTCACCTGCTCAAGTTCATTTTAAGGGCAAATTTATAATCAAAATTATCAGAAATTTAGCGAAGTATGCTATAATTTAAGCACCAATTTAAATTTAAAACTATTTGGCAATATTTTCAAAATAGAACGCGCCGTGTTAATTTTAAACATCGATTTTATACACAAATTAGCTAGTCAATTTATAAAACTTTTCGCGTGTATTAAATGCTCGTATCATTTATGGTAATCAGTAATCACCTTTGTTTATTGTGCCAGCATTTTTAGTTGAACCGAGAATTCAATTAAATTGATGTTATGACGTACTTAATTAATATTTCCTACAATCACAGATAGGGTCAGACTTGATGTAAAATTAGGCCATTTGTCTTAATAAATCAATTTAAAGTTATGTGGAGGATTAAGGTTGCTATGATATTGAGTTATGTTTTATTTGTTCAAAAAAGCCAGGAAACAGATGTATTGCTTTAAAAATACGCTAAAGCTAAATAAATTAAAATTTCATGTTTACACCAGCGAGAAAAATATGTTATATAACTTTTGACAAGCTTCTTTAAATATTTGCTTCTTATAAAATAGGTGCAATTTTATAAAATCCGGTAGCTTTTACACTTTAACTGAAAGGAAGCACACGTGTATAATTTACAATTACTCTTTTTATTAAATGTACTTACTACATCCTCTTTTTAAACCTTCATTTACTTCATTAACTTAATTAATTATTTAACCAATAAGTCGAATACATTTATATTCATTGCCGATTCCAGGATTTTCCATCTCCAGGTTAATATTGGAAATAAATATAAATTAATAGTTGATTGTACTTGGCCAGGATTCGAACCTGGGACCTCCAAATCTCATGTTGAGTTTCGTAACCACTACACTAACCTAGGACCCATTTTCGAAAATTGGTCCTAGGTCGAGTCCTAACCTTCTAACTTCACTCGATTTGCTGATATTTCCCATTTAAGCCAAAAAAAAGATTAATTTTTGAAAAAACACTGCTCTAAAACAAATGACAATTTTGGGTTAAACTTTTGAAAAACCCGGTCTCGAATTAAAGGGAAATGTTTGTTTTATAATCCTATCGGAATAGAAAGCTTTCAAAAGCGCTCCCGAAAAAGTAATTTTTTTCGAGCGTCCGACTTTGAAAAATCGTAGCTCCGCCGGGTTCGGAATCGAAACGACCAAATCGGACCCCCTTTTTTCCTACATCCTCATTTACTATATCCAAAATTTCCGACCCTCCTAGGTTAATCATGTGGCGAGGGCGAATTTTTCTTTGAAAACGTCAAAATGTCGCGTTTTTTAGCGAAAAAAAAACAAAAAGGTAATATTGCTTAGCTTTTGACTGTAGCCGGAAGGAAAAATTGCGAATGGCATTTTCGTAAAGAGGAAACAGACTTACGTACCCGTAGCGGACCACTTTTTCGAAATTTTTGTTTGTATCTCATATTCTGACGTTTGAAAATCGGGGTACAATTTTGGACATTTTTTTAACGAAATTTAAAAAATCGTACCTACCAAACCACTAGACCGATTTTAACGAAACGCGGCTTATATTGTGGCTAAAAGTACCATTAATACCCAGAAAAATAATCGGTTTTATCCGGCGCGTCCAGCGACGTCGGGATTTTTTTTTCCAAAAGCGTAGAAAATTATCGATAAAAAAACGACGCGTAGAGAAAATTGGTAGAGGAAATGGGGCCAAAACGGGACAAAAAATGAAAAATCACTACACGTGACCTGCAAAAGGATTGATCAAACGAGGTCGGTTTGAAGTTTTTAAATCTCTATCTTTTCATTTCACCTCACACCGATGTATTAAAGTCAAAATTGTGTTTTTTCAACCCCTAGCGACCAAAATAATCGCTGTAAGGTAACGACACATCTTATGGTCTAACTAAAATATGCGTTGGAATGCGATTATCAAGTACTACTACGCGACGCTTTGACTTTTTTTAATTTCGAGAAAAAAAACTCAAAATTATAATCGCGCAAAAAAATTGTAAAAAAATGCGATTTTGACATTTTTTTACCCCCCTGCTCCTTCATCGATTTTAACGAATGATGGCTTATGTTAAAGGTTTTGGCGTAGGCTTTCACACAAAAAAAGATTCGTTTTGATATCTTTATTCGTTTAGAAGTTATGGCGGAATAACCGTTGAAAATTTGAAAATTTCGTTTTTGGACGAAGAAATTGCTATGAAATTTTTGATTAATCAGAAAATAATTAATTTTAACCGAACGAACGATTAGAACGATTTATGGCTTACATTGACTGATAGAAAAATATTTTTACTTGTATTACAGCTTCAGTGATGTGTATACGTGGCATACTCATGCATATTATGAAGATTACAACTTTTTCAACTTTTATAATCGTTATATCTCAGAAACGGTGGCTCTTAGGAGAAAAAGTATTAAATCATTTTTTATAGATAATTATATGATCTACAATTTTTGTCTGAACTAATTTTATAATAAAACCTACCGTTTTGTTGAAAAACGCGAAAAACCCATTTTTAAAACCTTGAATAAATTTTTTCCAGGTACGGGATCGATGGGGATTTTCAAAATTTGGTTTAATTGGGCACGTTCATGAAAACTTATCACAAATTTAAATTTGATATTATAGTTGACGATTTTTTTGTAAAAATTTGTTTTAGAGCAGTGTTTTTTGGTAAATTGATCGGTTTAAATGGGATGAAAAATGAAAGATTCTTTAAGTATCTGTGTACGAGGGTGATAAGTTGTTGGGGTAAATAAAAGTCGTAAATCCATTTTTAGATAATGATATTTCAAACCCCTAGGACTAATAAAATATATCCGTCTGGTGTAAAGATTAAAGGCTATATTTTTATTTTTATTAGTTCTTCTAAAGTGATTCCGTGTTATTTATTAACTACTTCCTTTTATAGCTGACATGAGGAAAAAGTTACTAAATATGTTAGTCACATGTTGCGCCTTAATTTGCTTGGGTTGGCTCTGTGTTGATTGAAATTTGACGAAAATATAAATATATTTATATATATTTCACCGCAACCTACTTCATTTTATTTTAACAAGAAATTGCGAGACTCGATAAATTTTTAATAAAATTTCGCAAATTTCATTAATAGATGAATCGTGCCAATTAACTTTTGTCCGATCTTTCACGCGGTAAGCAATTTTGTGAATGAGTGAGCGGAAGGGCAATTTAGATCAATTGGTTAACCAGACGATGCACCCTATAATTCTCACGCCCTACGATTTTATATTTAAAGTTCCTAGGTAGACGAAATTTAAATTTAGAAACCCACACACGACCACACATTACTTTTATACCAAAAAAATAATCCAATTTTTAGATTTAACTCTAGAAAGTCTACTAAAGTCCACTTTAATCACAATTAATTATACCTACCATAAATTTTACAACTAAAGTGGAACAATGAAATGTCAACACTTACATGAGCACCACTATAAAATTCTATATAATTCGAGATTAAATTACAATTTCATTCTTTGTTTATACAATTTTATTGTCAATGAAATTTTGTTTGTAAATACAAAATAGTTAAGTGGCTACTCATATATACTAACTTACTTATAAATATTTATTTAACCCAAAGTGATTTATCATATTTTATCTGATTAAACGTCAGAATATTTAGGTACCTCCCTATTTATCCCTAGTCTACAAAGAAGCCATGATATTTTTAATACCACACAATTTTTCCTGAAACATTTTTTAATCTGTAAATACCGATATTATTGTGTTATTCCTGGAAGTATTGAGCAATTTAATTACCTCATTTCTCATTTTATTGCACGTTTTATTTAAAGCAAACATCTCGATATTTACGACCTTTTAAATTCGCACTGGACATGCGTTTTCGAATTGGTAATTCAAGAAGCTTTAACCAAAAATGTATACCTTGATTAACCTCATAACCTAAACTCGAATGAATAATATAACAAGAGTGTTTCGTTTCAAATTAAAAATTTGAAAGTTAATAATTTATATTTAAAGTATAAAGAAAGTAAAAAAAAATAAAAAAAAGTCAAGTCTCTACGATGTTTCGTTCAAAAGTTATGAATTTTTATATAAATGGCATTTTGGATATTATTAGTTGTTGGGAAGTAAAATTTTTTTTGGGGGGGGGGGTGTAGAGGCAGGTGAACCCTTAAATTTCATCCATTTATTATTATCTTTCATTTGCGGGGTCGATTTTTAAAAAATTCGAAAAAAAAATTTTGAGATATTTTTAATGGCAATCGGTTTTTATTTTTTTTTTTCTGAAAAACTATAAAAGTTACCGGTTTCAACTTTTTACCAAAAGTAAACACCGTGGATAGACGCGTTTTAAAAAATATTTGGTTAAAATCGGTTAAAGAGTTTTTTTGGAAAAAATTCGCAAAGTTTTGGCAAAATTTTGGTACAAATACGGTTCTGGACGCCGCAATTTTAAACCGAAAATTAAAACTTTCACGGAATTTGGTGAAGGAGGTAACTGTGCGAATTTTAAGCTATTAAACGTCTCGGTGGTGCTAATAGTTTCGAAGATATTAATTATTTTGTGAAAAGTGAAAAATTTCAGACCGAAATTTTGGCTCCAAACGAAGATTTTGCTGATTTTAGCTACATTTTCGGCGATAACTCGAAAACAGAAAGAGATAGCAAAGTGATTCTTTTTTTGACGTAAAGTGGACTTAAAGAGCTTTTAGGGAAGGTGCATAAAGTAGAGTTGAAATGTAATTTGAAGAGTGAATTTGACCCATAAATACGACTTTTAAAAATGCGATATAAAAAAAAAAAAATTTCCGTTATTTTTTCGAATCTTAAAATACCCTATGCGTGGAAGCTTTCGATTCAAAGAGTAGATTCTAAAGTGATTTTAAAATTGAAAATCCGTTAAAAAGTGACCCGGCGGGAGCCACTCTCCCCTAAAATCAAAATTTCGAGTTTATTTGTATGTAATTTCCCAACCCTACCAAATATAAAAAATCTGAGTAGCCTATACACTGTAAAAAATATTCCTTTTTAAAGTTGCGAAAGAAAATTGCAAAAATTTTTAAAACTGCGGGAGCCAGATGGGCCCAGGTTGGACCGCGTTTTACCCGATTTTTTTAACATTTTACGTTCGATTTTTTCCCAAGGTCCTGGGTAAAAATTTCAAGGTGCCGATTTTTTCTCTCATAAGTAAATACCAAATAAGTAAAATAAAAAATATTCGAGTATTACAGGTTGTTCCGATGAAAAGTTACGAATTTTCAAAGACAGCGTCAAAATAGCGCGAAAAATAAAGCGTCACTTTGGGGGCACCAAAACGACATAACAAGTAAACACATTAAAAAAAAACTCTCGTTTTAAGGTAAAACGTGGAATTTAATGAGGAATAAAGCAACCGCGATTTTTTTTCCTCCTTCTAATCGAAGCCAAAAAGTTTTGGTACTTTTTCCGTCCGAAAAAACGGTAGAATTGTACAGTTTGCGTCTCGGGGCCGTGACGTCACACCTTTGTGCCGGGAGGCTTAAAAATCGGTCACGGTAATCCCCAGGATGTTCGAATAAAGGGGGCCAAATTTTGTCGCTTCCCTTTAGAATACGACGGAATTGCGATTTTTCAAAGTTAACGCCGCCGAAAACTCGAAAAAAGCGAAAAAATCAACCATTTTCGGGAATTTTTTTAAAAGTGTCGGGGAAGTCTAAATAATTTAAAATTCGAACCACACATGGAATAGACATCCCTCTGTAGATCGGAACCGGAATTCTTAAAATCGGAAGAAAAAACCATCTTTTCGGCCGCTCCTCGCAAAAAATTCGGGGTTACAATACGAAAGGGATCGTATCTTCGCCCCCTTAATAGATAGATCCGGGTGGGTCAAAACCGGTCAAAACCACCGTTTTCAGAATCCGGTCCCCCATAACATACTAAAATTTGGTGCAATTCGGGGTGAATTTCAGACACAAAATTAAATACGATATGAATTTTGTTCTTAACTTTTTCATCATCCTGTATAATTTTTAGCGCAGGCTTATGTTTTTAGCTTGATTTACTGGCAAAAATCGAAACGAACAAGCAAAGTGAGGTATACCCACGTAATCCTCTTGAATGCAGCTTTCAAATGATGTACTTTATGTTGTTGTAGTTTAAGTTAAGAAAAAGTTATTTTAAAAAAACCTCTTAAGGAGAATTACTGTAAATTTTTTATTGCTGCAAGTTTTATTATTTATCTGCTTAAATACAGGGTGTTTCTAAAATGTTCATCACGTGCTTATACTACAAACAAAAATTCCGTATGTCCAAAACTCAATTGTTATTGATTTTTATATATTTTCTCTGGAATGGCCGGCTGAAAATTATTAAAATTTTTTAAGTGAGTATTTCTCATAAGTAGCCATTACTTTTGGAAAATAAACAAATCATAAACACTTTATTTTAAATTTTATAAAAAAATGAATGGTAGTTATTTTAAACATTTTTCCAAAGTTTAGAAACCGGGGTTTATTCTGACATTTTTTAATAGTAATCTTCTTTGTTTAAAATTTTGAAAATTATTTTGATTTTAACAAAGGTATTAGATCAGTGGTGTAACTACGTTTTTTGCCCCCGCCCCGCTTACCCCGCAAAAAATCGTGGTTGGTCCCTAAACTCAAAAAAAGTGCTAAATATATTTGGTTTTTAGAAACTATAAAAATTATAAAACTCAAAATTCAAATATATGAATTTTTTTTATTTTTTTAGATTTCTGCAGTTTTGCAGATGATGAAAATAGGAGAATTTTTGAGGTTACATTTACACTCTGACGGCCCAGTAGTGATGCCAACATGACAAAACGTAATTTCCCAACTATTCATGATATTGCCTTCATAAAAAAATTGCAACTAAAAATACCCTCACGTATATTTATGTTGATTTTCATAGGCGTAGAGTCCGCGAGGGTAACGGGGACTGTGGGCTGTTGCCCGCGTGCTCGTAATGGACAAAAAAATCGATTTTGAAGATCGAGAAATAACTAAATTCTAAAATATATACATAAGGTAATTTTATTTTTTCAAATCTTGCCCCGTGGTGAAAATGATAAGAACCGTATTGTCTAAATGTCGCTGGAATGTTGTGCTCGCAATATTGTACTTCCATTGTTTAAAAATATTGTGAATATAATGTGAATATATTGAAAAACGATATCACAATATTGCCACAATATTACCACAAGCTAAACCCAATTTTGATTTTTACAAGGGTAGTTTATGGGAAAATTCTTATTCAGAAGGACTGGAAAAAAAGTGAAACGCCCCGAATATTTATAGAAAATTGTGTATTTGATACCTAAAACATTCAAGTTATTGTATTGCAAATTGGACGGTGTAATGCAAAAAGGAACAAACCCGCAGAAACTTAGTTTACTATTTATGTAAACGGCCAAATATTCATTTTAAATTTTACAAAACCGAACCAATTTTGGAATTTGGAACTATCCAACAAAGGTCAAACAACCCTATGAACTCTATCAAATATCTTAAAATCAACTTTCAGTGGATTGTATAACACCGTTCAATTGATTCTCGTTTATTTTTGGATAATAAAATTCTTTTGGTTACTAATTCTTTACAAGATATAGAAATTCTCCTGCAAAAAATGGAATTCTTTAACACCTACTTTTAATGCGTAAAAATCGATCTTACAACTGCATTAAAATAGTATCTGTAATATTGTAACATGCTATCTTTACTAAATCTAAACCTAGTGATTCATCTTCAGCAAGTTCATCTGACATATTTTCTTTCTTTATTATTTGAGTCTATATTCAATTTAAGTTGATAACTTTTATAAAAACTTGGTCTAAAGTCTAAATTAATGTTTCGAAAATCTTTATGACTATTGACAAGATACTTACGCCACTGCATGCGAAATTACAGAAAAACTGGGAATTCTAGCAAACATTTTAAATAAATTCAAAAACGGGGGCATCTTGACTCGTTTCTACTCAACTGGAATGTAAAATTAAGATAAAAAGTGGATAACTATGAGTTGTATTCACCCTAAAACTTTTATTAATTTCCTTCTACTCAAATCCTAAGAAAATGGCGTGCTACCACTTCATCGATAGTCCATTTCATCGACATGATCTTTAAATATCGACACGACCGTTTCATGGATATGGACGTTTCATCGACACAGACGTTTTATCGACATTATCTACCTTTTAATCGACAACCATTTCATAGATACTACCTTTTCATCGACAAATCTTATATACTCTGTACTTTTTCATCGACACAAACGTTTCATCGACATTACCTTTTCATCGACAAGGACGTTTCATCGACATTACCTTTTCATCGACAATCATTTTCATTGATAAACCTTTTGTTCGACAAGGACGTTTCATCGATATTACTTTTTCATCGAGACAGACGTTTCATTGACATTACCTTTTCATCGACAATCGTTTCATCGATATTGCCAATTCTTCGACAATGTTGTTTTATTGACTACTTGACTTTAGTTTCATCGGCACAGACGTTTCATCGACAACCGTTTCATAGATATTACCAATCCTTCGACAATGTTGTTTCATCGACACTATACGGTTGTCGATGAAGGTCCTTGTCGAAGAAAATATTTGTCGATGAAAGACGTTTTATCGACACAGACGTTTCATCGATAAACAAATTCATCGACATTACCAATTCTTCGACAACGTCGTTTCATTGACAATAGTTCCATGGACACTACGGTTGTTGATGAAAGGTCCAGTCGAAGAAATGTTTGTCGATGAAAAGGTAGTATTGACGAAATGGTTGGGAATGAAAGGGTAATGTCGATGAATAGAACTGTCGATGAAACGGACTATCGATGAAAAAGCTATGTCGATGAAAGTGCACATGTGGGAACGAGACAAAAATCACATCCGTAGTAGAAATGAGTTTTGTACATTTATATGTATAGACTTTGAGGCCTATTCTGCAGCTTCGAGTGCGACCTTCCGTCTCTATCTTACACTGTACTATTGACATTCTGCCACTCTTTTTTCGCATGCGAATTTCGTTTCGTGTGGTTGCAGAATAGCCCTCTTTTTGTCTTAGTTTTACTAGTACCAGCATGTTAGAAACCTCCTTTGTATCATTAATTGGAGAGTAGTTAAATCTAAACCATGATGAAGAAGCGTATGATGTACGGGAAGATAGGAATATATTTTTTGAAAAGGAATGTGTGGTTAGTATTGTGTAAAAGGAATTGCATTAATAATGATTGTTGGTGTTAAAAGTGATTATATTCAAATGTGTGATCAATGGGCGCTGACCTTCCGGTGACAAGAGTGGCATATGTTATCAAGTTGAAGCACCAACGAACACGATATATGGATATAATACTGATATGTTGGGGTTGAGTGTAGTTTTTTGAGTTGGCGGGTGTGGAGCGTGGGTTTTGAACGAGGGTTCTCGGTAGCACAAGCGTGTTCGCTGCATTTGCAGAAAGCAGAACAAGCAGAACAAGCAGAAGGCAGAAGTATATTTGTGGAAGTCCGGAACCCGGAGCGCAGGCGCCAGTACTATTGGTATTGTACTCTCTTCCCCACTTCGTCAATGTGGGTCCCTAATTCCAATATCTACGGTTTACCTACACATCCCAGCCGCAACAGAACGGCTCTTTTCATATGCTTTACGCGATTTGACGAGCACATCTCCATCGATTTGTATTATATTTAGAACCCCACGTGCGCTTATTCACCTGCGTTTGTGTTTATTTACGTATACAGTCACTAACGTGCGTTTTCATTTCTAAATAATAATAACCAAAGACCAAGGTGTTTGATTATAATGTCAGTGTTTGTTTGCGCAGCATCCCTCTGAGATGTTTCAGTGCATCATTCAACAAAGAAATGGATGGATTCATCCCCATAACCCCGAAACTAAAGATGTTTTTCCAGGTCGGTCCATTTCGCAAAAAAACATTTCCAATCATTTTCCACCTATTTACTGGTGTAGAGTTGAATGTCTTCTGCCGGTTCAGCAAATAGCAAATACTACACACCAACGGTATTTCATTCCATTTGATAATTTAACTAAATTACTTTTGATGCAAGCTACAACCAATCAACTAAATTACAAAATTTATTCCTTGCCAATTAAAACGCATTTCCGCCATTGCTAATTACCCAATAATAAAACTATATTAATATTATCACACGAGCTTCCAATTACCTACATTTTTTGCAAACTTGCGATTTAATAATCTCATGTTTACATCCGGTCTTTTTGTATAATTTGGTGAGCGGAAGCGATTTTGACTACTTTCAAATTTATTTCGTTTCATTTCCGTTCCGACTTTTCTAATAATACTTCGTTCATATTGTTGCGCTCGATAATTAAAAAGATAAATTTAAAAGAAGCCCCATTTATTTTAAGTGGCTAATGGTTCTTATTATGAGGGTAGATGAGTACATGCTGTTATGATGCTTGATAGCCTAGTATACGGTTTCATACAAAGGGTTGCTTTTTATTTATCAAAAGCTAAGTCATTATTTTCTCCGCGCTTTCAAGATTTATGTGCATTCGTATACATAATCATCTTTCTTTTTAGATGACCTCACTGCCCCTTAAAATCTTCAAAACGAATGATTTATGTGCAGATACCATCTAACGGAAGCACACAACTTTTATTTAATTACACACAATTTTTTAAATACCCACATTTTTGTCTTCATTGCACATATACGATTTTCCTTATCAAATGACACTTCCTGTACAATATAAGATTTTACCAAAAAATTAAATAAAAAAATACTAAAAAAACTTCAAAAATTCGAATTTAAAATTTCATCATTTTTTTTTCAAAAATTACTATTGAAAGTCTTAATTATTCAAAATTGTAAAAAATGTGCCCTTTATAAGGTGTTTTTATACCAAATATTTTTCTATTTTTTTTTTTTTGAAAAATTAAAAAAAAATTTTTTTTGAAAAATTAAAATTTTTTTTTTTGATTTTTTCGAATTATTTTTTAAAACACGCATTTATACAACCTCTACCTTCAGTCTAAGTCTAAGCTCTTGATTTTTTATAGCTTTTGAGAAAAAAAAATCATAAAAACCAAGCTTTTTTTAAAACTCTTAAAACTAGAGTATTTTCTTTTTAAGTTTTTTGGAACTACAAATAAAACTATTGTACATATTATTTATGTTTATGAGTTTTTTTTGTTGCTGCATTTAAAAAATTGTGAAAAATCATGAAATCGAACATTACTGGCAACAGCATATCTCTAGTTTTTCTTGACAGATTTTCAAAATTTTTTCTGATTTGTAAACTAGATTAATTAAACTAAAACTGGACAACTGCTTTTGTTTTGCAATTTTATCCAAAATTAATTATAAGCGAGCAAAGTACTTTTGGGTAATTATATTTTTTTTATAGATTTTCCAATTTTTTTTCCTTCTGTCCATATTTAGTTGAATGACTCTAGAATCTAAAATAAAAAAAAGTATACAAAAATATTGTTTGCACTAGCATATCTATTGTTGCCCGTAAACTGCTATTTTTTTGCCTATTAGAAAATGACTCTTAAGGCGATAGTCGGCAAATGCGAGCGCTTGATTTTGAAATTCGCTTGATATTTGGGGTTTTGCTCATAATTTTTTTTCTATTGAAGCTTTTTTAAAATTTCTTTTTTTCATACACAGAAGAGTCTTGTGGCTACCAATTTCTTCTGGTTTTGTTTTTGTAAGTCACACCAAATACTCATACGGCAACAGTAAAATTGGCACTTTTAAAAAACCTGGTCCTAGAAAATACCATTTTTCTTTAACAAGGGACCTTCAAATTGAGATTTGTAAAATTTTCTCTTATCTAAATACACAACTTCACAAAAGTGTTATTCTGTTTTTCCGATTATATCGAGTATAAGGTTTAAAACAGCAAGCAAAACTTGCTCATTTTTAGGTCAGATTTGATTGTCTATAAATCTAAAAATTCAATAAAAAATACAAAAACAAAATAATAGACATGTTATGTCAAGTATTAATGAACTACTACTACAAAAAAAACAGAATTTCATGTACTAGTTTGTCTAAAAAATGGTATTCCGTAGAGTCACATTTTACGATCACAAAATTTCGCCGACTATCGTCTTAAGAGCATTCCTCCCGCAACGTTTTTAGGAGTTTACGGGAATCGTCGTAGGTCTTTTATTTATAAATATTTTGAAATAATTATTTATGCATTTAAAAGGACTATCTTTACTCGCCATATTGGGCGTTTTCAATTTTTTAAATGTCTCATACTTTTTTTGTAAACTTTTAATGAAAATGGTCATTTTATGCTATTTTCAATAGACTAAAACATTAATTTATAATAAGAATTTTAAAACTTGAAATCGGCCAAAATGCAGATTTGAATTTCATTTATCCATGTTTCAAATTTGAAAAAAAAAAATCGTTAATTGATAAGGTGGAAAATACATTGCGAGAATAGGGACAACTCACGTGACGTCACGAGCGGAAAGAATGGTCTTAAGAGCTCATTTTTTTTGTATTTTGTTACACACACAAGCCTTAGCAAAACTGCATAAAAATTTTTTTTCAAAAAAATTAATAAAATAAATTTAAAAAAATCAGTCTCTTTTTTAGATTTTATTTTTTTATAAGAAAACAAATAAATATAAGGGTTCAATTTTTTTTACATTTTGTTACACATACAGGCCTTTTCAAAATCAGGCCAGGAGTCAAAAAATTAAAAAATAAGAAATTAAATAAAATCAGTCACTTTTTCACATTTTATTTTTTTAATCAAAAACATAAAATGTAACGGCTTAGTTTTTTTATATTTTATTAGACAAACAGTCCTTATTAAATCTACATAAAAAGTTTTTTCCGACGACCATATGAGAAAATCGTATATGTCATTCATATTAGTAGTTTAGAAAATCTTTCATTTCAACACTAGTGACTTTGACTTTCCATTTTGTAACTGTCAAAAAGTTCTTGTAATTTTCGATAGAGGCGCTGCGAAGGAATTCCGAAAGCCCTCTCTTGGATTTTTTTGAACTTGCAAAAAAAGGATAGTTTAAATAAAAATTTATATTTACCCCGCCAATATTACTAATTTTATTATTAAAATCATTATATAATTCACTTTTCTGTAAATTTTAAATAAAATAGGAACATTTTTTATTCGTTTAGATAAGTTGCTTCCGTCAAAACAGCGCCACCTACAATTATTTACATTTAACTAAAAATAATCGATAACTTCAATGTCAGCTGCTGTTAACATAGGTTATGTTATGTTGTTACTACAAAATATTAATAATGGTCGCAAGATCTCCGTGGTCGTCGGAAAAATAGCGTACACAACTCGCAGAAAGTGAATTTCGTTGCTCGTGTAATATCCTCACTCGGCTAGCGCCTCGTTCGGCTATTTTCTCACTCGCACAAAATTCGTCACTTTCTAGCTCGTTGCGTAATATACTATTTCAAACTCGGAGCAGGAGTCAAAAAATAAAAAAAAATAAAAAAAATATTTTTATTATTTTAATCGCAAATAAAAAGATGTTTTTTTATATTTTGTTACACATACAGTCTTAAGTAATATTATAATACATAAAAAGTTTTTTTCAAAATCAGACCAGGAGTTAAAAAATTAAACAAAAAATAAACAGTCACTTCTTCAGATTTTATTTTTTTATTCGAAAAAAAAATGTAAGGGCTCAGTTTTTTATATACATAACGTTATACAAAAAATTGAGCCCTTAAAACAAAAAAAATTTCGATTAAAAAAATAAAATCTGAAAAAATGACTGATTTTTTTTTAATTTTTTTAGTTCTGGTCTGATTATGAAAAAAACTTCTTATGCAGCTTTACCAAGGACTGTATGTCTAATAAATATAAAAAATTGAGCCCTTACACTTTTTCGTTTTTAATTAAAAAAATAAAATTTGAAAAATTGACTAATTTTTTGAATTTTTCGTTTAAATTCTTAATTCTGGTCTGATTTGGAGAAAAAAATTTATGCAATTTTATTTAGGACTCTATGTTCTACAGAGTATAAAAAATTGCGCCCTAACAAATTTCTTGTTTTTGATTAAAAAATAAAATCTGATAAAGTGATTTTTTTGACTCCTGGTCTAATTTTGGAAATACTTTTTATACAGTTTTACTAATATACGTAACAAAATATGAAAAATAAATTTTTTTGTTTTCCATTAATAAAATAAAATTTGAAAAAGTCAGTATTTTTTTTAATTTTTTGAGTTCTGGTCTGATTTTGAAAAAAAAAAATTTTTATGTCATTTTATTTACGACTATACAGGGTGTCCCATTTGACGTTGGACTGTATGGCTATCTTTGTGCGATATTCAAATTTTTTATAAATGAATTATTAATATTCGAAAAAATCTCTACTACTTTGTCCATTTAACCGACTTTCTATTTCCAATAATAACAAAGATACCCATACAGTCCAACGTCAAATGGGACACCCTGTGTATGTGTAACAAAATATAAAAAATTTAACCCTTTCATTGTTTTGTTCGTAATTTTTTATTAAATAATTTCATATTTTAATCATGATTTTTCGAACTTAAGTTACAAAATTGTTAATAACTTTTTAATTATTGTAAATATTTTTATGAAATTTTACACAATTATTCATGGTAGTACTGTTTAATAATAGTAAAATTTTGGCCGGAACATTTCAATGCAAACATGGGAAATTCGTGTTTTTTTAAATTATTTTAATCATGATTTTAGGGACTCGAGTTACAAAATTGTTAACAACTTTTTTAATATTATAAATATCAATACAAAATTTTGTACATTTGATTATGACACTACAATTTATGAAGAGTAACAATTTTCCAAGAAAAGCCAAATCCAAACCTTAGAAAATCCGAGAGAAAATCCTAGTATTTTTTTTCATTATTTAGCGAATTCAGCAACAAAATAGTTAATAACTTTTTAATCATATTTTTACCAAATTTTGCAAATCTATTCACAATAGTATAATTTAACAATTTAAATTTTTGCCCGAAAATTTCAATAAAAACATGGTAAATTAGCGATTTTATTAATTATTTCATATTTTTAGTGATGATTTTTTGGGACTTGATTTAAAAAATTGTTAATAACTTTTTTATTTTTATAAATATTAATACAAAATTTTGTATAATTGTTTATAATACCACAATTTATGAATCATCACAGTTTTGCCAAAAAACCCAAATCCAAATCTTGGAAAATCGTTGTATTTTTTAATTTGCTCCCATTTTCTAACGATTTGAGCTACATAATAGTAAATAACTTTTTTATTATTCTAAATATTTTTACCAAATTTTGCACATCTATTTACCGTAGTATAATTTAATAATGGTAAAATTTTGGTCGTAAAATTTCTATGCAAACATGAGAAATTCGCGATTTTATAAATCATTCCATATTTTAATCACGATTTTAGGGACTTATGTTACAAAATTGTTAATAACTTTTTTAATATTATAAATATCTATACAACATTTTGTACACTTGCTTATGATACTACAATTAATGAATAGTCATATTTTTGCGAAAAAAGCCAAATCCAAACCTTGGAAATCTTGGATTTAATTTTTTTTTTCATTAATTTTTAGTAATAATGCTGAATATTCAAATTTTTTTTGTTTAGATCTTCTAAAGCAATTTCTTTATAATTGAAGCAAGTTTGTATCCCTTTTAATATTGGTGTACTCGAACCACTCCTTGTTTGAACATGCATAACTTTGAATATAATCAAAAGAGGTTGATCCTAATTCCTTTATAATTGAAGTAAATTTTAATTTTGAGCATGGTGATGCGCAATAAAATAGTTTATTAAAAGCGTAATTTCGGCGTCTTTATTAATTCAAGGCGCTATTTTATATTAGAATGATGATGAAAAGCTGAGTGAAAGAAAATGGGTTCTTTTCTAAGCTTATCGTCGTGATATGAAAGTAGTACTTCAATTCACTTTTTTTGGTCGTAATTCTAAATTACTTTTTCATTGTTTGTATGTATATTTAGAAACCACAAAGCGTAACAAAATATTTCAATGTACAGCTATTTGTAGTATAATTTTAATTTTAACTCACATTTTTCATATTGAACCCGTTTCTGGTTTCTCTTCATCATTAGCGTTGCGAAACTCTTTGTTAATATTAGTAATTTATACTCTGATAATCTGTTTTTCTCTGATTTACCTAATTAACGTCCGAAATATCTTTTTTCTTTTTTCGTTAACATTTTTACGATTTCTTCTCTAATAGCTCTTTTAACATCTTAGTGTAAAGTTATTTATGATTTTAAGAAATGCTCGTAAATTTTCTATTTTAATAACAAAGGTATTTTATTTGTTTTCATTTCGCAATAATAGCCTAAAATATCCTACACATTCGAAAGATGAAATATTGCAGCTTTAACAGTTTTATTGATTTTATTACCTGCAAATGAAATTTTTACATCCCAGATTTCCAGGTATTTAAAAACAGTTTGCTTCATAATTTTATAAAAAACTTGTGTATCAATTTTTACCTTTTTAGGACAGGAAAGAACATATTTGTTTTCAAAATACCAACATAAAGATATTGATACGTTCATAAATTTATCAATATTTAGTTTTATGGCTTCCTGTCATTGTATGTTTTGTTTGTAGTTTTGTATGGCACCAAGGTAAAAATAGTACAAGGCTTAAATCACGTTGGATAAATATTTTATGAGTAAAAAATGTTATAAATAAACCACGGCGTTTTAAAATTTTAATAATAATAATACACAATAATTTAAATAATGGCTTGAAATGTTTAGAAAATTTCAATAAATTGCGAAATTAAAATTGATAAAATATTTTAATGTTGCCAATTAAACTCTTTACCTAGATGTAAAACTGTAATTGCTATTAATAGCTTGTAGAAATCCGTTTCGTTTATTTGTAATACATAATTGCTTTTAATGGATAATGCTTTGTTAAACATAAAACCTTCACAATTGCTTTAAATATTTAATTTGTAGAATTGATATTTGTAATAGTTTTGAGCAAATAAAATTTTAGTATTTATTTTATATTGTTTTATCAAATTCACCAGGAATTTGCCCAATTAATAGTTTCAATTAAAACAATGTCAATTTAATTTAAATTCCTTTTCATGATAAATTAAAAGTCAACGATTTCTTCAACCCAAACAAAATTTACAAAAAGAGGTTAAAGTTTTTAAATTGTTAATAACTTTTTTGTTATTATAAATATTTATACAGTTTATTTATATTTTGTTACACAAATAGTCTTTCGTAAAACTACGTAAAAAGTTTTTTTCCAAATCAGACCAGGACTTAAAATATTTAAAAAAAATTAAAAACATCAGTTTCTTTTTCAGATTTGATTTTTTTAACAAAAAACAAAAAATGTAACGGCTCATTTTTTTTTAAATTTTATTAGACATACAGCCTATAGTAAAACTATATAAAAAGTTTTTTTGAAAATCAGACCAGGAGTCAAAAAATTGAAAAATAATCTGCCACTTTTTTAGATTTTATTTTTTTAATCGAAAACAAAAAAATGTAATGGTCCAATTTTTTATATTTTGTTACACATATATAGTCATAAATAAAATGACAAAAAGTTTTTTTTTTAAATCAGACCCGAACTCAAAAAATTAAAAAAATACTAACTTTTTCAAATTTTATTTTATTAATGGAAAACAAAAAAAAATTAAGGGCGCAATTTTTTCATATTATGTTACGAATATTAGTAAAACTGCATAAAAAGTATTTTCAAAATCAGACCAGAAATCAAAAAATTCACTTTTTCAAATTTTATCTTTTTAATGAAAAACAAGAAATTTGTTAGGGCGCAATTTTTTATACTTTGTAGAACATAGAGTCCTAAGTAAAATTGCATAAAATGTTTTCTCCAAATTTAAACAAAAAATGAAAAAAATCAGTCAATTTTTCAAATTTTATTTTTTTAAATCAAAAACGAAAAAGTGTAAGAGCTCAATTTTTTTATATTTATTAGCCATACAGTCCTTAGTAAAGCTGCATAAGAAGTTTTTTCAAAATCAGACCAGAACTCAAAAAATTAAAAAATCATTCATTTTTTCAGATTTAATTTTTTTAATCGAAATTTTTTTTGTTTTAAGGACTCAATTTTTTTTATAATGTTATGCATATAAAAAAAAACTGAGCCCTTACATTTTTTTTTTATTAAAAAAATAAAATCTGAAGAAGTGACTGTTTATTTTTTGTTTAATTTTTGAACTCCTGGTCTGATTTTGAAAAAACTTTTTATGTAATTTTACTTAAGACTGTATGTGTAACAAAATATAAAAAAACATCTTTTTATTTTCGATTAAAAAAATAAAATTAATTTTTTTAATTTTTTGACTCCTGCTCTAACTTTAAAAAAACTTTTTATGCAGATTTACTAAGGACTGTATGTCTAATAAAATATAAAAAAAAACTGAGCTGTTACATTTTCTGTTTTTGATAAAACAAAATAAAATGTGAAAAAGGACTATTTTCTTAAATTTTTTTTTAATTTCTTGACTCCTTATCTGATTTTGAAAAAACTTTTTATGTAATTTTACTTAAGACTGTATGTGTAACAAAATATAAAAAAAACATATTTTTATTTTTTATTAAAAAAATAAAAATAATTTTTTTTAATTTTTTGACTCCTGCTCTGAGTTTAAAAAAAACTTTTTATGCAGATTTACTATGGACTGTATGTCCAATAAAATATAAAAAAAATTGAGCTGTTACATTTTCTGTTTTTGATTAAAAAAATGAAATGCGAAAAAGTAACTAATTTTTTTGATTTCTTATATTTTAATTTTTTGACTGATTTTGAAAAGCTTTTTATGCTGTTTTACTAAAGCCTGTATGTGTAACAAAATGTAAAAAAAAATTGAGCCCTTACATTTATTTGTTTTCTAATAAAAAAAATAAAACTTAAAAAAGAGACGGATTTTTTTAATTTTTTGATCTCTGGTCTGATTTTGAAAAAAAAAATTTATGCAGTTTTGCTAAGGCCGGTGTGTGTAACAAAATATAAAAAATTTGAGCGCTTAAACCTTGGAAAATCGTTGATTTTTTATATTTCCCATTTTTTAATGGTTTGAGTTACAAAATTATTAATAACTTTTATATTATTATAAATATGATTACAAAATTTTGTGCATTTACTTGTGATACTTCAATTTATAAATGGTCACATTTTTGTGAGAAAAGCCAAATCCAAATTTTGGAAAATCGTGATGAAAATCGTTGTTTTTTTATTTCTTTCCAATTTTTTAAATATTTTATTTTTACCAAATTTTGCAAATGTATTCATAATAGTATTGTTTAATAATAGAAAAAAATACGAATTTCAGTTTTACTGTATGTTTTATATGTAGTTCCAAAAAAAAATCCAAAAAATACTCTAGTCTTAAGAGTTTTGAAATAACTCGGTTTTTATATAATATTTACAATAATTAAAAAGTTATTAACAATTTTGTAACTCAAATTTGAAAAATCATGATTAGAATATTAAATTATTTAAAAAATCAAGAATTCTCATCTTTGCATTGAAATTTTCCGACCAAAATTTTACCAGTATTAAATGAATACTTGTGTAAAATTTCATAAAAATATTAACAATAATTAAAAAGTTATTAACATTTTTGTAGCTCAAATCGCTAGAAAATGGGAGAAAATTAAAAAATACAACCATTTTCTAAGATTTGGATTTGGCTTTTTTGGAAAAATTGTGACTATTCATAAATTGTAGTATCATAAGCAAATGTGCCAAATTTTGTATTGATATATATAATAATAAAAAAGTTATTAATAATTTTGTTAGTCCCTAAAATCATGATTAAAATATGAAATAATTTATAAAATCGCGAATTTTCCATGTTTGCATTGAAATTTTCCGGCCAAAATTTTACAATTATTAAACAGTACTACCATAGATAATTGTGTAAAATTTCATAAAAATATTTACAATTATTAAAAAGTTATTTACAATTTTGTAACTCAAGTTCGAAAATTATTAAAATATGCAGTTATTTAAAAAATTACGAATTTCTCATGTTTACATTGAAATTTTTCGACCAAAATTTTACCATTATTAAATAATACTACCATGAATACTTGTGCAAAGTTTCATAAAAATATTAACAATAATTAAAAAGTTATTAACAGTTTTGTAGCTTAAAAATAAAAAAAAATAAAAAATTTTGGTGAAAATATATACCTAAATAATTTGTACATACTGCCTACTAAATTAATTAGTGAGTCAAGGTAAATCAAAGGAGTGAACCCACACTTGGATTGGCTTTAGCAATAGGAAAATTTGTGTTTTCCTGTTTGAGGTGCTGCATTTGATCTCGCCTATTTAAATAAAAAGTTTTGAACATGTATTTGCTTAATTACAATTCGTAGAACCTTATTAGTCTCGTAAATACTGATATGATTTGCTCTTGCTGTTATTTCAGTAGATATAATTTCTTGGGAATTTGTGTTTTTCATACAAGAACATTCGTAGTACTGCAATTCTGAGAAACGAGTCTAAAAAATGTAGTCATAAATTAAATATAACACATGTTAAATTGATTACAAAAAATATTCTTCAAAGGCATATTATTCTAATTTATAAAATTAGCAATGCGATATTCATTAATTAGTTCAATGAAGCTTGTTAATTAAAATTACAACAAATTATAATTTTAATGAATCATTTCTGTTTTATATTGGTAATTAAAGCCAATATTTTCATAATAAAATAAACTTAACCTTGGCAAATTATAGCTTTGTAATCTTATCCTAACAAAAAACAAATGTACCTAAATGGGAAAGTGAAATCATTTTTATGTGGTATTAAAAACCCAAACCGGTTGTTCGCAAGCCCTTTGCACCAGGTGGTCATTACCAAATTGATGTTTCCACCTCAACAACCCCACATTAAATGTATCAAATTTGTTACACTATTTCATCCAATTTTATTTCATCAAAATTAGAACTTTAAAAGTAATAAATCATTGGAAAAATATTACCGTAAATTTAGGTAACTTTGGCCCAAATTTTGGAAAAAGGTAGTATGATCTACAGTTGGTATTCTGATGCACTCTAAAAATACTTGTGTTAAATGAAAGTTACTAACAATAGATCTTTTTCTAAAATTTGGGTCTAAGTTACTTATAAGGGCCAAAGTTACCTCAGTTTATGGTAGTTAATTCCATTAATATTAATATTTATAAATATCATTGAATTAACTGAAAGCTACTTATTTTCTCTTTTAATAAAAGCGAATAAAATTAAATATGCAATTTTATTACCAGATAAGGTAGATAAGTAAATACCAAACAAATGTCAAATATTTGAAAAAATCAATTTAAAATACTTAACCTAGATAAAAAATTTCTATCTATGCAATAATTTTAATTTACATCAAGAATTTTTGTAAGAAGAAATCGAATGTATCGTAAACAAGTCGTTTCAAAAATAGGCGCCCTATGAAACTAGCACCCTATTAGAAGGGGATGTTATTATGAGAAGTCTTAGGGTGTTGCATAGGGCCCCTCAAGAGCCAAAGTTAGCTCGCGTGACTCACGAGAAATACACAACTCCATTATATGGGCAAGCGTTGTATCTTTAAATATATTTCTGAATCATGACGAAAGGGAAAAGTTTCGTCTGGGCGAATTTAATTACACAGGCAAAATACACCCACAATCCATAACACAACAGAATACAACACTTTTAAATCATTATTCTAAAATCACTCAAATATAATTTGCTTATCAAAAATTCAAAATTTTTAGAAAAATGGGATTTTTGCTCTAAAAATGTCCCTTGGTTTTGATAACCATGGTCCAATTTTAATTCGTTGCATAAATCATGGGACAAGCTGTATATTTTTAAGAACTATGTTACCACCTGGGTTTAAAAATTGAGACGTTTCCTCTTAACTTTTATACAAAAATAAGGATCATTTATGTTACTAAAAATTAAATACCCAGTTTAAATAAATACTAGCAATAATATACACAGTTTTGCATGATAATTGAAAACTATTGTACATATTTATGTTTATGAGTTTTTTTTGTTGCTGCGTTTAAAAAATTGTGAAAAATCATGAAATCGAACATTACTGGCAACAGCATATCTCTAATTTCTTTTGACAGATTTTCAAAATTTTTTCTGATTTGTAAACTAGATTAATTAAACTAAAACTGGACAACTGCTTTTGTGTTGCAATTTTATCCAAAATTAATTATAAGCGAGCAAAGTTAAGGTACTTTTGGGTAATTATATTTTTTTTATAGATTCTCCAATTTTTTTTCCTTCTGTCCATATTTAGTTGAATGACTCTAGAATCTAAACTAAAAAAAAGTATACAAAAATATTGTTTGCACTAGCATATCTAGTGTTGCCCGTAAACTGCTATTTTTGCCTATTAGAAAATGGCTCTTAAATGATGTATAAATAAGGTACAATTATATGTAAATCAAAATTTTAAACTAAAAACTTTAGAGTACTCAATTAACTTTTAATTGGGTAAATGAAAACGTAATTAAATTTAATAAAATTAAACTCAAAGAACCAATTAGAGTTATCAAGTAGTTAAAGCAGCCCTAACCAGCGATAGTATTAAAGTTTTTTTAATTTATCAAATTATTTAAATAGGGCATGATAAAACAAGAATTTCTTGCTTGTTTCTTGCATACTTTTATTATCTTTAACGTCGATTTTTTAAATATTTTAAATTTTATTGTACCGGAATATTTATAAACATACCTTTCCTACAACTCATATTTTAGTTTATCAAGTTTCATAAAAAAACGATTAATCAAGTAGTTATTTTCACCAGAATTTTTAATTCAACAATTCTCAAAAATGCGCTACATTGATTTTGAGCTATTTCACTTGAATTTATTATTTTTATTTCAGGGTTTTCAGTTTTTCCATCTCGTTAAATTCGCAGGAAACAGGATTATTGATTAAAAGGTCGTTATGAAGGATTCATTTCGTTTATATCGACGTGCGAAATAAGATAAAAATATTAATTTCATAAACATTTCATCAACGTAAAGCACTATAATTAAAAAAAATCTACAAAACTCTTAATAACTTTTTAATTATTGTAAATATTTTTATGAAATTTTGCACAAGTATTCATAGTAGTACTATTTAATAATGATAAAATTTTGGCCGGAAAATTTCAATGCAAACATGGGAAATTCTTGTGTTTTTCCAAAATTATTTCATATTTTAATCATGATTTTAGAGACTAAGAAGGGTGTAGCATTTCAAATTAAAAATTTGAAAGTTAATAATTTATATTTAAAGTATAAAGAAAGTAAAAAAAAATAAAAAAAATTCAAGTCTCTACGATGTTTCCTTCAAAAGTTATGAATTTTTATATAAATGGCATTTTCGATATTAGTAGTTGTTGGGAAGTAAAATTTTTTTTGGGGGGGGGGTGTAGAGTCAGGTGAACCCTTAAATTTCATCCATTTATTATTATCTTTCATTTGCGGGGTCGATTTTTAAAAAATTCGAAAAAAAAAATTTTTAAGGTTTGAAATTTTTAATGGAAATCGGTTTTTATTTTTTTTCTCGAAAATTATAAAAGTTACCGGTTTCAAATTTTTACCAAAAGTAGACACCGTAGATAGACGCGTTTTAAAAAATATTTGGTTAAAATCGGTTAAATAGTTTTTTTGGAAAAAATTCGCAAAGTTTTGGCAAAATTTTGGTACAAATACGGTTCTAGACGGCGCAATTTTAATCCGAAAATTAAATCTTTCACGGAATTTGTTGGAGGAGGTGACTGTGCGAATTTTAAGCTATTAAACGTCTCGATGGTGCTAATAGTTTCGAAGATATTAATTATTTTGTGAAAAGTGAAAAATTTCAGGCCGATTTGGCTCCAAACGGAGATTTTGCTTATTTTAGCTACATTTTCGGTGATAACTCGAAAACGGAAAGAGATAGAGAAGTGATTCTTTTTTTGAAGTAAAGTGGGCCTAAAGAGCTTTTAGGGAAGGTGCATAAAGTAGGGTTGAAATGTAATTTGAAGGGTGAATTTGATCCATAAATAAGACTTTTAAAAATGCGTTATAAAAAAAAAATTTTTTTCGTTATTTTTTCGAAATTTAAAATACCCTATGCGTGGGAGCTTTCGGTTCAAAGAGTAGATTCTAAAGTATTTTTAAAATTGAAAATCCGTTAAAAAGTGAACCGGCACGAGCCGCTCACCCCTAAAATCAAAATTTCGAGTTTATTTGTACGTAATTTCCCAACCCTACCAAATATAAAAAATCTGAGTAGCCTATACACTGTATAAAATATTCCTTTTTAAAGTTGCGAAAGAAAATTGCAAAAATTTTGAAAACTGCGAGAGCCAGATGAGCCCAGGTTGGACCGCGATTTGCCCGATTTTTTCAACATTTTACGTTCGATTTTTTTCCAAGGTCCAGGGTAAAAATTTCAAGGTGCCCATTTTTTTTCTCATAAGTAAATACCAAGTAAGTAAAATAAAAAATATTCGAGTATTGTAGGTTATTCCGATGAAAAGTTACGAATTTTCAAAGTCCGCGTCAAAATAGCGCGAAAAATAAAACGTCATTTTGGGGGCACCAAAACGACATAAAGAGTAAACTCATCAAAAAAAGGTCCCGTTTTAAAGTAAAACGTGGAATTTAAATAAGGAATAAAGTAAACGTGATTTTTTTCCTCCTGCCGAAATTCTAATCGAAGCCAAAAAGTTTTGGTACTTTTTCCTTCCGAAAAAACGGTAGAATTGTACAGTTTGCGTCTCGGGGCCGTGACGTCACACCTTTGCGCCGGCAGGCTTAAAAATCGGTCACGGTAATCCCCAGGATGTTAGAGTAAAAGGGGCCAAATTTCGTCGCTTCCCTTTAGAATCCAACGGATTTGCGATTTTTCAAAGTTAACGCCGACGAAAACCCGAAAAAAAGCGAGAAAAATCGACCATTTTCGGGAATTTTTTTCAAAGTGTCGGGGATGTCTAAAAAATTTACAATTCGAACCACACTTGGAATCAATATTCCTCTTTACATCGGAACCGGAATTCTTAAAACCGGACGAAAAAACCACCCTTTCGACCGCTTCTCGCAAAAAACGTCATAATTCGGGGTAAAAATACAAAAAGGGTCGTATCTCCGCCCCCTTAATAGATAGATCCAGGTGTGTCAAAACCGTCGTCTTTAGAATCTGGTCCCCCATAACATACTAAAATTTGGTGCGATTCGGGATGAATTTCGGACACTTAGAGGATGAACTCGATTTTTTGTTCAGGGTGGAATAACTTTTTTCGGGGTGGTCCGATCGAAAAGGGACATTTAAACTTTTTTCTTAAAATTTTCTCATCCTTCCACATACAAAATTTCAACTCTCTACGAAAAAAAAAAACACCTTCCCCGTTTCTTACTTTTTTAGTGTTATAGACAAAATTATTAATAACTTTTTTATTATTATATATATCACTACAAAATTTGGTACATTTGCTTATGATACTACAATTTATGAATAGTCACAATTTTGCCCAAAAAGCCAAATCCAAATCTTGGAAAATCGTTGTATTTTTAATTTTTTTCCATTTTCTAGCGATTTGAGCTACATAATAGTTAATAACTTTTTTATTATTGTTAAAATTTTTACCAAATTTTGAACATATATTCACGATAGTATAATTTAATAATAGTAAAATTTATGCCCGAAAATTTTAATGCAAACATGAGAAATTCGCGATTTTATAAATTATTTCATATTTTAATCATGATTTTGGGGACTTGAGTTACAAAATTGTTAATAACTTTTTTATTATTATGAATATTAATACAAAATTTTGCCTATTTTCTCATGACACAATAAATTATGAATAGTGAATTTTTTAGAGTAAATTTATACCTGAATATTGTTGTTAAAAACGATTGATAAATAAGAAAAAAAAATGATGTAGCAATTCTTGTGGAAATAAACGAGGTGAAAATTTCTTTTATTAAAGTTTATTGTAACACATATTAATCGTATCACGTTCAGAGGTGACCTGTCATTGTCAGAGGAAATGAAAAAGAGAAACTTTGATGAATAAAACGAGATAAATCAATCATTGCCATAAAAAAACCTTATATTTTTGTTAAATTATTTTTAATAAATCACGAATGAGCATTTTTCCTAATAATAGAGTATTTTGTTAATTTGAAATTTAATAAGACAAAATGTGTGTTGTATAATCTTTGATTGGTATTATAGAGGTAAATCTATGATTTTTCTATTATACAAGAAGTAAACCTGATTTAAAAGGCTGCGGTGAGAACATACATTTGATTCTGACCTCAGGTTAGAGCCTTGACTTTGATTGTGTGGAGAATGCATACTTTTATCGTGCTAATTTGTTGTTCTTACGTAATGACTAATGGATACGGGTAATTTAATATAAAATAATAAATTCACTGAATTCTAAATTCCAATTATACGACTCGCCCTTATATTATTGATTTTAAGAGGGGTTCTTATCGCATCGTTACAACAATGCATATTCATTCCAGGTTTTAATTTATTATTTCAAAGGTAGGGGCGAATATTAAAAACAATCCTTTATTTTCAAATACTAGAAATTTAATCAATATCTAAATACAGAATATAATGAGGAATACAATGCGATATTCAATAATAGACCCAATCTTATTATAGTTCTGTCTACATGTACATAAAGGCCTTTATTCATACCTTCATATTATACCCAAACAACAAAGCTTTCATATTCAGTATTGGTAGTTTGAAATTAAAAAATCGCTTTTAAGGTTGGTAATTAAATTACTGATGCCTAAAATGAGTTAATGGTATTAATATAAAACTGACGTATCGGAAAATCACTTCTTAGTAGATAATCTGATAATTATTATTACTCAAGCTTTAAAAATCTGCAAACCTCCATAAACGTTATTTATAATTAATAACATTCCACTTTGCGGTACTTCATTTTCCAAGATTTACTCAACTTATTAAACATCAAATGCTTGCCCTGATTTTTTTCATTACATGCAAATTTTAAACCTAAAAATTTAAAAAATGTTTATGAAAGCAATAAATATTATAAGGTCATTGATATATCCATATGCGGAAACGCGTTTTATAAAACACTTGAAGCAATTACTTCTTAAGTATGTATTTATTATTTTAGTAGCCTTAATGCATTAAATTGAATAAGTAAAAATGATAGAAAAAGATTCGCAATAAATTTTTATTAAGAGCCAAATTGAGCATTTCATTTATTTTAGTACAGAAATATACGCACTATAAAACAATTAGGTAATTCCAATTATCTTGATGTTTATCTAGTAAAAGATAAAATGATGAATTATTTGTATTTCCATTAAACAGGAACTACGCTGCATGGGTATTACCTTGTACATTTTGCATTTATTTTTTTTATGACTTAATCAATAAAAACTCACATTTCCATTAAAAAATATCAACATTTTTTTAACTTTTTTTTTAAATTTTGGGTCTGATTTTGAGTTTACTTTTTATGCAGACTGCACCAGTAATAAAATCCACAAAAATTGCGCCCTCTCCTTTTTTATTTTCTTTAAAAAAATAAAATATGCAAAATTCACCATTTTTTTTCGACACCAGATCTGATTTTGAGTAAATTTTTCTACAGTTTTATTTAGGACCGTACGTTTAATAATATTCACAAAAATTAAACCTTCTCATTTTTTTTGTTTTCGTTAAAAAAAAATAAAATATGAAGGTCTCCATTTTTTTAAAATTTTTTTTTACCACGGGTCTGTTTATGAGTAAATTTTTGTATAGTTTTATTTAGGACCGTACGTTTAATAAAATTCACAAAAATTAAGCCCTTTAATTTTTTTTTGTTTTATATTAAAAAATATAGTATGTAAAATTGACCATTTATTTTCAATTTATCACTTCGGGTCTGATTTTTAGTAAACTTTTTGTGCAGTTTTACTGAAGACTGTCCCAATAATAAAATCCACAAAAATTGCACCCTCCCATATTTTGTTTTAGTTAAAAAAAAATAAAATATGAAAATATCACCATTTATTTTTCAATTTTTTTTTACCCTGTCTGATTTTGAGTAAATTTTTTGTACAGTTTTATTTAGGACCGTACTTTTAATAAAATCCATAAAAATTGCGCTCTCTCATTTTTTGTTTTCTTAAAAAAAAATTAAATAAAAAATTCACTATTTTTTAAAAAAAATTTTTGACCCCGAATCTGATTTTGAGTAAATTTTTGTACAGTTTTATTTAGGACCGTACGTTTAATAAAATTCTCAAAAATTGAGCCCTCTCATTTTTTTTTGTTTTAGATTAAAAAAATATAATAAGAAAAAGTTACCATTTATTTTAAATTTTTTCTAATTTTTGACTTCGGGTCTGATTTTTAGTAAAATTTTTATGTAGTTTTACTTAAGACTGTCCCAGTAATAAAATCCACAAAAATTGCGCCCTCTCATTTTTTCTTTTCGTTAAAAAAAATTAAATATGAAAGAGTCTGCATTTAAAAAAAAAATTATTGACCCAGGGTTTGATTTTGAGTAAACTTTTTGTACAGTTTTATTTTGGACCGTACTTTTAATAAAATCCATAAAAATTGCGCTCTCTCATTTTTTCTTTTCTTAAAAAAAATGAAATATAAAAAATTTACTATTTTTTTTTAATTTTTTTTGACCCCGGATCTTATTTTGAGTAAATTTTTGTACAGTCTTATTTAGGATTTTAATAAAATTCACAAAAATTGAGCCCTGTCATTTTTTTTTGTTTTAGATTAAAAAATATAGTATGAAAAACTGACCATTTATTTTAAATTTTTTCTAATTTTTGACTTCGTGCCTGATTTTTAGTAAACTTTTTATGTAGTTTTACTTAAGACTGTCCCAGTAATAAAATCCATAAAAATTGCGCCCTCTCATTTTTTGTTTTCGTTTAAAAAAATTAAATATGAAAGAGTCTCCATTTAAAAAAAAATTATTGACCCAGGATTTGATTTTGAGTAAACTTTTTGTAGAGTTTTATTTTGAATCGTACTTTTAATAAAATTCACAAAAATGCGCCCTCACATTTTTTTGTTTTTATAAAAAAATAAAATCTGAAAAAATGACTATTTACTTTTTCCATTTTTTTTCTATTTTTTTAACCCAGGATTTGATTTTGTGTAAAATTTTGCACAGTTTTAGTTAGGACCGTACGTTTAATAAAATTCACAAAAATTGAGCCCTCTCATTTTTTTTTGTTTTAGATTAAAAAATATAGTATGAAACAGTTACCATTTATTTTCAATTTTTTCTAATTTTTGACTTCGGGTCTGATTTTTAATAAACTTTTTATGTAGTTTTACTTAAGACTGTCCCAGTAATAAAATCCACAAAAATTGCGCCCTCTCATTTTTTTGTTTTAGATTAAAAAAATATAGTATGAAAAAGTTACCATTTATTTTCAATTTTTTTTAATTTTTGACTTCGGGTCTGATTTTTAGTAAACTTTTTCGGTAGTTTTACTTAAGACTGTCCCAGTAATAAAATCCACAAAAAATGCGCTCTCTCATTTTTTCTTTTCGTTTAAAAAAATTAAATATGAAAAAGTCTCCATTTAAAAAAAAAAAAATTTGACCCAGTGTTTTATTTTGAGTAAACTTTTTGTACAGTTTTATTTTGGATCGTACTTTTAATAAAATTCACAAAAATTGCACCCTCACATTTTTTGTTTTTAAATAAAAAAAATAAAATCTGAAAAAATGACTACTTTTTCCATTTTTTCTATTTTTTTGACCCAGGGTTTGATTTTGAGTAAATTTTTGTACAGTTTTATTTTGGATCGTACGTTTAATAAAATTCACAAAAAATGCGCCCTCACATTTTTTGTTTTTATAAAAAAAAATAAAATCTGAAAAAATGACTATTTACTTTTTCCATTTTTTCATTTTTTTTGACTCCAGGTCCGAAATTGTAAAAATTTTGAATTTTGTTTTACTGAAGAGTGTCTTCGTAATAAAATATTAAAAATTGTGACCTTGCATATTTTGTTTTCTATAAAAATAAATAAAATCACCATTTTTAATTTTTTTTCTAATTTTTTGGTTTTGGATCTGATTTTTTTATAAACTTTTTATGTAGTTTTACTTAATATGTGTAATAATAAATTAAAAAAATGCGCCTTTACATTCTTTTGGTTTCGACTAAAAAACAAAATCCAAAAAGGTGACCATTTACTTTCCATTATTTTCTATTTTGTTGACTTCAGGTCTGATTTTGGATACATTTTGAATGTAGTTTTACTTAAGACTTTCTGTGTAATAAAATATAAAAAATTGCGCACCTACATTTTTTGTTTTCTATAAAAAGAAATAAAATCTGAACAAAATGACCATTTTCAATTTTTTTTTTTAATTTTTTGGTTCGAGATCTGATTTTATTATAATTTTTTTTATGAAGTTTTACTTGAGATTGTATGAGTACTAATATATTAAAAAACTGCGCTCTTAAATTCTTTTGTTTTCGATTAAAAAAACAAAATCTAAAAAGGTGACCATTATTTTCTATCTTTTGATTCCAAGTTTGATATTGTAAAAATTTTGAAATTAGTTTTACTTAAGACTTTCTGAGTAATAAAATATAAAAATTTGCGCCCCTACATTTCTTGTTTTATTCAAATAAAACAAAATTTGAAAAAAATTACCATTTTTAAATTTTTTGGTTCCTGATCTGATTTTATATAAACATTTTATACATATATTTTTACTTTAGATTGTATGTGTAATAAAATATAAAAATTTGCGCCCCTACATTTCTTGTTTTATTCGAATAAAACAAAATTTGAAAAAAATTACCATTTTTAAATTTTTGGTTCCTGATCTGATTTTATATAAACATTTTATACATATATTTTTACTTTAGATAATATATTAAAAAACTGCGCCCTTATATTCTTTTGTACTCGATTAAAAAAACAAAATACAAAAAGGTGTCCATTTATAATAATAATAATAATAATAATATTTGTTTATTACCCAACAGACCATAAAGGTCCAATTACAGGGGAACATAATTTAAATCTGTACATACATAAAACAATAATTTAATAATTTACTTTCCATTATTTTCTATTTTTTTGACTCCAGATCTGATTTAGGTATAAATTTTGAATGTAGTTTTACTTAAGACTTTCTTTGTAATAAAATATAAAAAAACGAGCTCCTACATTTTTTGATTTCTATAAAAAAAAATAAAATCTGAAAAAAATTTTTTCCAATTTTTTTGACCACGGGTCTGATTTTTTTAATAAATTTTTTATGTAAAAAAAGTGCGTCGTAAAATTTTTTGTATTCTATAAAAAATAATCTGAAAAAGTGACTGAGTATAAAATATAATTCAAAAAAATTTCCAATTTTTTTCTATTTCTTTTTATTTCGAATCGGATTTTGAATAAACTTTGATATATTTTTGTATATTAGTGCCCCTAAATTTTGTTTTTTTATAGAAAAAAAAATAAAATCTAAAAAACTGACTGAATTTTTTCTAATTTTTTGACTCTGGGTAGGTGTACTATTTACTAATATTTTAAAATTATTAAATTTAAGTAAAAAATATGAATGTAGGAATGAATGCATTTATATGTAACTTCAGCAGGGTTTAAATTTAAATTATATTATAATTTTACATTTGATGTAAAAGTTTTCAAATATTTTGTCTTCCACGAAGTCGTGGAAGCGAAATGCAATTTAAAAAGTTTATAAAAGTACTTTAAAAAGCTTCAAATAACATGTAATATTAAATTTTTTGAGTAACAATTTTATTAAATTTGAATATTGCTTTTCAAAATGAAAGTGTATAGTAAAAAATATGTTACACAATTAATTATAATTATAAGATTTGTACTAATTTTAGATTTTCCCAGACTGTCATAATTTCTCACACATGAAAATGTGGCTTGAGAAATGAGAAAGCGACCGACTCTTGTCGTTTTTTTGAATCGTACCATCGGGTCGTTAGAAGCTTGTTTTTTCATAAGGAGATTTTAATGCACATACTTGGCAACAATGCAGTCTCAAGTATTTATTTATCCTTGCTTCACCGCTCCCCATCGAAATCTGTCACAAAACCTGTCAGACCATTCAGAGTTATAGCGAATTGTTTATTATTAAATTAATTGAACTAAATAATTATAAAGAGAGAATCGAATCTATTCAAATTCACTTTTATTTCCGACGCCATGTTTTTTATTCATATAATTTGAGAACATATTTTTTATGATTTTTTTTGTTTCAGATATACGACTTCAATTAAACGACCAACTACGATGCCTTGACTTACGAATGGAAGCTCAAGTAGCCTTAGTAACCGAATTGCAAGACTTCTTCCGACGAAGAGGAGAGTTAGAATTAGATTATTCAAAAAATTTAGATAAACTAGCGAAAAGTTTGCAACTTAGACATAAGGAACAAAAACAAAAGTATGTGGTTTTTCGAGTCCGGTTGTGGAATAATAATTATTTATTTTTAAGGAGGGAACAATGGCCATTATTTTCAAGTTATGCTTGTTGGCAACAATTAGTAACTCAAACTCGAAATTTAAGTAGAGACCATGTAGCACTTTCTGAAGTTTATTCGACTCATTTAGTATCTCGTCTAGCTCAAGTTATGGAAGATGTCCAAAGAATATACAAACGAGTAACTAAAATAAACAAACGAAAAATGAAAAACCTAATTTTTGTTTAATTTTAGTGTAGAGAAATAGGATATGAAATGCACGAGGAAATTTTGCGCGTTTTGCATGAATTGCACACAACAATGAAAACATATCACAGTTATCAAGGTGAACTACGACAAGCTGAGGCTAAATTGCGATCGGCAGAATTATCAAAGAGCAAATTCGAGCAATCTTTAACTCAAGAAAAATTAGCCAGATCGAAAAAACACAAACTTATGGTCAAAGAAGTTATGAAGGTAACAAGCTAATTTTAACCCAAACCTTGAACCCGACTTCATAAAATTACCACGCTTCAATCTTCCGTTTCCCTTTTGTTTAACACCTCCTTATGAATTTTAATTTCACTATCTAATTTTTCCAAAACTAATTTAAAACGTTCACGTGCAGAAAATAATTTACCACTAGCATTAATTAATTAACTTCAAGAAAACACTTTGTCAAATGCACCAGGAGAAAATACATGCAAAAACTATCCAGGTCACAATTTATTACGAAATTATAAAAACTTTATGACTCACAATTAAATCCAGTTGGATTTGAAGCAATTTCAGTTTTTCAACTCGTTCAGACATTTTATATCCATATTAGAAACGATACCAAAATAAAAAAATACATATATAACATTCCTTTACATAAAATCATTTTGAATTTTTCAAAAAATTTGAATTGGGAGTATTTTATGACATCAAACGTGATGGCAATTTGAAAGTTAATAATTTATATTTAAAGTATAAAGAAAGTAAAAAAAATAAAAAAAATTCAAGTCTCTACAATGTTTTGTTCAAAAATTATGAATTTTTATATAAAATATGGCATTCTGGTAAACGAGTAAAAATGTATTTTGAAAAATCAATATTTCGCTTAATAACTAAAATTAAAAAACAAAAATTCGTACAGATAAATTTCTAATTTTCTGAGAAATTTTGATTTTTTTTTGAGTTTTTGGGGAGTAAAATTTTTTTGGGGGAGTGTAGAGGGCAATTGAACCCCTACATTTCATCCATTTTCTATTATCTTTCATTTACGGGGTCGATTTTGAAAAAATTCGAAAAAAAAAATTTTTGAGATGATTTTAAAGGTAATCGGTTTTTATTTTTTTTTTCTCGGAAACTATAAAAGTTACCGGTTTCAAATTTTTACAAAAAGTAAACACCGTAGATAAACGCGTTTTAAAAAATATTTGGTTAAAATCGGTTAAATAGTTTTTTTTGGAAAAAAATCGCAAAGTTTTGGCAAAATTTTGGTATAAATACGGTTCTGGACGGCGCAATTTTAAACTTAAAATTAAAACTTTCACGGAATTTGGTGGAGGAGGTTACTGTGCGAATTTTAAGCTATAAAACGTCTCGGTGGTGCTAATAGTTTCGAAGATATTAATTATTTTGTGAAAAGTGAAAAATTTCAGACCGAAATTTTGGCTCCAAACGGAGATTTTGCTTATTTTACCTACATTTTCGGTGATAACTCGAAAACAGAAAGCGATAGCGAAGTGATTATTTTTTTGACGTAAAGTGGACCTAAAGAGCTTTTAGGAAAGGTGAATAAAGTAGGGTTGAAATGTAATTTTAAGGTTGAATTTGACACATAAATACGACTTTTAAAAATGCGATATAAAAAAAAATTTTTTTTTTGTTATTTTTTCCAAATTAAAAATATCTTATACGTGGGAGCTTTCGTTTCAAAGAGTAGATTCTAAAGTGTTTTTTAAATTGAAAATCCGTTAAAAAGTGACCCGGCGGGAGCCACTCACCCCTAAAATCAAAATTTCGAGTTCATTTGTACGTAATTTCCCAACCCTACCAAATATAAAAAATCTGAATAGCCTATACACTGTAAAAAATATTCCTTTTTAAAGTTGCGAAAGAAAATTACAAAATTTTTGAAAACTGCGGGAGCCAGATGCGCCCAGGTTGGACCGCGTTTTACCCGATTTTTTGAACATTTTACGTTCGGTAAAAATTTCAAGGTGCCGATTTTTTTTCTCATAAGTAAATACCAAATAAGTAAAATAAAAAATATTCGAGTATTGCAGGTTGTTCCGGTGAAAAGTTACGAATTTTCAAAATCCACGTCAAAATAGCACGAAAAATAAAGCGTCACTTTGGGGGCACCAAAACCACATAAAGAGTAAACGCATAAAAAAACATTTAAACTTTTTTCTTAAAATTTCCTCCTCCCTTCCCCGTTTCTTACGGTTTTAGTATTATAGGTACAGGGTGTCTCACTTTTTTCCAGCAAAATTATTTTTTGGATAGTACATGTGAACAAAAAATTTCCTATGAACTAATAATTTTTTCGATTCCTTTAGAAGTTACAGCAATTTTAAAATTCCAAACATTTTAACGATTTTTGTGACACCCTGTATAATTTTTTCTTTCTTATCATCATGTATTTATTTAAAAGATTTATGGTTTGGATTTTGTCTTTCCCAACTTGCCTTTCTGAACATTATTGGCTGTTTTTAAATTAAGTGGACCAATTTAAAATTTCTGTCAAGAAAATTAACCTATCTAATTGGCTTACAGATAATGTCAAAAGTCAAAATCCAAGGCACACTTGATTTAAATTTAAAAAATTCAAATAAAATGAAATTTATACAGGGTGTCCCAAAATATCATTAAAATTTTGAATTCTTTATTCTTAAAAATAAATTCTTATAAAATAAATTGATTTGTAGTTGTTTCAGCCATTTTATATCCTTATTAGAAAAATAAAAAATGCCCCAATAAATACCTACAACATTCCTTTAAATGCAATAATTTTGAATTTTTCCAAAAAATTTAATTTTGAGTCTTTTATGACATAAAACGTAATGGCCTATAAAAATCTTACAAACTAAATTGATTTGGAGTTGTTCCAGCAATTTTATATCCATACTAAAAAACGATAGAAAATAAAAAATGCCCCAATAAATACCTTTAACATTCCTTTAAATAAAATCATTTGGAATTTTTCAAAAATTTTGAATTTCGAATATTTTATGATATAAATAAATTGATTTTGAGTTGTTTTATCCATTTTATATCCATATTAGTAACGATAGTAAAATAAAAAAGGCGCCAATAAATACTTATATCATTCCTTTACCATTTTGCATTTTTAAAAAATGTTGGTTTTGGAGTATTTTATGTCATAAAACGTGATGCCGTTTTAAAATTCTTATACAATAAATTACTTTTGTTTTTTTTCAGCCATTTTATATCCTTATCAGAAACGATAGAAAAATAAAAAATGCGCTAATAATTACCTATAACATTCCTTTAAATGATATCATTTTGAATTTTCGAAAAATTTTATTTATGAAGCATTTTATGACGCAAAACGTGATAGCATAAATTCCTGTTTTGCCAACATATTTACATAATTAATTTAAAAAATATTTTTAGCGCAAAAATAAGTACTCCGATTCGAAATTGAAGGCCTTGAAAGCAAGGAATGAATATACTTTGTGTTTGGAGGCTTCAAATACCACAATACATAAATATTTTGTGGATGATTTATCCGATTTGATTGATGTAAGTCGAACAACATGAAAATACTTGAAAATTTAAACAATTTAATGAATTTACAGTGTATGGATTTTGGTTTTCATAATTGTATATCGAGGGCATTGCTGATGCATGTATCCGCAGAGGAAGGTAGGCAAAGATCTGTCCAAAGTGGCATGGACGCATTATCCTCCTGTATAAACTCGCTAGATTCACGCTTAGATAAACAAAAATTTTTGGAATTTAACCATAGTGCTTTTATGATTCCAAAGAAATTAGAATTCCAGGGGCAAAAAACTGAAGAAGTAATTAATCCTTATTATTTTTAATTTTAATTAATTACAAAATTTTAGCCGTTGGAACCTGAAATCAGCAAAGTTTTGCATCAAGAAATGGAAACAAGGTTAAATCACTTGCAGCAGAGGGTAACATCATTAAGAGCCGAGTCAGAAGAAGTTTGGAAAACACTAGAAACTGCCGAATCAACATTGTTGGAAATGTTAAATGCTAAAGACTACGATTGTACAGGTTATTTTGGAGAAACTGCTTTACCTGTTAGTAAACCACTAGAAACGGCTTTAATTAAACTTAGAGCTGATAAACAAGAGACTGAAGAATTTTATGTTAGTGTAAGTACATCACCATACCCACTCAATTATATTTTTGGCTTTAATTTAAAATGTTGTAGAAATTACGTGAATATTTCATCGCATCAACCAAAATAGCAAGATTGGATGCGAAACAGGAATATTTAAGGCAAGTGCTGAAGAGCGATGGATCTGAATCAACTAATACTCTTAAATCGGTGGCGAAAACTCCTAGGCGAAAGCGAATTGGTCGATATCAAATAAACGGACAATCAAAATTATTCGGTGGTTCTCTTGAAGAATTCATCGAAGCCACAAACCAGGAAATACCTCTAATTATAAAATCTAGCATACGAGTTATAAACTTATACGGTAATTTGATTATAATAAATCATTGAGCAAAAGTAATGTTTAAATTTTCAGGCTTGCATCATCAAGGAATTTTTAGAGTTTCCGGTTCACAGGTGGAAATAAATAATTTTAGAGAGTGTTTTGAAAGAGGTGAAGATCCTTTAGCTGATATGACCGATGCTTCAGATATTAATAGCGTCGCTGGTGTTTTGAAATTATATTTAAGAGAATTACGCGAGCCACTGTTTCCTATAATTTATTTCGAACAATTTATGGATCTTGCACGTAATTTATACCACTTTTCACAAATTTGTTTATTCACATAAACATGTTTTAGAACTCGAATCGAAAAGAGATTTTATTATTAAAATGAGAGAGCTTATACATAGCTTGCCAAGACCTGTGATGATAGTTATGAGATATTTATTTGCTTTTCTTAACCAGTAAGTTTATTCCAATTAAAATTGTTTGCTTACTTAATTTCTTTATTTTAGTTTATCAGAATTTTCTGATGAAAACATGATGGATCCTTATAATTTAGCTATTTGCTTCGGGCCTACTTTAGTTCCAGTTCCTGAAGATAAGGATCAAGTTCAATATCAAAATCAAGTCAACGAGCTTATTAAGAATATTATTATGTATAACGAAGAAATTTTTCCTAACGACGGTGGTTTAGTTTATGAAAAATATATATCACCCGAACCTGACGACCAGTAAGTATTTTATGAGGTTAAGGTTTTATTTGATTAAAATCCTCATCGAGTAAAAAATTGCTAAAGCCCGATTTATACTTCTAAACGATTTATAGGTTGGGAAATCCTAAAATCCTGATTTACAAGGTAAAATTGTGGCGAAGCCCTCGTTTATCATGTGTAAATTTTACCCCGTCTTTCAGCCTTTGCCTCTTTAATTGGTCTATGAAATTAAAATATGAAATTATATTAATTTTGAAAAGAAAATTATTGAAAATTATCCTTAAGGAACGTTAATTGACGTATCAATTAATGAATAGGTCCTTTTTATAGAGGCAGACCGGGTTTTACATAAATACTAAATTTTGACCAATTTAAATGATGTTATACGATGGGTGGCTGATAACTTCACCTCATTGATCTGAAATTGTAACTCTCCAACTCCGAAATTTACTAATTATGATTAAATGTTCTCACTTACTTCTCAGGGGTTAAGGCCTCTCTGATCTCTGTTACGCCCTTACTGCTCAGCTCTCGCCGTTGTAATTTTCTCAAACTCGCGCACTTTACACTTAAATAGCTGAAAGAAGGATTCGCTAGGTTTTGAAATTAAGCACCATGATCTGAATTTAAAAATATTAAAACTATATTACAGTGATAATTAATGAAAATATGAATCAAAATGGACAAATAAAATATACAAATGTTAACTTAAAACAAAATATGAAGACTTAAATTACAAAAAAAACAAGAAAAATCAAAATAAACTTAAAACTTCAATACAATAATTTGCATTTAAAACAAACTATCTCGAAAATGTACCCTAGCAAATACCTCTTATCGGATACACGCAAACACTTTACAAAACAAAAACAAATAAAAAAACTAAACAAAAATAAAGGAAAATGACACGAAACTTTGTGAACTGAGCAGCAAGTCGGGTAATGTACGAATTAACAATCTTTTCAAAATCCACCGCTTTTGTACTTAGACAAAAATACAAAAGTGGGGGATGAACTGACCAATGAGGGTGCGGTATTTAAGTAGTGTTTGCGTGTTCCGTTCGAGGGGTTGCTTAGTGTTATGAAAAAAATCCCATCAACCCTCTTAACTGAAAATAGGGTTGCAGTAAATACAAATTAAAAAAATAAAATAAAATAAAAAAATTACAGACATAAATTTGGAAAGGGGCACAAATTACCTAAAAGCTTTTCTCGTTTATTACCTTTTCAATAATACTTTAATATCTAATTTATCAGCGGGTCACGGCGCTTCTTCTGAGTTGGTCAAAACTTTAACTTTACATAAACAAATTATTTATTTAAAAAATAACAAAACAATTGTGGGTTTTTCCGTCTTTGGGGCGCCCACCATTAGGCGCGTCGGACTTTGGGTTCCAACAATAAGGTTGTAAAATTTCGCCCTAGGCTCAGTCCCGACTAATTGTAATAGGGTCGGTATTTACTTGGAAATAAAATTTATTCCGATAGCAATTGCAAATACCGACAAAGATGTTTTATTTATACAAGTCGTAAACGCGCATCAAAAAAACCCAAATTGCTTTACAACGACTAATAGTTAAATCCCGGCAATATTATGGAAAATGCAATAGTCCCTAATCATCACATATTTACACTCTTCCCCACTTAAAATTCGAGTATACCTACTCGAATCAAAAAATTACAAGCAATGAAAGAAATAAAATAAGAAAAAAAAAAAATCCTAACTAAAACGCGTCAAATTCCTAATCCTAATATATATACAAAATTAACTTATACCAATCATAATCTATTATAAATATAGTAATTTCCTGTTGTTGGAATCCAGTCTGGGAGTCGATCTTCTTTGGAGTTGAAACGTATCCATACTAGACTCAGTAACTTTGCTGACAGTATTTATAGACCCTACTCGGTTCAGACCTATTCTGCCAGTAACCAAACTTCCTTTATTTCATTCGGCTTCATTCTTCTTTGATAAACGCCATATTTCTCTTCCCTACGATCTTGGGTTGTAGTAGACTTAACACTTTCCAGACTGGGTAGCATAGCTGAATCGTCCAATTATAGAATGCCATTTTCTGAAATTCGATGGCAGATCAGATTCTTACAATTACAACTTATTAAAATTAGCCATCATCCACCATATATTTCCTAAACAATTTAATAACTTCTTAACCATGAACTGAACCACTAACAAACTCGAACCCTCAAATAAATGAATCTTGTTATTAATCTAATTCCTTAGTTTTTAGATAACTTTCAATTGATTTTACTTTCTTCAGTGTACCTTCTTTAAAACATTATATTAAAAAACAAACAAAAATAATCTTATACATGATCATCTTATATACTCCATATACGAAATTTCCAATAAAGGTGTGATCAGTACCCTACTCTAAACCACGATATCATGAATATAAGATAACCCAAGAACTGAAATAACTCCTAATGTACTTGACTCTAAGTTGTATAATAAAACCAATTACTTGAATAATTTTCCACTACAGTAACATCCAATGACATCCAATAAACACAAGAGAAAAAAAAACTTCATTAACAAAAAAAAAATGACATTGAACCCTAACTTAACAAAAAAACATACTTTTCATCCACTTGAAGCAAAAAAAAACGTTTAAAACAAGGTTCTAATTCAAGACCCAAGAACTATCATCTATAACTTCACATTTACAAAATTGCTAAAGAAAAAAAACGTCAGACAAATTATAGATTTTCTGGACACATCTCTTACTTGCAAGTAGTCAATCTCTAGTCCACTTTACATTCAACAACTCAACACAGAGGTTTATTAACTCTGGCCACTATCTCTTCCTCTAACAAAGATGAGTGCACAAACGCCAGTACACTTAATAGGCATACAACCAAAACAACGAAGAGAGGTTTACAAACTCCAGTAAATACCTCTACCTCTAACAAATGTGAGTGCACAAACTCCAGTACACTCAACAAACACACCACAAACAAAACAAAGAGAGGTTTACAAACTCCAGTAAATACCTCTACCTCTAACAAATGTGAGTGCACAAACTCCAGTACACTCAACAAACACACCACAAACAAAACAAAGAGAGGTTTACAAACTCCAGTAAATACCTCTACTTCTAACAAATGTGAGTGCACAAACTCCAGTACACTCAACAAACACACAACACACAAAACAAAGAGAGGTTTACGAACTCCAGTAAATACCTCTATCTCTAACAAATGTGAGTGCACAAACTCCAGTACACTCAACAAACACACCACAAACAAAACAAAGAGAGGTTTACAAACTCCAGTAAATACCTCTACTTCTAACAAATGTGAGTGCACAAACTCCAGTACACTCAACAAACACACCACAAACAAAACAAAGAGAGGTTTACAAACTCCAGTAAATACCTCTACCTCTAACAAATGTGAGTGCACAAACTCCAGTACACTCAACAAACACACAACACACAAAACAAAGAGAGGTTTACAAACTCCAGTAAATACCTCTACCTCTAACAAATGTGAGTGCACAAACTCCAGTACACTCAACAAACACACAACAAAACGATCTTCTAATCTAACATCTATTTAAATACAAAAGCCTGGCCAGTACTTTTGCATTAATTTACTCTTCTCATGCGCTCCTCCAACTTACTTTATAAATTTCAACTATTCTTCATTTTATTGCGGACAAAAAAAAACAATCTATAACAGGTAACCTCCTTCTTCAAATAAATAAAAATACTTCAATGCTAAACTATAATTTACTTTAAATAAAACTTTGAGTCTGACCACGATCAAAAAAAAATATTATAATACCAACTTAGAAATTATAATGTGCAAAACTAAATTAAATTTATTTCAACTTTAATTTACAATCTGGGGCTTTATGCCCCAACGCACCACAATTAAAACAAATTGTTTGCTTCGGAATTGGACAGTATTTACTAATATGACCCGTAGAACCACAATTCCAACAAGTCGATTTTAAATAAAAATGATTTTTCCGAAATATTTTATCTGTCTGTGGATTATTATTACCTAACTCAAAATTCACTTCAAAACCACTATTTTTGCTCAACCTATTATGTTGATCAGCCCTAGTCTCTTTAATCATTGTTTTAAACAACAATTCATACTCTTCGGCACATTTTAACACCTCATAAACATTAGAGCACGATCTATTGTGTCTTATAACTTCGTTACACAATTTTGTATCAATTCCCTCCAAAAATTGTGTCAGAACTTTATTTTCCCTAATAATTTGATTTACTTTAGAAAACCTATCATTCACAAATTCCGGATAAATTTGTACAGCAATCACCTCTAATCTCGTAAGAAATTCAAACAAGCTTTCGCTCTCTTTTCGCGTGATATTCTTTATTGCCCCAGCAGGAACGTAATCTAAATCTTTACCAAACAATCTAATTAACCATTTTTTCAAAGAACCATAATCAGTAGGTCTAGAGAAAGTAGGACTGTGGAAAAAATACCTACATGGATTTCCTTTTAACTTAAGCTTCATTAAATTAAATGACTGACCTTCGGACCAACCTAGCAAACCACTAAAATTTTCAATTTGTTCTATGAAAATATAAACATCAGAATTTCCCGAAAATTCTTCAATCATTGAACAATTTGCAAGAAAAACAAAACTATTATTATCCACTATTCTTGGTGTATAATTAATTTTAGATAATTTATCCATGGAGTTATTTTCACTAGAAACAATCGGTACACCTCCACTTTTCTCTATTTCCGAATTACTCATTTTCGGATTTCTTTCTAAAATGTTACCACTTTCAAATTAAGATATGTAAAAAAAAACTGTAACTACAATCAACAATCTTTAGATAATTTACTAATCCAATAGCCAAAACAAACAAAAATCGCAATGAATAAAATTCAACTCTCCAAAAAAAAAAAACACAAGCTAATAAATTTCCAATAGTATGCAACTTATTTGAAGAATAGCACAAATTTCCTATACCTACTTATTAATTTTAATAAAATCACTCGTTACTTACTCTATACTTTGTCTTGTTTCTTTTAAGACAAAGGAATTCGTACATTAGTAATATGTCAAGTGAGAAAATTTAATCGAAGTAATTCAAATTAACAAACAAAACAAAAAAAAATCAAATACATCTACTGTGCAATAGATTCCGTTCCAATTTCAATAACAAAGAGGTAGTCTTCAAAAAAATCCTACCGACTGCGCCAATGTAAATTTTACCCCGTCTTTCAGCCTTTGCCTCTTTAATTGGTCTATGAAATTAAAATATGAAATTATATTAATTTTGAAAAGAAAATTATTGAAAATTATCCTTAAGGAACGTTAATTGACGTATCAATTAATGAATAGGTCCTTTTTATAGAGGCAGACCGGGTTTTACATAAATACTAAATTTTGACCAATTTAAATGATGTTATACGATGGGTGGCTGATAACTTCACCTCATTGATCTGAAATTGTAACTCTCCAACTCCGAAATTTACTAATTATGATTAAATGTTCTCACTTACTTCTCAGGGGTTAAGGCCTCTCTGATCTCTGTTACGCCCTTACTGCTCAGCTCTCGCCGTTGTAATTTTCTCAAACTCGCGCACTTTACACTTAAATAGCTGAAAGAAGGATTCGCTAGGTTTTGAAATTAAGCACCATGATCTGAATTTAAAAATATTAAAACTATATTACAGTGATAATTAATGAAAATATGAATCAAAATGGACAAATAAAATATACAAATGTTAACTTAAAACAAAATATGAAGACTTAAATTACAAAAAAAACAAGAAAAATCAAAATAAACTTAAAACTTCAATACAATAATTTGCATTTAAAACAAACTATCTCGAAAATGTACCCTAGCAAATACCTCTTATCGGATACACGCAAACACTTTACAAAACAAAAACAAATAAAAAAACTAAACAAAAATAAAGGAAAATGACACGAAACTTTGTGAACTGAGCAGCAAGTCGGGTAATGTACGAATTAACAATCTTTTCAAAATCCACCGCTTTTGTACTTAGACAAAAATACAAAAGTGGGGGATGAACTGACCAATGAGGGTGCGGTATTTAAGTAGTGTTTGCGTGTTCCGTTCGAGGGGTTGCTTAGTGTTATGAAAAAAATCCCATCAACCCTCTTAACTGAAAATAGGGTTGCAGTAAATACAAATTAAAAAAATAAAATAAAATAAAAAAATTACAGACATAAATTTGGAAAGGGGCACAAATTACCTAAAAGCTTTTCTCGTTTATTACCTTTTCAATAATACTTTAATATCTAATTTATCAGCGGGTCACGGCGCTTCTTCTGAGTTGGTCAAAACTTTAACTTTACATAAACAAATTATTTATTTAAAAAATAACAAAACAATTGTGGGTTTTTCCGTCTTTGGGGCGCCCACCATTAGGCGCGTCGGACTTTGGGTTCCAACAATAAGGTTGTAAAATTTCGCCCTAGGCTCAGTCCCGACTAATTGTAATAGGGTCGGTATTTACTTGGAAATAAAATTTATTCCGATAGCAATTGCAAATACCGACAAAGATGTTTTATTTATACAAGTCGTAAACGCGCATCAAAAAAACCCAAATTGCTTTACAACGACTAATAGTTAAATCCCGGCAATATTATGGAAAATGCAATAGTCCCTAATCATCACATATTTACACATGGAAAAGATATTAAATTCTAATTTACTACGTATAAAATTTTAAAAACTTGATTTATAAAGAAAAATTGATGCTAAGTCTTTGTTTATCATGTAAAAATTTGCAAAAACCTGATTTATGCCATATAAAATTCTAAAAACCTAATTTACTAAGTCTTTTCTTAATAATAATCATATTTTCAGCGATGTAGGTGATTCACCATCAGAAAATGGACCGGAAGATATTGACTCTGAAGTTTATCCATCAGAAGATGGTGAGTTTTTTATTTTTGATACAAAAAAAAATTATAGTCGACTGCACTAAAGTCTCCCTAACCTAACCTCCTATATCTCTTTTTAAATCCAACTCCGTTATAGAACATAAAGTTGAAAGTTCTGCCAGTTGGTGAAGTATCTGAATCTGGATTTAGGTCGAGGGTGTGGTTATGAGTTCCACAGGCAATTAGGCCGCCATAATTGGGCACATTTTACCAGTCTGTTCAGTGAGCTTCCTTCCTGTTCATCAATGTCGGCCATACTTGGCCAGGAGTCCCCAAGCATTGATCCTCTGATTGATGATAGCACAGGGCAGCAGCAGAGAAAGTGCTCTACTGTCTCATCTTCTCTTTCACATATGCGACAGCTGGGATGTTTAGTTATTCCCAGCCGATGTAGGTGTTCATTCACATGGCAGTGCCCGGTCCATATTCCTACGAGCTTTCTGAGTTTATCTCTCGTTAGCTGCAGGCAGTAGTTCACTGTTTTCAGGTTAGGTGCTCATATGAGCATCTTACTGTGTCTGCTGCCTTCTGTTTTTAGCCATCTGTCGGCATGTAGTCGCACCAAGTGCTGTTTTATCAAGGCATTGATAGTGAACTTTGCTAGGGGCATTGAAGGCTGCGGCCCAACTAATGGCTGGGTGGCACACCTTCCAGCTAGCTCGTCCGCCTTCTCATTGCCTTGGTTTCCTGAATGTCTTTTAATCCAGATGATTTCTACTGTGTTGTTTATCGCTAGGGTCTCCTTCATTTTGTGTGATTTTGTTACTAGCCAGGAGGTGACTTTTTTTCTCCCTAAGGCTAGCATTGCTGTGCTGCTGTCTGTCCACAAGCGAATCACTTTTTTGCGTAGTTCTTTCTTTGCTGCTTCTCTGGCCCTGTGCAGTAGACCCGCCAGTTCTGTTTGAAGAACTGTGATATGGTCACCGAGAGGGATATTATCTTGTAGATTTAGTTCAGGTGAGAAGACTCCTATCCCTAGATCTACCTTCTTTTTGGGACACGTCAGTTAACATCTGGTTTCCTGTCTTCTTCATGTGTGTATTCAATGCGATAGCTCCTGGTAAAGATGTACTTTACCGGTTTATAGTCTGTCCCTATACTGAGGTGTGGTTTACATTTGTGTGCCTCTCCCAAGATTTTTAGATACCTACCATTTCAACAAGAAACCTCTTTGTTATGTGAGGGCGACTTTAGTGCAGTTGGCTCTCCTATTATTACTGAAGTTTTGTAAAAATAATGATTTTAGTATAAAAACGTAATTTTTAAAATTATGTGTAATTTTAGATTCGGATAGCATAGAAGCGACTGCACAATTTGATTTTATCGCAAGATCAGACAGGGAATTATCATTAAAAAAAGGTGATGCCGTTACCCTTTATACACAAGTATCAAATGATTGGTGGCGAGGTGCTGTGAATGGTAATGAAGGTCTGGTTCCAGATAAATACATTTTACTCAAAATGAAGTAAGTAACAAATTTTTAATCTAATACGAAGTATACAGGCATTGATAGAAATGCAGTGTTGAGAGTCCGGTCTTTCGCAAACGAGTGGAACCATCTAAATTTTGTTGGTATCGTTCTACACTAGTAGATGGCTCCACTTGTTTTGAAACTTGGCAGAGACCTCTGTTTGGTATCGGTTTACACAAGTCTTCATTGGGCATGTTAGATGGCTCTGCATTTTTCTACTTAGTGGAATGCTCTTAGTAGTGCTTTAAAAGCCAGCAGCCATATTCTTGAACCACTTGACACGATGTCGCATACCACACTACAAGGGCAGACTCTTATTTTTTCATGAAACTGACAAGGACAGAATCATGAAAGTGGTAGGCGACATCTTGTGAAAATTTCAGGAATATGGCCCTCAGAGCTTGAAGGTGTAGCAATCAACAATTCTTCAGATCCTTTTGGAAAGGACACAAGCAAGCAGTATGTGATATGTGATGCTGACGAGTGCTGATAAGCATGAAACGCAGCGTCCATCACTGTGCTACTTGGAATTGTTGCTTGGTGCACTTTCGCTACTTTGAACAAAGGCAGACCTAATAAATTTTCTTTTCTCATTCGTTTATTTATTGTAATATGAAGTAGTCCCGACCACGGTTCATATTTGTATCTAAGATGTCATTCGAATGCGGTTGGTGCAAATTTGACAGACCAATTTAAGAACCAAAGATGAACCAAAACCATTCGAAATCGAAAAAAACTAAAATATGGCTAATTTTTTGGTAAATTTTAAATGATTTAATTGAATTTTAGGGATGATGATCGAGAAAAAATAGAGAATCTGAAATCGAGCTCCTCGGAAGAGTCGATGAGAAGAAGGGCGTCAAGCTCAAATGATTCGATGCTTTCAGAAAGTTCAGTTTCAGCTACGAATTCTCCTCTGGCGCAGTGTGCTCCTATAACATGGACCTCAGTGCCGGACATGTCGGAACAGAATACTAATCATTCATCGACTTTACTCCTGAATCAACCCAGAGAGGTATTAGAAACCACTGTTTAGTTGTTTTAATAAATGTGAATGCTTTATATGTTTTTGATTGGAGAAAATTATAGAGCGTCCATAAAATGTTAATACGTTTTGTATTTGTAATGCTTAAAAGCTTATTATGGTCATTTTTATTACGATTATGTATGTACCATAAAATGATCTCAATAATATGTTTAAAGTAAGTAAGGAAATTAAATGTTCGCTTATGAGATTCGTTTGCATGTCTCCCAAATTCCAGAAGATGGAATAAATATGCATGTGTGCATGATGTGATAATTTTTTGCAATGCTTTAAAATTATTATTTTTTAGATGTTTTCTTTTTATCATGTAGAATTTAAGTTATGTTTTTTGATTGTAAATAAATCAAAAAGGTATTAGGTTTTAATTAAGTATTTATTATTATTTTGAATATTTTTTGTACGTGCATGCATTGCTTATAATAGCAGTTGTAGCACTAAATAGTTTTAACAAATAAATGTTGTAATTTAAAATGTATTAGATCGTTTGAAATTACCTTCTTGTATTTTATTATTTAGAAATTTGATGCGAACATCATGTTTTCAAGGATTAAAATAAAACATGAGGTTTGCATTTATAACAGTAATTATTGAATTTTAATTTTTTTATATTATTTTTGTTGATTTCATAGTACATTTGCTAGTCTACAGTTCAAGGATGCATTTTAAAGGTGAGCATTTTTCTTGCATGTACTTTGGAAAGAAATTAGTTTTAATAAAGTATTTTTTTATAGAAATAGCATGCATAAGTGATATGGCTATGGGAAAACTTTATTCTAAATTATTGTGCTTAATCTACTTGAAAAACGTCTTATAAATTTTGGAAAATATTTTGTTACAGAGTGTTGGGCAAAAAAACAGTAAATCTATTGAATTAACTGTAACAAATCAAGAAGAGGCTGTAATTTCCCACCGTACAACAATTAACATTAATTCGAAACCGGAAACGCAAAAAATTGTAATCCATTCACCTTTATTGATTAAAAAAAATGTAACTAAAAGTGATGATAATGAGTATTCGATAGACGTACCTATTGATAATGAGAGTGTCGATGAAACGAATCAAGAACCTGGAAATAGTAATGTAAATTTTGTGCAAAATCGAGAACAATGGCAACGCCGTGCTAATTCTCAATCGCATATCAAAATTCAAACGGTGGTAAAACCTGCGAGAAACTCAGATAGTTGGAACAGGCAAAATCATACGCCTGATTTAGTAATGGATTTACCGTTAGTGGGAAATTCAAGCCCTAAAGATACGAGTAAAAAGGTTGAAACGCAAAGTGAAACAACAGATAAATCAATCGAAAGCCCAACTGGACCAGAAAGTCCTGAGATGCAAACCGCTGCTGAACGTTTCGCTAAACAAAACCAATGTACGTTAAAAAAGAATACTAAAATTCATATAGATGCATCAGAAGTTGAAGATGTTAATTTCGTTGCGAGTCCAGCTCCAGAAAGAAAAGTTAATTCAAGCCCCAATAATACTTTTAAACCACAGATTAAAACCAAACCGGCTGTTCTAAAAAAGCCTGCTTTCCCAATTACACCTCCCGTTAATTTAACTAGCGAAGTAGTTAGGAAAACCGAGACCAACTTAACAACATAAATATATATTTTTGTGCCATTTGAAATATAGGTGCTCGAAGTAGATTGCACTGCTTTTAAATTTATACTGCGACAAGTATATGTCTAGTTTAGGTATTATCGTTTTGTTAACTAGGGTTAAAATAAGTCTAGCGGAATCCTATATACTTATATAGTGCCTAAATTGACATATAAACTAGACAGTAGTAGAGATTTTTTAATATTAAAAAACCCATATATTTTGTATGCATTTACTTGAGTAAATTAACTCCAAACCAGTGCACGGGTGACATGAATTTGCATGAAAAATCCAATCGAACCAAATTACATTCCAACAGTGTATGTAGAAAATATCAAGCTCGTTTATCACACACAAGAGTTTTATCGTATATTTTATAATTGTATTACTAATCTCCCTGCTAAATTTATATATCTTCCATGCGACGTGAGTAGGAGTTTTTGCAAAAATTTGATATCATTCGAATCTAAATTATTTAAATTTTTGGAATTTCATTTCGTTGTCGAGAAATAATTTTGTAATTTTTGCTGAAAATCCTGCATGTACATACATAAATATGTGAATGATGTTACTTGTCATTTTGTCATAGACAATAAAATATATACTATAATTAACTGCTTAAAATCGATTTTCAAAATTCTACTTTATGAGGGAAAATATGTACTGGGAAGGTTACAATTATAGATGGTTGCTTTTAGTAGCATAAATTAGAAAAAAAAGTTTTGTACGCTACTAAAACTTATTTTTGGTATTTCCTGAAAAGTATATAAGCTCCATCATATGTATGATATTATATAATGCAAATTGTAAAGGCTCAAAATAAAAGCCAATTATTTATATAATATGCATGTGATTGTTATTAACCAAAGTATTATAATACAAACTAATATTTTTTTTATTATATAAAAATATGTAACTGTGTAATGTTATTTTAAATTTAAATGTGACATATTTTTATGACGTATATTGATGTATTTAAATTATTATACCACACCCAATACTATTTAGGCGTAAACTTTTATATTTAACTGTTCTTCTTTATTTATGTTAGATTTACAAAATTAGAAAGAAATGTTATGAGTTTGATAAAACTTAGTAGTTATTTTTTAAAATGAGACTGATCAGAATTATCGAATCGAATATATTTATATTTGAGGAAACATATTTTACGTACTTAGAGACAGGGTGTTTTTTAAATTATTTTATTGAATATTTATGTTCGATTGCTTTGAGGCAATTTATGCGGTACGTATTGATCACTTGTACTAACTTATAAAATTTAACAAAATTAAATCGATTTTGCTCAACCCCATTATTGGCTCTAACATTTTGTTAAAATTTATATACATACTTCATAAAGGTGCTATTATTTTAAAAAGTCTAAAGTGTGATAATTATTTTTATCATGTTTTTTGATTTTTTAGTCCTTGCCTTATATTGTATAGAATATAGAGTAACCTATCGTAAGTTAAATTTTTAAACCAGATATTTACCTTTCTCTTTTTTATCTAACCTTATGTCGCTTTGCACAAAAACTGTAAATGGGCACACTTTTTTATTGTTCCATGATTGCGGAGTGCTGTGCTTAGTATTAATATATAATAATATACAATAAATTGTACTTGAATATCTCGAAGTGAAAAATAATATTAAAGTATCCACATTAAAACAACATCTTCATGTTTCTCTTAATTCCCTTTTAACAAAACCTAATAATATATACGGTTGATTGGTGTCATATTTCGAAAATTATAAAATGACCAACAATTTGGTTTTAGATTAGAACTAAAACATCTACTACTAATGCAATAATGAAATTTTGGAAGGTTTTGAGAGTAGACTGTCTCCCTCAAAATCCTCCTATCAAAATTATCACATTATGGACTAACTGATGGCGCAATTACATTGACAGGCAACAAATCACACGTTTTAAGGGTACGAAATCAACACAATTGTGGAAGCTGGGTACCTCAGGGCTCGATGTTGGACCCTATTTCCTGCCGTAAAATCCGTCCCTGTTCTGCGAGAAATAAATCCGAGCTTATTGAAAAATTCCAAGGGAAACATTAAAAAAATTAAGATTTGCCAATATTTTTACTTGTTGAAGTTCTAAGATGACTTTCAAAAATTTGTAAAAAAACAACCACGTGAGCTAGAATTAATTTTGCGGCTGATTTGAGTAAATTAAAGAATTCTTGAAAAAATGAAACCAGGTTTGTTGAAAAATTCCAAGAGGAACATTAAAAAAATTGATATTTTGTAATAATTGCACTATTGTACTTGTTGAAGCTGTAAAATGATTTTCAAAAATTTATAAAAAAATAACCAAGTGAGCTAGAATTAATTTTACGGTTGATTTGAATAAATTAGAGAATTCTGCAAAAAACAAACTCGAGTTTATTGAAAAATTCCGAGAAGAACATTAAAAAAATTGAGATTTTATAAAAGTTACACTATTTTACCAGTTAAAGCTGGAAGATGATTTTTAAAAATTTATAAAAAAATAACCGAGTGAGCAAGAATTAATTTTGTGGTTGATTTAAGTAAATTAGACAATTCTGCAAAAAATAGAGTTTGTTAAAAAATTCCAGCGAAACATTAAAAATATTGAGCTTTTGTAAAAATTGTACTATTTAACTTGTTGAAGCTGCGAAATGATTTTTAAAAATTTATAAAAAAATAACCAAGTAAGCTAGAATTAATTTTGCGGTCGATTTGAATAAATTAGAGAATTCTGCAAAAAATAAAGCTGGGGTTGTTAAAAAATTTCAAGAAGAACATTAAAAAAATTGAGATTTTGTAAAAATTGCACTATTTAACTTGTTGAAGCTGTGAAATGTTTTTTAAAAATTTATAAAAAAATAACCAAGTAAGCTAGAATTAATTTTGCGGTCGATTTGAATACACTAGAGAATTTTGCAAAAGATAAATCCGGGGTTGTTAAAAAATTTGAAGAAGAACATTAAAAAAATTGAGATTTTGTAAAAATTGCACTATTTAACTTGTTGAAGCTGTGAAATGTTTTTTAAAAATTTATAAAAAAATAACCAAATGAGCTATATATAATTACTTATGTGGTTGATGTGGGTAAATTGGAGAATTCTGCAAAAAATAAACTCAAGTTTGTTGGAAAAATCCAAGAGGAAATAAAAAAATATCAGATTTTATAAAAATTGCAATGTTTTAATTGCTGAAACAGTAAAATGACTTTTAAAAATTTATAAAAAAATAACCAAGTAAGCTAGAATTAATTTTCTGCAAAAAATAAACCCGAGTTTGTTAAAACATTCCTAAAAAATGATTAAAAAAATTGAGATTTTGAAAAATTGCACCATTTTACTTTTTGAAGCTGTAAAGTTATTTTTAAAAATTTATAAAAAATAACTAAGTACGCTAGAATTACTTTTGTGGTCAATTTAAATATATTTGAGAATTCTGCCAGGGACGGCTTTAGTACTTGGGGGCAAAAATTGCTATGAGGGCCCCGGACTTCTAGAAAACTGGTCTCATCGCGAAATATTAGCACTTATTTTTTATACTGGAGATTTTATCCGCCATTTTTCGGACACCCTGTATTTAAAAAATAAAACTAAAGTACTATACAGACAGGGTGATTCGTAGTTGAAGTATATACCTCCATGTCCAAAACTACACTACACCGAAGATGCAAAAAAACAAAAGGTATGTATGAAAATAAATTTGCTATTTAAATGAGCTAGAAAACGATTCTTTTTTTAATTTTAAAACTCAAAATATTGAGTAAATAATTCAAAGTGCTCTTTTTGAACATATAAGCAACCAATTTCTAAATGTTATAAATTTTGAAAATATAATAGAAGTTATACACTGTACAACAACTTAAGGAACTACTTATTCATGATTACTATGTAAAAATGTTAAAATTACAAACAGTTGCTTTGTTTCCCTCTGTTTTGCACAATCCCCAGTCTTAAGATAAGGTGAACGTGCGGCCACTACATACGAAAGATATAAATAACACTGATGACACTGGTGTAGAGCAAAATTCATATTCCTGTGGTAAGTTATAAGGTCTAACGCCTAACTTTTTTTTGTAAAATAAAACAATAAATATTATATTTATTATTTATTTAATTATAATACTGCCAGGTTTTAAATCCATGCCATTTTTTATTAAATAAAACAAAAAAAAAATTTGAAGAAGTCCTTTTACTGAAAGGTCTTTTGTTTTAAACCAAACATTTTTAAATATATTTTTTTCTAGTTATTTCTACTCTTTAAGCCCATAAATAAATATTTTTGCATAATCTCCTAAAAAATGACAGATAAAAACAAAATCGTATCAATTGAAGTGGATATTGATTGAGATAATCCTCGCTATTAATCCACCACAAAACTCACTTTTATCGTCACTTTAATTGGTTAAATTATAGTCTCATGTCTCATTAAAAATAATAAAAAAAAACATCATATTTTTATTGTAATAAATTTAATTAATTCGTTTGAAAAACAAAATCTTCTAATTAATTTTATCTCGTCGCTTCTCTCGTAATTAATTATTTATTGAGATGAAACTTGTATTATTGCATTTACTTTATTGGAACTTTAAATTTTAGTTATTTGAGTTTGATAAAATCGCATCCAGCTTAATTAGGAAAGTTGTTAAGCCGAGACTCAACTGCTTGTAATCCTTGTTGTAAATTCCAGAAAGTTTTACACTAAAATTAGTCATTGTTCGTTTTTAATAAAGACGAAGTTATTAATAGAAATCAGCTATTAAATTAAAAAAAAATAAGGCGAAAACATTTTTTTATATAATTTTTTGAAAAAGCTAAATTTAGATTAATTGGGATTGACAGATTATTTCAGATTAATAAAAGTTGGACACAAGAAGTTTCATCTTATTTTAATCTAAATTTAGATGTTTTGTTAAAAATCTTTCTGTGCCATGTTCGTATATTTCCGACGGAAATCGGGTATAATCGAGTTTACTTTGTACTTCCAAGGAGTAGAAATGCAATTATTCGGAGAAACAAAAAACTAATAAAACAATAAACTATTTAAAAATAAAGTTGGACACAAGAAGTTATATCTGTTTTTAATTTTAATTAATAAACTATTTTTTGGTTGGATTATTAATTTTTGAGGAAATTTTCCTTATTTTTTAGCAAAATTCAACATGATTTATTTTGGGTTAAAAAATTGGGCGTAACTTCAAAAAACCCTGGCTTCAGACTGTCTTATTAGTTGTATAAAATTTGCAAAAAAATGGGTAATTTTTGATTTAAAATCTGTGCTTTTTAGAATTATGTTAAAAAATATATGTATATGAGTAGTAGGTATTAATTGAAAACGAAAATCTATTATTGGAAAATAATTTTTTTTCAAAATTTCTGGACTAGTTTAAAAATAGCGCTTTACTTTTTGTTTCGAAATTTTGTAGGGACCGTAATTTTGGATTTTTTAAGTCAAAAATGCAATTTTTTCGAAGAACCAAATTGCCCCTTAATAATTCCTCTTATTTTAGTTTTTTCAAAATAAAAAAAAAATTGGAAAAAAAATGGAAAAAATCATCATAAACAATTGCCCAGTTTGTTTTGATTCGTATAACGATTTTCAAAATTTTTTGCGCCTTCGGAGTTTTATAAGTACGCATTTTTGAAAAAAATCGTACTTTTTGGTGTGACCCTGAATCCGCCCCTGAAATAAACGAAAAAAAAATTTGAATTTAGCTCCTTTTTTGATTATTTAAAAAGTAATTTACTGGAAGACAACAAATTAAAAAGAAATTAGAGAAGATAAAAAAAACGGTTTTTCTGTAACACCCTGTATATCGGTATAAATTTGTGCTAGTGGAAGAACAAACTATAAATAATATACTATTTTTTTTTGTCCTAAAAGCTATAAATTCCTACATACTATCAATTTTTGAAGTCTACTCCAAAAGGCCGAAAGGGATAAATGACCGACATAGACAAAAGACCGAAGGAGAAATGACCGAACGATAAAAGGCCGACTAGGACAATACGCCGAAGGAGAAAAGGTTGAATGGCAAAAGGCCGACGTGAACAAAAGGCCGAAAGAAAAAAAGCCGAACGATAAAATACTGATACAGACCAAAAGCCAAAATGCCGATGGAGAGAAAAGATCCTGAATTAAAAAATTAAGAAAAATTTGACAAAAAATAGCTCCTTTTTCGGATTGTATTTTTTTAATCGTAAACAAAAAACATGTTGGGGTTTATTACATTATGTACTCAGTGTTATGTAGCAAAATAAAAAAAAGTATATATCAATTAAGATCCTGAATTAAAAACTTTCGAAAAATTTAACCAAAAATAACTTTTTTTTCGAATTTAATTTTTTTAAATATAAAGAAAAGCATTTTAGGGCTCGGTTTTTTTCATATTTTATTTCATATGCAGTGATTAATAGGAAAATACTAAAATTTAGTTCTAAATCAGACTCAAAAATTTAGAAAAAATAGTTTTTTTGGATTTTATTATTTTATTCGTAAACAAAGAAATGTTAGGGCTTAATTTTTTTTATATTTCATTATGAACTCAGCATTAAGTAGAAAAATACAAAAATTATATTCTAATTAAGACCCCGAATCAAAGAATTTGGAAAAATTTGACCAAAAATATATTTTTGTGTATTTAATTTTTTTTTTAAATATAAGGGTAGAGAATTTTGTTTAGTTTATATGAGGTGTTTTGATAGAAAAATTTGGACGTATAAAATTTTATTATTCGCTTTATTTATAAATACTATGTGAGCATCAAATCATATAATTTAAAAAAAAAATTTTTTTGAAAATATATGTAAATTAACATCTAATTTGAATATAGTATTACATGGATATCACTTTTTGTAAGCAAAAACATAAACAATCGGTTTTTTTAATTTTTTTTTGAAAATGATATAATTCGATACCCACCAGGGTCAATAATAAAACTTTCATATGTCAAAATTTTCCTATCAAAACACTTCACAAACTAATTTTTTTTCCAAATTCCCTGCCCATAAACACAAAGATTTTAGGTCTCAGGTTTGACCCGGACTCAAAAAATTAGACCTGATACCTGACCTGATTTGGCCTAACCTAAAAACGAAAATATTTACGAAACTAAGGATTTCAAAGGAGAAACAGAATGAACAAATTTAATTTAATGATAAATTCTGAAGGATGGACTTCATTTGAGCAAATTTTATAACCATACTAAAATATGTAAATTTTTATTACCAAGGGAACATTTCATCTGGCAAGGATAAGTGACAAAATCATCATTTACAACTATGAGACTTTAAAATTATGACTTCTTCCTATCATTAATGATGATTAGGACTACTAAAAATTACGAAACAGCTTTTTGGCTAATATTTTCTTTAAAATTTATAATCCTGAAGCCTATGTAGTTAATTATTTTAAAGTCCCTGATGTTCTTCCTACTCTAAAATTAAAATTATGGCTCCTTAAATATCTTTATAAAGAGTGAGTTTTTTATTTTAATTTTAAATACTAATTAATATTCAATTGTTTTTTTATCAAAATTTTTATTTTAAAAGATTTTGGACAAATTTTGATGACCTACATCTACAAAATCATTACTTACACCTATCAGAGTTTAAAATTATGACTTCTTCCTATGATTTATGATGATTCAGGCTACTAAAGTCTACGAAATAGCTTTTTTGTTAATATTTTTATTAAAATTTGTAATCCTGAAGCCTATGTATTCAATTATTTTAAATTAATTAATATTCAATAGTTTTTTATCAAAATTATTACTCTACAAGATTTTGGACAAATTTTTGATGACCTACACCTACAAAATCATTACTTATACCTATCAGACTTTAAAATTATGACTTCTTCCTATCATTTATGATGATTAGGACTACTAAAGATTACGAAACAGCTTTTTTGTTAATATTTTTATTAAAATTTGTAATCCTGAAGCCTATGTACTCAATTATTTTAAAGTCCCTGATGGTCTTCCTACCTTAAAATTAAAAAGTCACTACTATTAATTAATATTCAATAGTTTTTTATCAAAATTATTACTCTACAAGATTTTGGACAAATTTTGATGACCTACACCTACAAAATTATTACTTAAACCTATCAGACTTTAAAATGATGATTTCTTCCTATCATTTATGATAATTACGGCTACTAAAGATTACGAAACAGCTTTTTCGTTAATATTTTTATTAAAATTTGTAATCCTATGTACTCAATTATTTTAAAGTCCCTGATGGTCTTCCTACCCTAAAAAGTCACTACTATTAATTAATATTCAATAGTTTTTTTTTATCAAAACTTTTACTCTACAAGATTTTGGACAAATTTTTGATGACCTACACATACAAAATCATTACATACACGTATCAGACTATAAAATTATGACTTCTTCCTATCATTTATGATGATTACGGCTACTAAAGATTACGAAACAGCTTTTTTGTTAATATGCTAAAGCCCTTACGAACAAATCCATTAGGTCGATTTTCGTAAACACAAAATTTGCTCAGATAACGAAAACCCTTTAAAGAATATTTTATGATTCTTGCTCAGTTGAAGCCTTTAAATTTTGAAGTTTCCGTTTTTTGGAAAATTATGGAGTTTTTGGTAAAAAAAAATTGTACAAATTTTTGAAATTAATTTTTTTTTTAAATTTTGTGCACATTAACTTTTGTTATATGATTTTTTTTCTGTCGGCTTTGTCCCAGTCAACTTTTATCGTTCGGCCTGTTGTCCGCATCGGTCTTTTATTGTTCGGCCTTTTTTCCCCAATTTTTGGACGATAACCATTTCACGTAAATTTGCACATTTTCACGTATAAAAAAATTTCAAAAATTGTTTTAATTTTTTATGAAATCAAACTTATTTGTGTACAATATTTGAATTGAAGGATCCAATTTTGTGGTTGATTGACATTTAAAATACCACGCCTTTTTGCAGTTTTTCAAAAAAAACTAAAAAAAATAATAATAATAAAAAAGGGTTTTAAAAGAAAATGATTAAAAAAAGTTATGTCGCTTTTAGATTTTTTTTTTATAAAATTATGATTATATTTTTGTTTAGTTAAAGAGTGACAACTGTGAAATTTCCGGTGCCACGTGGCACGCTAGGTCAATTCAAGCTCGTGCGTGATATATTTTAGATATACCAGATTTTGGGGAATAATAAATATTTGGGTCAAGGTATTTGTAATAACCTAGGTTAATAATGATAACATTATTTTTCGTTTGAGTTTTATAATATATACTTATTCCTTTAAGTTGTTTGTATCTTGCACTTAAAATATAATGGTTATCTTGAAAGTTATTTTTATGGGATAAAGGATGAAAATATTTTTCTCCTTTTATGTGGCGCTATTTTAAAAATAATTGGGGTATTTTCCGAGTGATGATATTTTTAGTGGAGGAATTTTTTTGGATTGAATTTGGTGGGTATAAGGTGTGATGATTGAAGGATACTGTGGAAAATCATGTGGTGGAAAATCTGGATCTGATAGCTCGATTTAAATTATCATAGGCGCACGCAACCAAAATCCAAAGTAATGATCTCCAAAACAAGCAGCGGTGCTCCTAGATAACGCTTGCGTCGTGGAAGTTTTCATGGTTGGCGGTAGCAATAAAACAACAAGGAAAGTAAAGTGGAGGCGGGCGTGAGAAGCAGATAGCAAATCTAGTCCTGCGTGAAAGCTTTTCAGGACAGCGTTCTCTAAGCTGCAAAGCAACGGGAAATCAATACTTCCCTTTTCAGAAGCACCTAATGCCCCACATTGTAACTAGAGCCTCTGTCGCCGTCGTACACCACCTCCACCGCCTGCGCCACTCCTGCTGTCTCGGCTCTTCGGCATGCACCTTAATGCCATGATTGTCCAATACCGCTGTTGACTGGTGTAGTAGAGGTCGCCTGTTTAAGGGATGGGATAGCGACAAATTTTATACTACTATTAATTTGCCAGGTCAGTTACTCATTATTAAAAAACCACAATCAATAAAATCCACTCAGAACTTAGAACCGAACGGTACCAAATTTTTCATTCACTCCAAAAAAAACATCATTCAATTACAAAATTAAATTCGATTTTTCCGCATGGATTTTTGGTTAGAATTAGGAAAATTATAATTAAGTTAGAAATTATCCAAACAAATCTCCAATTATAGTTAATGCAGGTATATATGAACTTGCGTTTTTATGTGGTTCGCAATAGTTTTACAAGCGTGTTTAGTGGAACATAATATTTAAGTGAATATTTAATGCAAAAACAGTGCATACACACACTCGCACATAAATTAACAAAAAAGATCGATATATGTAAAATTAAGAAAAAAATTTTGCACGCACTTTCGTTTATTCGAAATGTAAACAAGTAAGTTTTAATATTTTAAAAGTGAACAATGAACAAGAATAACACATCCTGCATAATTGATAAGATATGAATGTCGGGCGAATAAATAATGAAATTGCAGTTTGGAAGTGAATAGACAGGAAAAGAGATGATTGATCCATCTTCGTCTGAAGAGGACAGTGATGAGGAGCACGGAGGAGGACATCAAGGGTCTTCACATCACCCTAGTACAAGATCTAGAAGCGAAGCCCACCACCAGGTAACCACCGGATTCCTCAAGGTAAATACTAATTAAGGTTTTTATGTAAATAGGCTGAGAGCTCTCCTTATCACCACCATCCTTCTGAGTCAGGAGCGGCGAGCGGAAATTTAGAGGTACCAAACAATGCGGCTGCGGCAACGAGGTCACTATCACCATCAAGTGCGGTATCGGCGGAAACTCTGAGCCATAGTGTGGGATCATCGCGTGCCAATTCCTTACCCAGACCCACAAGCCCATCACCTTCAGTGGCTTCGGAAAAAACAGAAGTAGATCTAGCGGAAAAGCAGGAAAGGGAGGAAGAGGAGCGGAAACGCAGGATTCAATTATACGTGTTTATTTCAAGATGCATCGCGTATCCTTTCAACGCAAAACAACCGACGGACATGACCAAACGGCAGGCGAAAATAATGAAACAACAGATGGAAACAATCAGCGCGAGATTTCAGGTTAACTCAGTTAATAGCCAAAAATATTGAAGCTTACCTCATTTTTGCAGAGCTTTTTGAAAGGAGAAACTCAAATAATAGCAGACGAAGCCTTTCAAAACGCCGTACAAAGTTATTACGATGTTTTTCTAAAAAGTGAAAGAGTGGTTAAGATGGTTCAATCCGGTGCTTGTTCGCAATACGATTTTAGAGAAGTATTTAGAAATAATATCGAAAAACGCGTGAGGTGTGATTTAATTTTTTTTAAAACCGCATTTATTATAACGAATTTTTTGATGCAGGTCATTGCCCGATATGGAAGGACTTAGTAAAGAAACTGTTTTTACATCATGGATGGCAAAGTTTGATTGTATACTAAAAGGTTGATATATTGATGGATGTGCTTGTATATGTGTTATAGTATGCACGTTATCGTAAAACTGTGTTAAATTATTTAATTAATTTAATTATTTTAACGAATTTTAATTTCCTCCATTTAGGTTTAGGAGACGATGATTCTAAAAGACCAACTAGACAGGCACAAAACATGAACTCCGAATTAATTTTATCCAAAGAACAGTTGTACGATATGTTTCAACAAATATTAGGAGTTAAAAAATTCGAGCATCAATTACTTTTCAACGCGTTGATGGTGAGTTTTAATCATTATTTTAATTTTAATTTTTAGTGAATGATTTCAGCTCGATTCGGCAGATGAGCAAGCCGCGGCAATACGAAGAGAATTGGACGGTAGAATGCAGAGAGTCTCTGAAATGGAGAAGGTAAAGCTAAGGCTCAAGCGGAGATAAGCAATGAAGGAACGCCGAGTCCAAAAATCCTCTAAAATATTGCCTCTTTCTTTTTAGAACCGTAAATTAATGCCAAAGTTCGTTTTAAAAGAAATGGAGTCTTTGTATATCGAGGAATTAAAATCATCGATAAATTTGTTGATGGCAAATTTAGAATCGCTACCAGTCTCGAAAGGATCGATGGACTCTAAATATGGCTTGCAAAAACTAAAACGCTATAACCACAGGTTGCACAACCATAATAAACCATATACAATGAAGCATCTTTTGATGAACTATGTTACTTCTTTTAGATCCCAAGGATCTTTAGCAAAATTAGAAGGAGATTCCGCGGATAGTGATACACAACTTACAAAACTTGATGTAGTTTTGACTTTTCAATTAGAGGTACTCTTTGGTTTAAAACCTCATTAAATTCTTGAACGTACACGTTTTAGGTGGTGGTGCTGGAAGTGAAAGGATTAAAATCGCTAGCGCCAAATCGCATCGTCTACTGCACCATGGAGGTGGAGAACGGAGAAAAACTACAAACGGATCAAGCGGAAGCTTCGAAACCCATGTGGGATACTCAGGGAGACTTCTGTACAACACACCCTCTGCCCGCCGTTAAAGTTAAGTTATACACAGAAAACCCAGGTATGTTGGCTCTGGAAGATAAAGAGCTAGGAAAAGTGGTTTTAAAACCAACACCACTCTCTGCCAAGGTATTATACTAATCACCCCAAAAATCCACAACGCGTATTACAATTCCCTTCATTCATTCATTCAGGGCCCCGATTGGCATAAGATGACAGTGCCTAAAAATCTACCCGATCAAGATTTGCGAATAAAAATAGCTTGCCGCATGGATAAACCGTTAAACATGAAACATTGCGGTTATTTGTACGCGTTAGGAAAATCAGTTTGGAAAAAGTGGAAAAAACGATACTACGTTTTAGTTCAAGTTTCGCAATACACTTTTGCCATGTGTAGTTATAAAGAAAAAAAGTCTGAACCATCAGAAATGATGCAGTTAGATGGTTATACAGTTGATTACATCGAAGCTTCTAATGGTAATATACCCACTAAACCCCTAATCTAATACTAAAAACTTATGTTTTAAGCAAACTTAATGGTCGGAATGGGTAAGCGTAAGTTTCTTTACTTTTTTGCACTGTAGTATTTATGGCGCGGTAATAATTGGGGTATTTCAGATTTGGAAGGTGGCCGATATTTTTTTAATGCGGTTCGCGAGGGTGACAGTATTTTATACGCTAGTGATGATGAGAATGAATGTCACCTTTGGGTCATGGCCTTGTACCGGGCTACTGGCCAATCTCATAAACCCACACCGCCTATTACTTTACAAGATAAGAATTCTACGATATCTAAAATTCAAGGAGGTAACTCGTCAACAAATTACCTATTTTATTTATTTCGCTCCAAATTCTAGATGCTGATAGAGCGAGGAAACATGGGATGGAAGATTTTATTTCTGCGGATCCTTGCACGTTCGATCACGCTTCGTTATTTAAGTTGTTACAAAACCTTACGTTAGAGTACCGATTATGTGATCCGTTTTGTTCATTGGTAATTTTTGTGCTCGATTCATTTTCGCGATGAAATCATGTAATTATTTCGCAGGGATGGTTTAGTCCAGGACAGGTGTTTGTATTGGATGAATATTGTGCCCGCTACGGTGTCAGAGGTTGTTATAGACATCTATGCTACTTATCGGATTTATTGGATCGTGCCGAGAAGAATGTGATGATTGACCCGACCTTAATTCATTACAGTTTTGCTTTTTGCGCTAGCCACGTGCATGGCAACAGGTGTGTAAATTTAAACTAGAGTTAGAGATGCCCGATTAATTGATAACAACAGTAATGACTTCAGACCAGATGGCGTTGGAAGTGTCACGCACGAAGAAAAAGAAAAGTTTCAAGAAGTTAAAGAAAGATTGAGAGTCCTTTTAGAATATCAAATAACTAATTTTAGGTAATTCATTTCCCCAACCCCCCTTTTTAATCCTTCATTTAATTCATCCAAATTTCTTTACAGATATTGTTTTCCATTTGGACGACCCGAAGGCGCCTTAAAAGCTACTCTTTCATTATTAGAAAGGGTTTTAATGAAAGATATCGTAACCCCAGTGCCTCCAGAAGAAGTTCGTGGAATGATCAAGAAAAGTTTGGAAACTGCTGCTCTTGTCAACTACACTAGACTTTCATCAGAAGCCAAATTAGAAGGTAAGATTTTTTTTATTGCTTCAAAAACCAACCAAAAGTATTTCCAAAAATTAATTGTAATAAAAAAAAATTTTTTCGTAATTTTTTCGAAATTTAAAATAACCTATGCGTGGGAGCTTTCGGTTTAAAGAGTAGATTCTAAAAACCGCCGTCTTCAGATTTCGGTCCTTCATAACATACTGCGATTCGGCGTGAATTTTGGACACTTAGGGGATGAACTCGATTTTTCGTTCGGGGTGTCTAATAACTTTTTTCGGAGTGGTCCGATCGAAAAGGAACATTTAGACTTTTTTCTTAAAATTTTCTCCTCCTTCCACCTACAAAATTTCAACTCTTTACGAAAAAAACACTTTCCTCGTTTCTTACGGTTTTAGTATTATAGATTATCACACCAAACATGCGATTTAGGAGGTCCCAGCTTCGAATCCTGGTTAAGGATTGTTCGAAAAACACGAACAGTCTTTGGTTGGTGTTCAATAGCCTTCCTGGTAGATGATGATAGTAACCATTATCGAATTGGGTTCTCCCAGTTTAAGACAAAATTGAACAACATTCGATCTTAGGTAGTGTAGTGATTATCACACCACACATGCGATTTTGGAGGTCCCAGGTTCGAATCCTGGCCAAGGATTGTCCGAAGAACACGAACAGTCTTTGGGTGGAGTTCAATACCCTTCCGGTAGATCATGATGGTAACCATTATCGATTTGGGTTTTCCCAGTTTGAGGAAAAATTGAACAACATTCGATCTTAGGCAGTGTAGTGATTATCACACCACGCATGCAATTTTGGAGGTTCCAGGTTCGAATCCTGGCCAAGGATTATTCGAAAGACACGAACAGTCTTTGGTCGGTGTTCAATTACTTCCCTAGTAGATAATCGTAGTAGTCGATTTGGATTCTCCCAGTTTAAGGTAAAATTGGATAACAGTGGTTATCACTCTAGGATGCGATTTTGGAGGTCCTAGGTTTACATCCTCGAGTCTTTATATTAAAAAGGTTTTAAGGAAAATGTCTATGATGATACTTTTGTTTCAGAGGATTTACGAGGTGATCAAATCGTTCCGCCGAATAAGAAATTAGATGACCTCATCCATTTAGCAGAGCTGTGTGTGGATTTGTTGCAACAAAACGAAGAACATTATGCTGAAGTAAGTTTTATTGGATTTCTATAACTGATATAAATTTCAAAAAAAGATTACAATTTCAAATGATAAATTCAAAAAAGATTATGAACATAAATAATACTTACATGAAAACATGTTAAAACCCTAATAGTCATTCTATATTTGTTATAACTACACCCTTCCTCCTTAAGTTCAATAGAATATCTTTCGATTTGTTATGATCCTTTCCAACGTTGGTGTTATAATCTATGAAAAGAATGACTATTGATGTGTTATGATGGTATAATTTCTTGATGTTATGAAGGGTGTGTAACTGCTTTAAAACGTAACTCTTTCTCAGTGTTCTTTTAAAATATTACTATTAGTTTAAGAAAGATATTCTATAATGAGTTTATTAATGTTGTGTGTAATTCTGTGTGTACATGCTAACAGCTGCGAAAGGCTGAGCGGCAAACGTCGGCCCAAGCCCAACCCTCGAGCGCGAACTCGGGCACGAACTCGGGCACTCCAAGCCGCGACGCTAAGCAGCCAAGCTCTGTGTATCGCTATTGCATGCCACAGCATGCTACTTACACCCCACCAGACCCTACGGCACGTACATCTTTTTCTCTCTCTTTCTCTCTTTACTATTTTATATTATTTCAACCTTTTCGCACTTTATTTTACTCAACAATCAAAAATAATTGCCCAAAATTATTTTTATTGATTTGTAATTCATTGTTAACAAAGTGCGAAAAGGAAATCCAACGAAATTATTTTTCAATTTCATTGGATTTCATTATAATGTGTTTTTTCGCGAATCGAGCGTGCTCCGTACCAGTTACAGTAGTTGGAACGCACCTATTACGCGCGAGTGTTCTTTACTAAGCGCGAGAGCATGGAGGGGGAAACCATCGCGTAGAGCGTAGAGCGTAACTCTCGAGCTCGCGCGTGCGTAGTTTAGTGAAATTCGGTTTATGCAACCTCGATTTTCGAAAAAAAACGCATTATAGATAACATATATTACTATATTGTTATAAACATGTGAACAGGTGCCGACTGAGTAAGACACAATCAATAAAGAAGAGCAACAAACTATATGACATTTAAAATAAACAATTTACACAAATTAGTCACTTCCAAAATCCATATGTGTACTCATACGGGATGAGCCAATGAAAACGAAATCGGGGAGTTTTTAATTGGTTAAATAAAATTATATATACAGGGTGGACAAAATGTTCAACAACGTCCATTTGTACGTTGTACGCTCCTTAGTGACACATTATGTAGAAATATTACAATGACCTCGAAAAACAGGTTGAAGGTCACGTAATAATCCTGTTCACCGAACCCAAAGATTTTGATGTTCAAACTTAAAGTTCAAAGTTAGTTCGAACTGTACGAAACCATTTTTTATAGTTCGATATCAAAATGAAACTTACTAAACTACGATCTCGATCAAGTTCAGAAAGTTCTAATTGATGAAGTTCGAAACTGAAAGTTGTTCGAACGTACTAAACTTTAATTTTGATGAATTTGAGATATTTAGAACTCGCTGATGCTCAAACTTGAGGAAGTTCGAAGTCGATGATGTTCAAATTTAAAGAGAAGTTCGAACTCGATCATATTCAAATTTGAAGAAAATTTCAAACTTGATGTTCGAACTTGAGAAAGTTGCAACTCAATGATATTCGAACTTGAGGAAATTCGAAAGTGGCGAAGTTCCAAATCGACGAAGTTCAAAATTTAAACTTGATGTACTGGAAGGTCTAACCTATGAGAGGACTTTAATTTTAATCTGCAAAAATGCTCAAAATTTAAAAACTCGACCTGTTTTTTTGACATGAACTTCTTTGAACTTTTTTCGAAATCTAAATTTTTTTGAATTCGAACTTTTTTAGAATTCGAACTCAATTCGAATTTTAATTTCTTTCCAACTTGAACTTTTGTGAAGTTCGATCTTTTCCAAAGTTCGTACAGCACTACTTTGAGAAAAGTGATTTAAATAGAAGTCACGCAATAATCACTAAACTTTTTTTAAATGGCAACCATCCATTTATGTATATTACGTACAGTTGTAGCTGACCTTTAGAGGTTTACAGAACATGTTTTCTTATTTTTTTTTCAAGTGTTTGAATTTTGAATACAAAAAAATTGGTAACGTCGATTTTTTTGCAAATAAAAGCTTTTCAAGGTCATGGTAATATTCCTAAAATATGATTTACCAAAAATGTATAAAAATAATAATTTAGTTTTTAAAATTCTAAATTATTGCTTATTTTTGTTGTGATTACCACTTTTCACATTTTTGGGGTGGAAAATTGTAATAAATCTGTCATTTAAAAAATATCTCAATTTTATTTTCTGCAAGCTTTTTAATAAATCAATAAAATGTCCTTCGGGGTAAAAATAGATGCGTAAGCTCTACTTGAGAAATTATTTTCCTCTAAAAATTAAACAATCCGGGAATTCTTGAAAATTTCATTTTAATTAATTAAAAACTCATCTGTTTCATTTTCCTTGGCTTACTCTGTATGCATATTACTATTGTGTTGTGTTAATTTGTTGCTTTAAATGTGCATTTTATCGTGGAAACAAAACCCCTTTTCATTAACTTTTTAATCTTCTAGCTTTATTATTTTCATAGGTTTATACATTTTTTTTTAAATCGCGTTTCATAAAATAGTAAGCGCCCAAACACAAATATGTTTTCAAGTTTAATCAATGCATGTTCTTGTTAGTGCTCTTCACCGAAATCAAAATTTTAATCTTCAAACTTATTAAAGTTCAAACTAAGTTCGGATTATAAAATGAAAGTTCGAACTCGATAAAGTCAAATTCGATGTACTTGAAGAAGTTCAAACTTAAGGAAATTCGAACTGGTTGATGTTCAAATTTGAGGAAAAGTTTGAACTCTATGATGTTCGAAGTTAAAGAAGTTGGAACTTAATGATATTCGCACTTGAGGAAGTTCAAAAGTGACGAAATTCAAACTTGAAGAAGGTCTAACCGTTTTGAGGGCTATTTTTGCTGGAACCTTCATAAATACCTATTTTAATATAATTCTTTTGAAAAAAGACTTTAATCTACAAAACTGCTCAAAATTTATAATTTTCGTAGGTAAAAATGCAATTAAAGTTCTCGAGTTTGAAGTTTCTTTGTAGTCGACCTGTTTTTAAACTCTGTTTTTCAACATGAACTTCTTTTGAACTTCAACTTTTTTCGAAATCTAAATTTTCTTCAACTCGAACTTCTTTCGAATTCGAACTATATGCGAACTTAAACTTCTTTTACAACTCGAACTTTTTTGAACTATTTTGAAGTTTGAACTTTTGAATGAAAAGTTCAAACTTACAAACATTCGAACTCGAACTTCTTTCGAATTCGAACTACTTGCGAACTTAAGCTTCTTTTGCAACTCGAACTTTTTTGAAATATTTTGAAGAACTTACAAGTATTCGAAGTTCGTACAGCACTACTTACTACTATATTTTCTTTCAGGATGACCATATTTAAGGTGTTAACAAAAACGGTCTTTTTTTTGAATTTACAAAGAAATATCTTGTGCTATTCTTGAAACTTGAAAATACTTTTCGAGCTCTTTTAAGAATTTATACCCGACGAAAATCATAAAATCTTGTTGGAACTATTACATCCTAATATTTTTATATGAAAACTTTTACGGGCACTAAAATTTCGTGATGGCTTCTATTTTTTGGGTTAGTTAATAAAACTGAAGATTATGGCAAGATTTCTTAATAAATTCTGAGAAAAGACGTGTGATCAATTTTTTAGTATAAAATATGAAACAATACCATAAAATAAACTTGAAAACAAAAAGGTGCTTGAGTATACTGAGTGTGTTGTCTATATTGTTGCAGTCCTCTAGAAATTTTCTTTTATTTATCTCTTGCCTATGGGTCTTAATTCTTTTCTGCTAATTTGCAGTTTGAGTTGTGTTATTTTCAGTCAGCGCCTGAGGATATTATTGTGCATGAATGTTTAAACTCTTTTTGTAATTTTTGTCTTTCATGTTACCTTACAAAAAAATACTTAAAAAAAATGAAAAAAACTTAATTAAATAATTTTATATGATATTTTTATTATAAATTATAAAGTTAAATGCATTTCAGTAGCTTTAGTTATTTTAATTAATTAATTAAAGATAATTAGGTTTAGTTATTGTATTGAAGTGAGAACGTTGTAGTTTTTATTGTCATTGAACAACGTTCTTGCTTATAAATTTAAGAGTATTATGCTAAAATCTATGTTTAGGCCTTCGCCTGGTTTAGCGATTTACTAGTGGAACATGCTGAGATTTTCTGGTCTCTATTTGCGGTAGATATGGACCGTGTATTAGCTGAACAGCCTGCTGATACCTGGGACTCATTTCCTCTGTTTCAAATTTTGAATGATTATTTACGCGCTGACGGTATGTTTCATAACTAATTTTTCTTACATTAAAATTTCATCTTTCCTTTAGATAATTTAAAAAATGGAAGGTTCCACCAGCATTTGCGCGACACATTTGCACCTCTAGTTGTTAGATATGTTGACCTCATGGAATCTTCGATTGCTCAATCAATACACAAGGGATTCGAGAAAGAACGATGGGAAATTAAAGGGTGAGTTTGCTGTTTAATTTATTACTACCCCCAGAATTAAATTATATAAAGGACGCCTTTGATGCTCGACTTTATAGTCTAACCAAAATTTATCATAGATCAACCCAAGGAAAGGTTTTATACGCCTTTTCTTTGAAGCACATCCTCCAGATTTAATTTGTGCGTTTTTCCAGAAACTTCAATTTCCCAAAGGTCATCAACGAGATTCTCATATTATTCTAAAAAATATTCATCATAAATTATTAAAATTTTAAGTAAATAACAAAATAATTAAGGTAAAAGCCTGGTTATCGTTTCCTGCTAAAATGTTTGATATATGATACATTTTATAGACGCCGGTATTGTAAATTTATATTAATTACAGGATATTTAATATTTTAATTATCTAGCTACCACATGAAATAATCTTCAAGTTTCATTCGCAAACTGTCACCTTCATTTATTTTATCAACACCTTCAGTCATGTCGGTGTCTTGTATGCTCCATAGAATCTAATATCTAATGTATACTTTAGTAAAATACTCATCACTTAAACTTCAAAATAAAATAAACGAAAATCATCTTCGGAAACTCGAATGTAGGAGTTTGAAACAATAGTTTTAAAATTTACATATTCCATTATTTGCATCCACCAAGAAAAATATTGGAAACTTCCAACTTTAATATAAGTTATTTTTATTTGAATAATTTATTTCCCGACATCACTAAAATTAGAGAATGAATAAAATTTATTATATTAGATTGAAAAGATTGCGGATTTTAACCATTAACTTTCAAGTGAACACAATTTGCCACAGTGGCGATTGCAGGATTTTAGATTCAAATTCAATACATTTTGCCAACGTGGAACAAGCTTTTATACCAATTTGGTTTTTGAAGCATTTTCCCTTAAGCATTCATCAAAAAATGGTAGTTAGTAGGTCGAAGGTCTGATGAGTATCCCCCACTTCCTTTAATTTTTGGATGTTTGCGGGCGGACGTTATCGTCTATTTGATGTTTTTGCAGTTTTTGGGCTTTTCGAGTAGGTGAAAGTTCTGAAGAGTATGTCTCATATTTCAGAGTTTTATATTCCACTTTGTTTAATTTTTGGATCTTTGTTTGTGAAACGTGTGGTTATCATGAAGAAGAATAGGACAATTTCTGTTCTCCACTGTATTTCGTCAATTTGATAACAGTATTTTTCTACCATGATGATTTCGTCCAAATTGAGGAAGCTGTGATGGATTAAACCTACCCCACACCATCATACAGTAATCTTTTTTGATGCAGTTTTTGGGCTTAGTAAAGTATTTCGGGGCTTTATCGTGGTTTAACCATTGTGCGAAGAAAATGTACAAACAATTCCAGAAATCGATTTGTTTGGTTTTCGTTCAAATCGTGAAACATCTATTTTTCGAGTAGGTGAAAATTCTGAAGAGTATGGTGGATGTTCCAGAGCTTTATACTTTCTTTAATTTTTTGATCTTTGGTTGTGAGACATGTGGGCGGAGGTTATCATGAAGAAGAATTGGACAATATCTGTTCTCCACTCCACACAGAGTGTTCTGGTGTTCCAAAGTTTTATACTTCCTTTAATTTTTGGATCTTGGGTTTGAGACGTGCGGACGCATGTTATCATGAAGAAGAATAGAACAATTTCTGTTCTCCACTGTATTTCGTCAATTTGATGACAGTATTTTTCTGCCATGATGATTTCGTCCGAATTGGGAACGCTGTAATGGATTAGACCTACCCCACATCACCATACAGTCACCATGATCTTTTTTGATGCAATTTTTGTGCGAAGATGTGGAGATAATTCTATACATCGTTTTTTTTTGACATCCCAATTTCTCGGCTGGAATTGGAAATGGATGATGTAAATATTTGATATGAAAACCTGAAAAATTGGAATAACCTGGATAGTGGGATGAATAGGGGAGTTTATTTAAAATTAATACTCCTGCAGCGATCGATGGAATTTGCGTTACTTACGTTGAGAAGCGAGAGAACCCGTCAAAGTGGTATAAGCTCTCTGTAATGAACTTATAGTGCATTAACAAAATTACACACTTAGGTTTAAATTTAAATTTACAAAGCGGCGTTGAGTAATTGATAATACTCTTTTCCAATTAAATACTTTACTTGTCACACAAAAAAGCCATATAATTCCATTACAAACGATTTTTTTACCCATATTTTTACCTCACTGTAGTTAAGTGTGACAATAAAAACATCCGTGTGATTTTAATTTTGTGATTCAAAAATTCAACAATAAATTTTTCTGTATAAAGCAATTTTTTAAAGAAATACTACAATGTTGCTTTATTGTGATTGTAGGTCACTAAAAAGCTCGGTTTTAAGTTCTCTTGAGTTACTACTATTATGTAAATCTGCAGGATTATTCTGAAACAAACCTCTTACTTTCTTTTTGAGAAACAGGTCGATAAAGTCTTAAAATAGAAAAAAATATTTAGCATCATTATTTAACTTTTGTAAATTTCGCAATATTCACAGAGAAGTGAACCAAAAAATTTGCAGCCATACTAAATTTTTCCACGAAAAGCATTGTAAGTTTTTTATTTTACATTACATGACAAAACTAATTATACCATTGGAAAGCTCAAAAATACATTTATAAGATAATACTATTAACAATTCATGCCTCATAATAATTAATCCGCAAATTGCTATTAATCGGATGACTACCTTAAAATATCAAAAACATTTAAATGCGCGTAACTTTTATTTAAATAAACTTACAACTAAAATAAAATAATCACTCAAATCTGCACTAAATTCCCCATAAAATGAACCTAATAACTTTTTTATGGGCAATCATTTGTAGCTATTAGAACCAAAAACTGCGTAGAAATTAGTATTTTTGATTAATTTAAACTCTAAATCAATAATTAGTGCATAGCATTGTTTTATACATCTAAATTTTTGGAAATCGAATACGTATTCTAAAAGTGTTTTTTTTTTTTGGTAAACAATTATCCTGATGAAGCCAGTAAATTATGTGATACCATTGGAAAGCACATGAAATTACCCATCAAATTAACTTAATAAAATTTTTATGGGCAATATTGGAAACCACTAGAACCCAAGAATGACCTAGAAATTAGTGTTTTTGATTAATTAAATATAGATTCTAAAAGGGGTTTCCGTTAATTAATTTTCGCGGAGATTTTTTGGAACTTCATTTAAATAATTATCATGAGGACATGGGGAGGCTAATATTGTGTGATATATCGTTGGAAAGCTTATTTAATTCCTCATTAAATAAACCTACTAACTTTTTTATGGGCAATCATTGGTAGCCATTAGAAGCAAATGATATTTTAAGATAGCAATTGCAATTTACTGATTAAATATTGTGAGGCAAATATTTTTATTAATACGGTATTTTTTGAGTTTTCCAATGGTGTAATTAGTTTCGTTATACAATGTAAAATAAAATTTGCTTCTCGCCGGTTTACTATTCCAAAAGAGATTTTACTATACATTGGAAAATAAATCTCGATGAAATTATTTTCTACGAAATGATTGTAGCTTTTATATAAATAGCTGTTAATGACCAAACAAAAAGTTTAGTATTGATTACCTGCTTATTACAACTGTATTTTCAGAATGAACGTAATAAAAATGGAAAGTAAAAGATAACAAATAAAAGCGTATCAACCGTGTACAGTTCAGTTGGTTTGCAGGTCATTATTATTATACACAATAGTATTTTATCGAGTTCGTTTTTATACGATTGTACTTTTCAAATTAAAATAAACGACATTTGAAGTGGATAATTATCATTTCTTGATAAATAATAAAACACCAATTAAATTAATCACATAAAATTGGTTGAATTTATTGTAATTTCCATGAAAAAGCTACTTTTTCAACACGTTTTTGTGGATTAAAATCAGGTGAACGTGTAGGCTACTTTGTACAAGAATTGCTCGAAGCAATTTCTGAAATTGTCGTTATTTCTTTTAGTAATGGATGTGCGACATCTGAAGATCTGTTTTGGAAATTAGATGCGTTGCAGTCATTCATAAGAGATCTCCATTGGCCGGATGCCGAATTCCGGCAGCATTTGGAGCAGAGATTGAAGTTAATGGCTTGTGATATGATAGAGTCTTGTATTCAAAGGACAGAAAATGCGTTCCAACAGTGGTTGAAGAAAACCGTCACATTTATATCAACTGATTATATTTTACCGGGTGAAATGTGTGCTATGGTTAATGTAATACTCGATGCTAAAAATCAGTCATTTAAGTTGTGCGCTGTTGATGGAATCGATGTCGTAAGAATTAAATTTGGTTTATATTTTTTTATTGATAAGCAATTTTTAGCATCAATACCATGCGAAGATTGACGATCAAATAGATAAAACGCTTGCAAGCATGAATTCAGGAATGATTAATAAATTAATGTCCGTTTTAGAAGCCACTCTTTCAAAATTATCGCGGTATGATGAAGGTAGTTTCATAGGATCAATTCTCAGTTTTACAGTAAGTCACTACTAAATTATTATAAAAAATTCTACAGTGTTTTTCTTCAAGAATGTTTCTGGCTCCGGTAAAGACATGGGCCAGGGATATGTAAATTTCATGAGGAATTGCATGGATCAAATTAGAGGCAAAGTTACAGACGAGTTATGGATATTAAATTTTTTTGAACAGTGGTATACCAATCAAATTAATATGCTTTGCAATTGGTTATCTGAACGATTGGATCATTCTTTGCATCCTTTCCAATGCACGTGCCTTGCCCATATTGTGAAGGTAAGAAAATACTCCAATTTAAAATATAAATAGATGTTTAATAAAAGTTAGATTAATTACGTTAATTAACGTTTTCGAAACATGGATTTAAATAAGTACTGCATAGTGCTGTAGGAGGATCAATAGGGATTTAATTTAAAGTCACATAGTATTAAATAAACTTTACCTGTAGAGAAGCTTCCTTTATAATTACTTAGGGCGTTTAATAATGCAAGTGGGAGTTATATTTAAATTGTGTGCGATTCATAATCAGCTATTATTCATTCGAGTAATGTTAAAATTAACTCTCGAGCACTTAAATTATTAAACTACATATTCATTAACATTGAATCAAATTCACCCAATTTATGTAAATCTCGTTTGTTTGTTTTAATGCACGAGCCAACTTAATACCTTTGATTTTCAATAAATTGTTTATTTTAGAAAGTTTACTCTGATTTTGAACTCCAAGGCGTGATGGAAGATAAATTAAATTCGAAGGCTTATCAAACTATTGCACAGCGTATGCAGACCGAGGAAGCTACTTGTGCTCTTACAATGGGACAGGCAGAAGGGTAAGCTTTTACATTTTTTTTCTTCCTAAAATTATGCAACCTAGACTAAATCAAGTATCAAGTACAGGTAAACGTCGTTTTACGCCGGTTCGATTTACGCCGATTCACAATTACACCGGTTGTAGTTTCATTATGGAAGACAATAGTGATTCAGAACCCAAACATTCTGCGAAAAAAGCACGAAAAATGTGTGTTCATTTTTTTTACGAACGGAACCCTGGCGTAAAACGACGTTTACCTGTATTTTAAGTGTTAGTATCAGAATACTATCTGAAAACTAATAATTTTTCCAAAATTTGGACCAAAGTTACCTTTAAGGCATCTCTTCCTCCAGATAATGATAGTAGCGGTAAGGAGTTGCTGAGTTCGCTTTATTTTGACGCAAAATATCTGTAGTCCATGGAGAGTTTTTCTAACCTAATTTTTCATTCCTCCCAATGGCCTTTACAGCGTTTGGACCCAATTTTTACTTCTTCTTTAATATCAGAATAAAATTTCCAAACAATCAGATATATTAATTTCTTCTTCGTCCTCTTTGGAGAAAACATACCCTAGTATTGGAAATTGTATTCGAAGTCTTTACAAACAAGGACATTTCTGAAGAATCTTTAAATAGAATGGAAAGAGTTACATGTAGGTAAATTCTTTTTCAAATACAAGTTATTCTAAAATGTTTAACAAGATTTAATCAGGGAACATCTTAATGATCAATAAACTGTAAAAGATCAGCAAGTCTCCTATTAACAGAAACTGCAGAATATTACAGAGTTAAAAGAATCTTCAAAGGAGTTTACAACATAAAGCCATCAAAGCCCAAATATAATGTAATATATGTGATCCAGATGGCGTGCTACCACTTCATCGATAGTGCTTTTTCCAATTCATCGACACATAGGTTTCATCAACACAAACGTTTCATCGACAAATCATTTCTTCGACAAGGAAGTTTCATCGACATTACTTCTTCATCGACACTGACGTTTCACCGAGAAACCTTTTCATCGATAAGAACGTTTCATTGATATCGAAAGGTAGTTTCAATGAAATGCCTGTGTCAACGAAAGAGTAGTGTTGATGAAACGTCTTTGTCGAAGAAAAGATTTGTCGATGAAAATGTAGTGTCGAAGAAACGGTTGTCGATTAAAAGGTATTGTTGACGAAATTGTTGTTGATAAAAAGCTAATCTCGGTGAAACGTCTGTGTCGATGATTTGGCCATATCAATGAAACGTCTGTCGATGAAATTGCTTTCGATGAAAAGACTATGCAACCGATCCAGATATTTTACTTAAGTACTTCTTGGCATAATCCAATAATGAGAGTTTAAAATTTTTTTCCTAAAAAAGTCATTTCATTTTGTAGTTCTCTTTACTGGACATAGAATGGAAATATTTTCAGTATAGACCAATTGGACCATGCTTGTCAAAAAGGGACCAAGCGATGTTCTTAGAAAAATGGGATTTGGCACCAAACGGCATAGTTGAACTGCAGAATTATTCTGGTTCTGGAGCCGTAATCCCATTTTTCTAAAAATTTTATGGCGTTATCCTTGGAAATGTTGCAAATAGCTTGATAATGTGAAATTTCTGTAGATTATTATTATTGTCACTCTTGACAATTATTGAAGTATCGTCGGCGCAATAACTGGTCTTATCGGTGGCCATTGAACTAATTAGGTAATTGATATATATATACAGGGTGATTCAAACCATTCGTAACAGCCTATTATCTCG